>CM071603.1:24385110-24924110 GCA_036365135.1 Miichthys miiuy
ACGCTGCTGCGTGCCCATTGTTAGTCAGGATTAGCTGTAATGAATTTTGTACTCAGGTGTCTTTTAAGCATAACAATAGCAAGCTGTGAGTTTCACGGTTGAATCTGCACGAGCTTGATTTTATGACCGATTGAGAACAGGCTGAGGAGGATGTGTGGCTTTTGAATTGAAAGGACACTTTTTAATTATGTGCACTGCATTTATACTTGTCGAGTTGCATTTCTTAAACTTGTTTTCCCTAAACCACTAGACAGTCCTCGCCATTCATTTAGTTGTCGTCTTGCTAAATCTGTAATCTATACAACAAGGAAGGATTTGATCATGCTGCAGCCAGTTTTTCTATGTTTGACTACCTTGAGACACACACTATTACATACGGCTCAGTTACCAGCGTGTACTCCCCGGTTTACTCTTCCCTGTCCACTCTCTAAAAATAGCAACCATATCCTGTAGGCTGTCAACCTGAAAGGAGCAGGTGTGAAGATGAAATGACATAGCTGAATGTGTTCTCTTAAAGCCAGATCCATTAGTCTCCCAAACGTCACCTCTAACCATTTTACTGAGGTCTCCAGCTGGGAAAACAGTGTGTATATTCTCAGAGTAAACCCTTTGTGTTTAGTCATTGTCAGACTGTTGCTGTTGTGTTAGTTTCTCAGTTTTTGTTCGCAGTCGTAGCTGTGCTGAACGCAGTTATTAATATTTATTTTTATTTTAGTTTTAGTGGATTTAAGTCTCCTCAAATCGAGTCATAATGTAATTGCAAATATATGATTTTCAGTCTAAAACATCATCAAAAGTCACAAGTTCAAGTTTACGATTATATATCTTTGACTCCGTTCAGAAGAATTCCTGCAGACACCTTCTGGAAATTTCTGTGTCTCATGAACCTGGCGAGTCACATCTCTTATATCCCCCCTAACATGGCTCACTCTGGTCTGCTTCCTGTCTGCTGTTTGCCCCGAGAGTCAGGACCTAAACTGCTCCCCAGAGAACCAGCATCTCCTGGCCATCAACACGGCTTTTAATACCCACGCCAGTGTTGAGGTGACAGCCTAGCTGTCTCCTTGGCAGATACCTCTGGGTTAGTGTATAAACAGGTTCATGTGGCTCGATGGGTGACAGACTGAGATTGGTTTACACACAAGTGCTTTGCAGACCCTCATGGCTAGTGGCGGCAGTGCTGCTGTGGGTTAAATCAGAGAAGGGGGACAGGAATGTTTCCAGTCAAAAGTGATGATTTAAGACATGTTGGCAAACACATGCGGTGGAAAACTGCTCAATTGAGTAGGCAAGTATCCGGGGGAATCTGCAAACTTTGTGTGAACAAAAATGTGAGTCATGTTTCAAGGTTAATTTAGTCGCTGTTCCGGGCTTTCAATCAAATCACGTAATCCTCATTAGCAGTTGGAGTTTGGCCAGTTGTCATGGAAATGTGGATTTTCACATTTGTTTCTAAGAATTTTAAGGACGATTTAAAAGTCAAGTTTCAAGATTTTAACGTCTTTTTCCAAGTTCAAGAAAACTCATGAATAAAGAAATGGCCAATAGTTCATATTGTTTAATGCCATGTAGGCAATAAGTTTTAACACATTATGCACACTAGACACGGAACATGAATCTCATGAATCTCATTGTATGATGTAAGATTATTTTTTAACCTGAACTCTTATATGAACATAATATTCCCTCAGTTGAATCGGGCCTGAGTTGGTGCCTCAACAGATAAAAAAAGTAGCATTTGCAACCTTTTTTGCAGGTAGTCTATCTTTTTGTCATTCCATGATGTAGTACAATAGAAGCTGCTACAAAGGAAAGTTGCTGTTTTGTGTAGCTCTCGGTTACCATGGTGTCATCACAGACCCTGAGGTTTCTTTTTATTTGCCTTAAGAATGCAGATCTGACTAGTAGCGAGGAGCCGGGTGTCCATTTGCAGTCCATCTCATGTCTTTAAGTTTCACTCTCACCTCACTTCACATCCTATCACTTTTTTATTCACCCTCCTCTACTGCGTGCCATCTCCCTCCGTGTCATATCTGTTTTCCTATTGTCATTTTTCTCCATCTCTCTCTCTCTCTCGTTGTTTTGCAGGTTTCATTTGGCTGCAACACGAGGACATTTAGACTGTCTCAATGTCATCCTGGGACACAATGTCGATGTCACGGCGACTGACGCCACCGGTGAGTTCAGGTTGGATGGAAGCTGTACCCTGTAGCTGTAAATACTTTAATTCGTTTCCAATATTTTGTCCACCAACATTATAGTGAGGATAGATTTAATACAGAAAACCTCCATGCTGTACAGTTTCAATGATGCCACAAACAATTAGCAGTTTTCTTAGTGAACAAGCAGAGGGAGCAGCATTTCTCTGTAGGCACTCCATGTGTTAATGAACTGACAAAGACTTTAGCAAGAGTTTGTGTGTTACTTTTTCCATAATTAATACTTATATTAGATAAATCAAAAATAAACCACACTGTGCACCTAGGTCTCACATATATATTAAGGTAGCTTAAGGTCCTTAGTGCCAGAATACATGGCCCATTTTGAGGAAAGAGATGAGGACGTGTTAAACAGAAAATTGGTGTTATTAGCGGTCTGATTCTTTTTGTCTCCTGCACAGAATACAGTAATTGTCGTCATTGTGACAACGTAAACTGGGATGTGAAATAAAGCCAAATAATGAGCAAGACACGTGAACTGAGCCATCCTTTATTTTCAGAAACGACACGGCAAAGATGCAGGCAACGTGTTACAATGACTCGTTGCTGAAAAGCTGCTTTCATCTTAATATGTTGGCTTTTGTGTTTTTGCACATTGCCATATTTTAGGTACAGATATTGTACAGTAGGTTCTCCACAAGGATTGCACGACTAACTAACCAATGATATATTGGCAAACAAAATTTAAATATGTCGATAGAAGTTAAGCTATTCGAAAGTTTAAGTTTGATTCAAGAAATTAAAAGAATAAAATACTAAAGTAGTTAATATTATAATATTTATTCTACCTTTTCTGATAAAATATTGGAAGTATTAATTGGCAGGTGTACAAGCAAACATCATAAGCCAGGTATATGTTCTTTATTGTATATCATTGCTGTACAATTTCCTTGTTGATAAGTGATAATCTCTCTTACTGTACAGGCTGTCTATTCAGATAACACCGCATAATAAGCTGTGACTCACAAATGACACAGAATAATATTGTTTTCTGGCACTCGCCGTGATGAAGTGATACAAGCAGAGTCATAGCGATCATTGCACATGCTGTAGCGACATTTGGCTCCAAAAACATGCAAAAAAAAAACAAAACATGTTTATCTTTCTGATTGCTACGTTTATCTCTTTCAGGTAAAAATGCTCTTCACCTGTCTTCAAGAAATGGACATTCTCTGTGTGTGCAGAAACTCCTGCAGGTAAAGTGCAGACGTCTAGATTTGACTCGATATTTACTCCTGTGAGAAAACGTGTAAAATTACAAGACAACGTCTCACCTGAGGTTATTCTTTCTTTGTTTGTTTGTTTTTTTTAGTTAGTTGCGTTGGTCTGCTGCGTATCTAAAGACTCTGTACTCTCTACTGTATGCATGTTTCACAGAGCAGTTTCACAGTCACCGGCCAGTCACAGCAGTTTCCCTTTCAGCTCCTTTAAATAATTATAGCCAAACAGCCCTGGCAGCTGAGCCCACTCTGTATCAGTCAACAGTAGGCCCTGATGAGTCACGATGACCCACTGAAGGATTTATGTGTTTACAATGAGGCGGGCTATCTCTGCAATATTGTGCTTTCATAGCGTCGTAGCACGTTGCCCCTGCCCCCATCTCGCGCATTGGCAGTGATCTAACGGAGGTCGCGGCTGTTGGCAGGGGGTTGTCAGCGGTGTTGACAAGCCTACCCTCCTGCAAACCTGCCGTCCATTCTTGGTGCCGTCATCACACCAGACATAGCAGCTGGACGCCAACACCCAACACCCCCACCACCTCCACTATCTCCCTCCGTCAGCCCAAACCCTTAAGGTATAGGATATCCCCCCTCCATGCTCTGCCATCAGCTCCCATTGCCCCCCTACCTCTTCGCTTTGTTATTTGAGCATGCTGCTAATTTTTGGCGCTTGTTGCTAGAGAGAGTGGGGTTTTTATAGTGGGGGGCCAGAGCTCACTGGGAAGCTTACCCAGCAACATCAGGCCCCTGTTAGCATTGAGTCCTCAAGGCGTCATAGCAGGCCCTCATCACCACGGTGGTAGAGTCACTGATGTCCAACAACCAGCTGACTGACTGTGTAGAGATGTCACATGCATATCAGCACAGCGCCTCTTAGCCTAATATGACCTGCCTGCTGTTGCCTGCGGAAATAAATGATTTGAAGTAAGACGACCGGCGATCTTTGTCAAAAGTTTGTCTCCTTGTAAAATAAGCCATCACTGACTTTACTTTTTTAAAAGCTTGGAATAACTGAAAATCCTGAAGGTCAAGATCAAATACTCAACAATCAAATCAAGCTAACTTCATTATCCACGCAGACAGCCAACTGCAAGTGGGTGTTAGTAGTGACTCAACAGTTTGATAACCGGTAGCATAATTGCTTACCTGAAAATTATGATTGAAGCCTTTTAGTGCTTTAAATAATTGCACTGTACCTCATACTTACACATAAAGTTAAACCATTATTTTTTCTCAGCACATAAATATTACTGAATATTTTTCATAATTATTGTTTACATAACTACTGTAGGTTGTTATTGCAAGTGAGAATGTACTGTTTTATTGCACACAGCAGGTATTTCAGCACCTGTATAATAGTTTGCTTCACTTTCTTTCCAACCTGTGCTTGATATTTTACAGCACAACTGTCCAGTTGGAAACGTGGACCTGCAAGGAAGAACAGCTCTACATGACGCCGGTAAGATTGACTCCAGGTTTAGACATCCACTTTAATATTAATGTCTACCACATACCAACAGATCAGCCCAGGTCCAAGCTCGCTGCTTGTGTTGAAGTGTGTTTTTCAGAGCTAAATGGGATGAAATGACTGCACTTATTTCTGCTCTTTCTCTCCACAGTCATGGCAGGCTGTCCCTCCAGTGTGAAACTTCTCTGTGACAGCGGGGCTTCTGTGAATACCAGTGATTTTGTAAGAATTGATATTTCACTTCATTTCACTCAGCGTGTTGCAATGTTTTTCTTCTCAGATATTGCTCAATGTTTCCGTGTGTTTACTTTTTATTGTAGAAAAGCAAATCTGTTTCATATCTGTAGAAGGCTCTTTCCTCATCAATAGCAATCAGTAACTGCATGGTCAGTTTGAGCAGCACAAAAAATTTAGTCCACTCGAGTGGCGCTCTGTATAGGACTGTATTGTGTTGTAAAAGTATGTGATCTCACGGTTGGATGTACCTTTATGTTATTATCTGTATGCCTCTTTCCTCCAGGATGGCAGGACACCTCTGGTGCTGGCAACCCAGATGTGTCATCCACGCATCTGTCAGCTGCTGCTGGAGCGAGGGGCTGATATCACCACCCGGGACAAACAGAACAAGTAAGAGACATCAGACCTCAATGGTGTTTATCTTTGGTAGGATATGTAGAATATCTTTATTGAGCATTTTTTTTCCTTTAACAATCAAAGCAAGTACAAAACAAACAAAAAAAAGACAGCATTAAAAGGGAAGACTGTTGCATAATAATGAGATGGGGAACACACCCCAATCAGGAGCAAAAACAGTCCTTTAAATGTAAGAAAAACAACCAAGAAAAATCAACTCAAATCACACACTGAATTATTCAGCAGTCGTTACATAAAATGCACAGTGAATTGTTGTTTTTGACACATTCTGATTTGAGAGCCTCATATTTATTGACACGGTTGTTTCAGAGCTTGTTTTGTGTTATTCTCTTGCTCATAAATTGTTCTTTGTTGCCCTCCCCCTTGCAGGACAGCGCTGATTCTGGGCTGCGAGTATGGCTGTAAGGATGCAGTGGAGGTGTTGCTGAAGAGCGCTGACGTGAAGGCAGTCGGCGGTTTGGGTCACGATGCATTTCACTACTCGCCTCAGCAAGAACCGGAGCTTGCCTCGATGGTCAAAAGTTACCTCGACAAAGCCGCCAGAGGTCAGATGGCAAAGCACATAAAATTATCCTGTTGCCAATTGTTTGGAGTAAATCCAAGAAAAGCATAATTAGCATGTTAATTGATATTAACTATAAATGATCACACAAATAAAGAAGGGAGAAGAGCTTCTTAAATTTAAACTTTGCTCAGAAAGTACAGTGAAAAACAATCTCTCACACATTTTCACTACACACACAGGTAAATATCTGTTGGTTTTTGCATTTTAGATTATGTGGTTATGATTACATAACATAAATATTGTTCATTGTATCATTCTGTATGGAGTCTTTTTCCCACCTCTACTCACTTCCATATTTCTATTATATACATTTCGATGTGCCTGCTGTCCTTGTTTGCATTCATTTCCCGTCTTTGTGTAATCCCGATAACATATGAGAAGCATAATGCCATCTCTTTTCTCATTTTGTTACAGATAAAGAGGCAAAGATAGAGCAGTGGAAGCGTCAGGTAATCCTGCAGCCAGCATTCACTTCCTGTACTCGCATCGTCCATTAAACCTTACCTTATAATGAGGAGCGTCTGCTGTTGTTGTTGCACTACTTTACATATTTTAGAGGACCTCATTGTGCACGTGTAGCATGATGTGACATTTGTCCAGCTATTTTGCTTCTTCAGTTCCTTTGTTAAAAGATGACCAAGGTCAAGATGCTTGCATCTAAAATCCATTATTGACAAATCACAATCCTTCTTGTCCACCATTCAAATGCTAAGACACTATAATTATAAAACACCCTCAGGATTTTGCATCTCATTCCAATTGTTCCACATCTCAAATCATTGTTTTTGAATAGTTCTGTAGTGCAGCCTACTGCACATGACTGCCATCTAGTGATTCTAAGGGAGAGTTGTCCCATAAGCTTGCATAACCTATAGTAACATTATATCTCCAAAACATGGTTGTAAAAGAGATCCTGTTTTATCTGCAGCATTCGGTGGAGCGATCAGAGGCAGCTGAGGCCAACATAAGGGATCAGATAATACATGTACGTGCTGGAACTTCAGCTTCCACAGATACACACATTCACTTTGCTTCATTAACGCACGCCTTTGTGAGATATAAACAGAGTTTGCCTCATTAAATCAGTCATCAGGACATCCATATCCATGAAGTTCTGATGATGCGATTGAACTTTGATTGGTTTAAGTTTGTAAGCTGATGGTTTTGTGTGTTGATGTGTGTTTTAGGACTTGGAGAGGCAGAACGAGACCCTGCAGGAAAATCTCATTAAGTACCGCCAGGAGCAGAGAGCCCTGTTAGATAAGGTCAACGTACTACAGAACCAGCTCACACAGGTGAGCAAAACAACTACACAGCAACAGCTACTGAGCTTGACAAGGCAGTAAAGTAAAGTGAAGCCGTCTAAGCACGTTTGTCCTTCACTGCGGGCTTTTGGTGCACTGTGGGTAGATCTGAGGTCCTACTAGTGGTCTGGATGACGAATAAAAGCAAATATAATAATAATAATAATAATAATAATAATAATAAAAATAAAAATAAAAGATGAGCTGAGTCACGCTCTCTTGGCCTTTATAATCATAGTTAAGATAATAAGGGTAATGTGCAATCATTTTCTAACTGCAGGTGTTTCTCTTCAGAGGAGGCCGAGTGAGTGCTTATATTAAAGATTAATGCCTTTCTTTGAAATGTTACATTTGTTTATTTAAAGCATCCCCATTAGCAGACGCTGTGGCAATCAGCTCATCATCCAGGGATCCTCATTAAACACAGAACACATGACATATTATTTGATAAGCGTTAAGTGCATCGTTATACAGGGAAATTATGTCAAAGGTTAAATTAATCTACTAATAAAAGCTGGTCAAACACTGTTTAAAAGGCAACTCATGTTATACCTACTTCTATTTGGGCTTCATCTGCATGCCAATAAAATCTCTGTATATTCTTCATATTATTCTACATATTTATATCTCAAGGATGATTTATTTTTAATTACACAGATAATAAGCAGTAAGATATTCCAGTTTGCTGTGGCTCTGTAGATTACAGTTTTATTTGTATGCGTTAGTTCTCGGGATGAGTACTCGATACATAACCCTGACCAGCTTTGAGTTATTGGTGCATCTGAGCAACACAGCCGTGCTTAAAGAAATCCTTTGCTCAGTGCTGGTTCTAATGGAGCAGCTAAAACAAGTCTAGCAGCCCTATTCTGAGAAACTTGTAACACTGCAAGGGTTGTTTTTAGATGCAGATGACCATGCTGTTGGATAACAGTCCAGATGGCACAAAATTAAGTGACTTTTTATATGTTTGTTTTGATCTGCAGGAAAAGATAACAGTGGAGGACACACAAAAAGAGGTATGAACTAGAAAGGATTGCTTGAACATTATGTGCCATCGTGACCTTCCTTCTTTGTTATATGTTACACGGGTGCGCATTATAATTAATGTGCCATTGTTATGTAAAGCACTTAAGCGAAAACCAAAGCCTGGAACAGACCTGGGAGGATGTTGCTGCTCCTGTATCAACATAGAAATGGAAATGTGGAAGTGAAAGGGAAGGGAAAGTAGCACAGTCTGAAATGCAACAAAATTTTGACTTAATACCAGCCTATCACTCCCTACCAGGTTCACACATATTCAGGAATCAAGGTCAAGTCCTGTGATGATTCAGGATTTTATAACTTCCTGAAACAAAACTAAAAAAAATGTTGGTTCCACTGTTTTAGTCTTGTGCAAATAAGGAAAGAAAGTCTTCAAGTTAATTAGTTATTAAGTTGAATTGATCAATATTTGTCCATATGATTTAGTATCTTGGACACAGATGCTGATACGCTGTCTTACAGAGCTCTCTTCAGGGTGCCTTCATCCCTGCATCCTCTATTCTGCTGCATTTGCTCCAAACTTCTTCACTAAGCCTCTTATACTGTTAACTGAGACAAAAACACACACTGCAGAGCTCTGAATAATTCAGCAGGGATCTGGTGTACGTTTTTAAAAGATGAAAAAAAATAATACCTGTGTGTGGCAGGTATTTTTCAAAACATTTCTCAAAGATCTACAAATATTGATTTGTGTGAGATTTAAAATGCATTTTTGAGAAGTAAGTGTTCAATTCAAGCGTTTGTATTCCTTTTGATAAAGTGATATTAAATAAACTGCTCTTGCAAGTGAATTCAGGGCCAGACTGTGTTTCCCATCATTCAGTCAGACGTGTATTCATCAGAAGGTGTCTGTTTACACTTGCTTGATTAACTCATACCTTTGCTTTTTTTTTCTATTGATCAGAAGGAGCAGTTGAAGGTTTTACTCAGTGCCAAAGAAAGAGAGGACGGAGCTCGAGGCCTGGAGACTGTCAAGGTCCAACTTCGGAGTACTTTGGTTAGTGTCTCTTTATCTGATTTCTATTCGAGACTTTAATTATCTGGGAAATCAAAGTTTTGAAGCAAAACCTTTCTAATGAGTGTGTGTGTATCTATATCTATTTACAGGGCGACTACACCGGGCAGTCTGTCATCAAAGGTTAGCTTCCTTTCACTTCTTGAATCTAATTAAAAAAAATATCTATAAGTATGAGAAGATTTGAACGTTATGTTTGTCTTTCAGGTAAAGAAAACACGCTGGTCAAACAAGCTTTCAGCCTGGATTCAGAACAGGTAAGTTTTGGAACAGTTTGATGTGACTAAAAAATGTTTAAAATACAATGTTAGTAGTTTGTATCTGAGCAAACATCTGTTGTTTCGCAGCTGGACTTGAACACAACTGCTAATACAGTATTTGGTGTACTTTTATCAGCATGTTTTTCTTCTTTCTCTGCAGAAGAATCCTGCCATGTCGCGTTCACTGTCCAGACCTCCAGAGAAGAGTCATGCCGCTGTGGGATGGGACCTCTCCGGTGAACTGGGCGCACTCCGGCATGAAAATGAGGCAGTCAAGAGAAGACAACAGGCAGCGGAGGAAGAAATGGCGCGGCTTCAATCTGCCCTGAACCGTAAAAACCGAGAGTGCCAAGACCTGGTTCAGAGCCGAGACACTATCCAGAAACAGGCTGACCAGCAGGTACAAGAACTGGAGGACGCCCTGGGGGACGTCCAGAAGAGGATGCTGGATTCTGAGTGTAAGGTCAAACAACTGCAAGCCCATGTAGTTGCTGTTAAGGAACACTTAGGAGGCCAGGCGGCAGAAGAACTGCGTGCCCAGCTCCAGGATGTCAAAGCCAAGTATGAAGGTGCTTCGGCCGAAGTAGGTCGAGTTCGTAACCGCCTTAAACAGAGCGAGAAAGCCTTGGAGGAGTACAAGAGCAGCGAGAACCAGCTAGCAGCTGAGGCAGAACGGCTGAATCAAGATCTGGTAGCTCTGACCGCAGAACGAGATGAACTAGCAGAAACTCTTGTAGAAATGGAGACCCAGCTGAAGGAGGTTCAGACTAAACATGGCAACACGGTACCCGCTGAGAAGTTTGACAACATGAAAAACCTGCTGACCAACGCAGTCGATGAGAAGGAGCGTCAGCTTGCTGAGCTGAGGGATGACTATGATCGTGTGCTAGAGGAGGTGGCGAGCTCCATCGAAAGCTGGACAGTCCGTCATCCCAGGGAGGATCAGGGGCTGCTGAGGAGCAACAGAGGATACTGGCTGCCCTCGAAGACCAGAACGTTTCCTTGAAAAGGAAACTGGTCGATTTGACTGCCAAAAGCCAGGCTCTGATTCGTGAGGTCGAGGAGAGCGAGGAGGAAAGAGATATACTACGAGAGCAGCTGGATGAGTTCAACAGCAGGATTGAGATGGACTTTATACCCGTGAAGGACCATGAGGAGACTCGGAGGAACATGGTAACAGCTTTGGAGGAGCTGGAGGACAAACTGGTGGAAGCCAGCGGCGTGCGGAAAAGCAGAGGCACAAGTTCAGCAGCTTCAAACCGAGAGAGCCACGCTGCAGGAGACTATCAGCAGTATCCACAGGTCCAGTGAGGGACAACAGAGTGAAATGGACGATCTGAGGTGTCAGAACGCCGACCTCATAAAGAAACTTGAACTTCTGCAGAGGACGTGTGAAGACCGAGATAAAGAGTGTGTGCAGCTGACCACGCAGAGCCAGACTCTGAAACAGAGCTTGGAGGGAGAGTATGTTCCCAGACAGCAGCACGAGCAAGTTAGGATGGAGTTAAGTACCACTTTGGAGAGTGTTAAAGCTGAGATGTTGAAGTTGGAGACCAAGGAAAAAGAAAGTGCGGAAGAATTGAAGAACGTGAAAGAAAGAAACGATAAGTTGAAAGAACAGTTGGAAAAAGTCCTGCTGGAGATGAAAAAAGACTTTATGAGCGTAAAAGACCACAAAGCTACCACAGATAAGTTGAATGCTGCTGTGGTTGAGGCAGAGAATAGAGCAAACCAAGCGTCAGCGATGTATGAGTCGGCTCAGGAGGAAACACTTAAGCTCACCCAGGAACTGGAGGCCCAGAAGAAAGAACTTGATACAATACAAGAGGCTATTCAGTCTAAGTTTATCCGCTGACAGCGGTGGAGGAAAAGGAACACTCTTACTGCGCCCAGGTGAAGGAGTTGACAACCAAGCTGGTGGAAATGGAAGAAAAGTATAACAGAGAAAAGTCGGCCGGGGAAGGAGACAAACAGGAGAAAGAGAAACTAAAAGTTGAGATTGAATCTGTTCAACAGAGACTAGACTCCGCTCTAGTTATCAGTGAAAAGCACAAGAATGTGGAGGAAGAGTTCAAGGGTAAATTTGAGGAGTTGACTCAGAAGTTGGCCAATTTAGAGCAGCAGCACAAGGAGGTAATGTTTGAGAAGGCGAGTCTTCAAGACCAGAACGCCCTCTGCAACACTCAGATCCAGAATCTCCAGGAGCGTCTGAAATCAGAGTTGACTCGGATATCAACGTACGACACGGAGCTTAAAGCCCTCCATGATGCCATGCAGCAAGCCCAGGCCGACTGCAAGAAGGCAAGAGAGGTTCAGCAGGAGGAGGCACAGAGGGTTTGCGCCTTACAGAAAGAGCTGCAGGAATGTCGCGAGGATCAGGCCTCACTGCTGCAGCAAAGGCCAACTCCAACGAAGCTCTGGAGGCTGAAGTCGCCAAGCCGGATGGCTCTCCGAAGAGGAGGAGAACAGCGCCCAGAGGGCTGAAGACGTGTCTGCCCTGCAGTCCGAGCTCCTCCAAGCCACGCAGGCTCTCGAGGATATTCGCTACAAGGAAGACCAAATGAACCAGCTGAAGAAGGAGAAGCAGCAGCTGGAGGAGGAGGCTGCCACCCTTAGCAACAAGCTATTGAGCTTAGCGGAGGAGTGTGAAGAGGCACACCACGAGTCGACGCAAGCGAGGAAGGTGAGAGCAGGGTCAGGACAGAGATGGAGGCTGTGCAGGAGAAAGGACGTGCAATTGAAAGAGAAATCAGGGAGCTGAAAGAGAGATATGATGAGTCGCTCAGCACCATCTGTGACCTTCAGAGGAGGATTCAGACATCGGCTCAGCAGACTGAAGCCAAAGACAAAAAGGTAATTTACCATTATAATTGAATTCTGAATAGATTTTTCATTGTTTCAATCCTGATTTATTATTTAAATTATAGCTAAATGTAACTGCTTGTAGATTAAAAATGTCATCATCCACCATTAAAAAGTAATCAGTTTGTCATGTGGTTGATAAAGTAATGAAATATCTATGAATGTTAATGTTAATATTTGTGTCTAACTTTGTGTGCGTGTGTGTGTTTTAGATCACAGAGTTGCTGACAGATGTTGAGCGGTTGAAGCAGGCACTGAATGGTCTGTCACAGCTGGCATACACAAGCAACGCACCCAATAAGAGACAGACGCAGCACGTCGACACACTCCAAACTCAGATCAAGAGCCTACAGCAGCAGCTGGCTGTGAGTAGACATGCAGTACATCCTAAAATATGTATTACAGTAAGTATGGTAATTATATGCTTTAGACTTACTGCAGCTTAGTCTGTAGACTGAATGGAAAAACAAATGTAGGAGTCAATAAACTATTTTTTTTTATATATCTAGGTGTAGCTATAAGATTTATAATAATGTTGAATGATAACTGACTGCACCAAGTCAGTCACTGAACAGCTGTTGAAGACATCAAAGTTAACCACTGTGTCGTCTTCACGTCTTTCTTTCTCCTTTCTGCTCGATCAGGATGCTGAGAGGCAACACCGGGAGGTGGTTTCAATTTATCGAACTCATCTTCTCAGTGCAGCACAGGTAAGCCTCTGTAATCTCTGATGAAGGTGAGAAGTGTCTGAACATTATCCACTAAGAAAGCTCCCATGACAATAATTAATATAATGTCAGTCCTGTTGTTGATGTTGATTGATGACTGTACAGTATGGGTGTATTTTAAGAACAACAAAAATAGAGGTTGATCTTGCAGATTTCTGTGAAGAGCAGAGTTCATGGAAACCTGGTCTTTAATACGCCAATTCTTGCTCATACACAGCACCACTTTTGTGCTTTTTATCCCTAAACTAAACCTCCCCTCACACTCACTTACTCATAAATATTTGCCATCCTTATGGCAGCAGGAAGTAATTGTGAGAAGTATCGCCTGTCCAACTTGGTGGAGAGGAAACAAACAGGAGCTTAAAACAGCTGCAGCGTGGCTCTAAGTTGGCTTGCAGTCGACATTTCTGAGAGGAAAAACAGATGACTTGAAGGGCTGTGTGACACACTAGCATGGATGTGCTTTTGTCAAATCAAGATCAATCAAGTTTTAAAAACAACTTTCAGCCTGCAAAAGCAAGAAGGAATTCATCTGTTTACGCTCGGGTAAAATGCTGTCTGGGAGCCAGGTGATTATTTGAGGCAGACGTTGCAGATGGATTGGGAATATGTAATGGTTTTAAATCTTACAACACTTCAAAGAGGCAAAAATTGTAACAAAAATATGGATTCAGACCAAATAATTTTAAAATATGTCGGTGCAATGATCTGTTCTGTTGTGTTTCTCTCATAGGGCCACATGGATGAGGACGTCCAGGCCGCCTTACTACAGATCATCCGCATGAGACAGGAGTTTGTGTGTTAAAGCTTCCTCTGACTAAACAAAATGCTACCTGCTGACTCAAGTTCACGATCCTCACATCTCCTCCCTCTCTCAGTGTTCCCCTGCTGTGGCCCCTGTGGGTGCCCAGTGTGTGTGTGCGTGCGTGTGTGTGTGTGTGTGCGTGTGTGTGTGTGTGCTCTCCTAACAAGCTGCTCAGAAAGAAGTGTGTGTACACTGTTTCCCACACATCAAAATCTCTGTGGTGTGAGTAAATGTGAATAACTGCAGTTTGTTATTTCAAATTCAGTCAAAAAGCAGCAAATGAAAACTGATTATTTAAAAATCGCATCAATTTCATGTTTCAGAATCATTTAGGAACATTTTTTCATTCGTTTCTCTTTCAGTACGGCGATTCTTACATTTTTTATCAAATCTAATGATGCAAATCTGTGTATTTTCATGCAGCTTTAACCCTTTAAATTCTGTGATATGGGAGTTATTTGAAATGTAGGTCCTTTTTCCATAGATCACTCACTCTTGAAATGCTCAGCTGAATCGTAAAACGGTCATTATCTCAGACCACTTTTCACATTCCCACCCGACAGTCCGCTCTCATACAGTATGTTTTTGTGCTTAACAGCAATGTTTCTTAGAGTTTGAAGGATAGGTTCACACTTTTCCTAGAAACAATTGTCAGGTTATGCTCGCTGTAATCGTTCCTCCTGTTCACACACGCTAAAAGATGCTAATTCACTTCTAATCTAAGCGATGGGGGGATAAAAGGGTGATAGATTTTTATCGTGAGGTTTCAGCAGTTACTGAAATCTAGAAGATACCTCCCTTTGTATTTCCTCGCTTCACAATTCTTCCTTACTGAGCTGCAGTGAAAGTATCGTAACTAAAACATTAAATTCTGGACTTTGTAATACATGTTTTCATAGAATGAGGACTGCGGTTGTTGTCCCCATCATTGAAACATTCAAAACACATTAGGATCTGACTGACAGTGAAGAGTTTCTCAGCCTTTCTCAACATGATTCCAGTTTAAGAGAGGGATGTTTTGTGTAACCATGGCTAATATGAGGCTTCAGTGGTATGAATTAGTTATATAAAGTGGGTTTCTTTCAAGGTTCCTGACTTTTGTGTTGCCACAAACAAATTTCCTTGCTGAGCCGCAGAAATCTAAAGAACTAATTTATGCACTGAATGCTAAAGTTTTTTGACTCATATTTTGTCCCTCATCTCTTACATTGGAATAGAGTTATTAAAGGATCCCTTCACGTCTAATATGGACAGCAGGAACGATTACAGCACTCAATAAGTCTCATTGTGTTAGGACAAACTTGAACCTATCCTTGTTAGCTTCTTTATTGAGACTGTACTGATTTTGTGGCACAGTTATCATCTTCTGGAGGTCCAAACTAGCACGTGTTTCTCAGAATAATCCAAATACCAAAGAGACCTGAAAAGGGGTGAAATCATCATCCATATATTAAAAAAGAAAGCTACTCTCCATTTTTTGGTATGTGGCGGAGAGTAAATGTCATTCACACAGCCTGGTTACTGGTTGGTGCTGGATTTTGAGTCATTTGGGGAGTGCGGAGTGGAGATCTCTTGCTGTGTCCTACAGTTTGCAGTGGCACGTTGTCCTTTTTGTTGAAACCAGAGTGTCCTCTAGTGGTGAGACTTGGCAGGCCAAGTTGATAGAAATTGTAATAATCAGTGTGGCCCAGGGGTGGGCAGTAGTTGTTTTTGGAAGCTGCCAGATACATTTGCTAGAAATATTTTACAGATAGTGAATATATGAAATGTTAAACTAAATTACTACTAATACAAACCTCTTTTTAAAGACACCAAATGTCCTTGACTTGATATAAAACCTAATTTATGCAGCAGTGGACTTTGCAGCTCTCCCAGGACGATGGTTGCGTACCCCTGAGCCAGCTCTTTGTGACTCTTGATGGTGTAGTGTAGTGGTGTTGTGATTGTTGAGCGAGTCTCGTATGCCTTTACACTGATATATTTTTCATAGCTTTGTACTACTTTAATTACTGTACTACAGTGTGACATTTCTGATATTCAGCAGGTCTGGAAGTAGAACGGCACAAAACAAGTTCAGGGTAACATTTACCGTAGGATGCCATTCGATGAGAATAGAAACACATCCCTTTTTATTTATGTGGATTATTTGAAGCACTCCTGTCTTTGCCTTTCAGCTAACACACCTCACAAAATAAACGTTCCCGCTCTTCTGTTTTTATATTTTGGCCAACAAAAAAAAAAAACCTGTTTTCACCAGCTGATGGTTTAGAAAACAATACCTCTTGTATGTTGTTATGCAGATGTTAGGGACATTAACACTAATTTTTTTTTTTTAAATATTTCTTCCATTAACAGACTACAAATTAAATCCAGTTCAATCTCTAAATATACTATATACACCAATCTGTTTAAATTGGTTGTTTTCTTTGGCAATAATATTTGTGTTTGTGAATCAGTAATACAAAATCAATAAAAGTGCCTAACATAGAAAACTACAGAGTTGTGCAGTGTTTTTTTTTATTACTACAGTGAAGAAAACATTCATGTTCCCCAGAGGATGAAGCCTACCGACGGTGATCTGACTTTTTCTCTAGTGCCTCTCAGCCGATCAAAGTTTTCATTCACGCTGTGAAATATCTGAACATCTACTCAAATTTATACAAGATCTTGTACATACATTCATGGTCCCCAGATGATGTATTTTAATGACCAAGTTATGATGCCTAAAGTGCCTAAGAACAACCTTACAGCGTTTTAGTCTCCTTATATTAAAGCAATACTGTGTAGAAATTTTCAATTTAGTATCCCCAGTTTCAGAGTGCAATACCACTGTCATAAATATGGACAGCTGTACATGTGTATTTGTTCTGTTTACATTACTTATGATCAAAACTAGGGATGTAATGATGCATCGTGACACGATTAAAACTCGGTACAAATGCGTGACGATTCGTATCGGTTAACAGAAAAAATGAATCACAATTCTTCGCGAATGCGAGAGAAGGAGGATGTGTTCTTTTTTTTTTTTTAGAAATAGGTTACGTTATCTTAAAAAAAGTCACTGGTTGGTGATTCATTTGTTCAACGTCAGACGTCAAGTCACGTGACTTATGTCACTACGTAGGTACGGAGCACAGAACGAGGGAAGCAAAGTAATGTTACGCCACCTCGTGAGCGAAATTTGCTGAGGGGTCAAACCACCCTGACGAGAGGCTTTGCATCTCCTCTCCCCCATAACGCAAGAGCGCAAGAAATTAGAGATTTAGATTTTATATTCTGTTATTTAAGATACTGAATTACATTTAATACCAGTTTACGTGAGATTGTTTCTAAAGAAAGGAGATATTTTTCATGTATTTTGTTGTTTAAGATGACCATGTAAGTTGCACTTTTTTTATAAAGAGAACAAACTGTTTGAGTTTCTGTAAAGAAAGCACCTCAGATTTTTTCCTACAAATAAAAAGATAATTTTATTTGGTCATAATTTGTCTGTAGCTCATTTTGATTTTAAAAAAATCGTATCGTGAACAAAAAAAAAAAAATCATGAACCGTATCGAGTCGTGAGTTGAGTGTATCGTTACATCCCTAATCAAAACTAGTCGACAACTTTGCTAACAGCCAAACATCAAGCAAGGTTAACGACACAAGACATGCAGCCAGCTAATATTACTGACTAGTCCAACAGCAAGAAGCCCAGCTCAGCGTCTGTCTTTCAGCCTTTTATTTCACCAAGCTCTCACCAACAAATGAAGGTCGTCTTCATTACTTACTTTTGGTAGCAATAGCACAATGAGTTAATATATTAAAGAATGAGGCACAAACCAAGTAGTGGATGTTTTATTTTGTGTGTGTGTGTGTGTGTTTGTTCTGTATTGCCCTCAGCAGGGAATGAGTGGAGACCAGGCCTGCAAAAGAAACATTCAGTTAGTTTGGTAGCTTGAACAATGCTCTTTGTGGCAATGTGCAGCAAAAGGTATTTAATCAAATGTGACATGACTGTGCAGTATTATGAACGAAATGTGTGTGTATGTGCAAGTCACTCACCTGTTGTCTTCTCTCCAGGGTGTTCAGGTGAAAAGAGTCCCCAGGTTAACTGAGCAGTATTTAAAGGTTCTGGACCGTACCATGAGCTGATTGGTGCAGGGGGGAGTGCACTTTAATCAGTTCTTGGGAGTTTAATAGATTCTTTGGTAATGTTCAGCATAAGTAGAACATACAGACTAATTGAGAATATAATAGAGTGTTACTGTATTTTAAGGGTTTTGTCTAATGTTGGTTATGTTGTGATGTAACAGGAGGGTCAGAATGCCCCAGACTGTGTCAGTGTCTAGGTCGGTAGCAGCAGCACGGTATATAAGGCTGCCAGTTGCACCACACGTGGCCTGCTGCTGGTAGGACCACTTATGTGCCAGGTCCACAGTATATGTTTTAAGTCTGCATGTTTAATGTGTCATTGTCGGTGAAATAAAACACCTGGTTGGTTTTAAACACAACCTCTGCTTCAAGCCTCCTGCCTTGCATATCCAGCCACTACATGGCCATCCTAGCACCAACAAATAAAGGTCAGTCCCAGATTTACTTTTGTCCAGCGGTTTCTCTCTCCTTTATTGTTCTTAGCTTCCTCCTTCAATGTCCCCTTTGGTCTTTTCACCTCTGACATGTTCATAGCCCAGTTACAGCTCAGTTCTGGCATGACACTGGCTTTGCTTCCCGTCAGCATTCGCCTGCACCCTGCCTGGGCCTAAAAGCCTCCTCTTCCATGTGGTCTAAAAACACTAAAACTCCCATGGTGCTCTGAGCTCACAGTCCCGGGCAGCCCGGCTAACAAACTGAGCTAACAGCAGCAAAAGTTCACAGCAGTTTATTTTACTGTCCATCAGGAAACTCACACAAAGAGTTGAGGCAGAGCAACATCATCAAAGTGAAAGTTTTGATTATTAAATGAGAGTTTTGTTTTAGGCCAAACTTTCTTTTTTTTTCCAACTGTTGCAGAAGAGCGTGATCACATAAACTTCTATGCACCAATCAAGATTTTACTACTTTAATCAAATGTGTTTTTCTTGTGTTGCCAGTCTGATGAAGCACATTTGTTTGTTTTGTTCTTATATAATCGTGAATATTTGACGTTACGCAGAAAAGTTTTCAGGACGTTTAAGTCCTACAGTATAGTGTATGTGTGCTTTTAGCTCCACGCACACTTGCTTCCCTTGTGGAAAAGCGCTCGGTTCATGTGGTTTCACTTTAAGTTCAATCAACCCAGGAATGAGAGCTCTTTGGCACACAACGCTCACTTTTATCTCTGAGCCTGCGCCTCTATTGATTTGTCTGTTGGTTCTTTTTCCTCTTTGCAAGATTTTATTTTTCATTAAAGCTCTTTTCAGCAGGATGCTGAGTACAGAGGTCATGGCTGTTCCAGTTATCTCATTTCAGATAAATTCATGGCATGCAGCCTCTGAGCACAGGGGAATTTTTCCATTTAAAAGAGCACATTGTGGTTAAATTGGCCTTTGCTTTTTAAAATAATAAAGATTACAAAAGAAATATCATTAATACAAGCTTGAGCTTGAACTTTATAAGGTTTATGAGTCAGAGCTAATTCATACCTCTGTTCACACACACACAAGCACACAACATGCACACACACCCTCTAATTGATACAAGACTTGTCCTGGGTTTGATTCCTTTGAGAAAAAGCTAGCTGGTTTCAAGTGGCAGCCATCCCTCCTCTCTACTCCTCCTCCTTCCTCGGTTTTATGATTCCCTTTTTTGCGGTCTGTCCTGAATAAGCTGTTCTCAGCAATTATGGCAAATACAATTCAATCTGTTGGTAGATCTCTCTTTAATCTCATTTCCAGGGTCCTAATCAGTCCCATACATCTACTTGCGGCCATTTGGTTTACCATCGTAACCCCTTTCCCGGCCGCAAAGAATCCCATCTTTATAAAATTCGTCATCCCAAGAAAGATCAGAGACTTTATTTATGTTGGAATAAGTCTTGGCCATCCACCACATGCTTCATGAGTGGTAAACTGGCTGAGGAAGCAGGCGGGAGGTTACATACACATGAGATACACGCCCACATCTTTGCTTCCAGTGCTGTGAGCTGTCACAAACGTTTGTCATCTCACACAGCAGCCTGCCACCTCTGCGCCACTCGCATTGTCGGAGAGACTCGGAGGCCTCCTCTTGTGTTTTACAGGCGTTGTGACGAGTTTTTTGTTATGGCTAACTGACACATGAAATAGCTTTCTCAACCTCTGTTCTCCTCTGCCCTCACTTTTATTACCTGTGTGGTTATTTTCACCCTTCCTCCCTTACACAGTCAGATTAATCTGTTTGTGAGGCCTCAGGCCAAACAAGAGATATTTTTTTTATGCCACACATTCTCCTCGTCAAAATATGCAGCTTTCATCGCCCACAATGCACCTCGACCGCCAACAGTTCTCTCAGAGATTTGGTTTTGTTATGCTAGCAGCGGCTAATGTAACCACGAGCGGAAATGATGAGCGAGCTACAGAGATGACTTCTTTCTAACGCCACATCAACAGACTTTTCTCATTTTTCAAACTTGTAGTCTTCAAACCTGACCGACGCTACCGCAAGTGACATCACATGAATCATTTTATCAGCCACAAAAGTCTTCATACAACTTTTTTTTAACGCTCATATATGCAGCAGTACAGACTTTGATGTGTATAGACGGCAGTTTCTTTCTATCATGCACCCAGAAACCAACAAAAACTCTTAAACTCAGTTTTTGTGGCGATTTCCACAACTTTATTAAGTAAAATGCACAATGTAAGCAAAGTTTAAGTTGTGTGTCAGATGTGCAAATTTCCCCAAAGCTTTTCAAGTGATCAAATTACAAAAAAGGACACTGTAGCAGCTTCTCGCTCTGCCTTGTCATCCTTCCTCGCTGTCCTATCATGTCGTCCTTTCCTACCGCCTCCTTCCTTCCTGCTGTTTTACCTTTCGTCTGTCATCCTTCCTTCCTGGTTAATTCCACAGGTCAGGTCAGTTAAGAGGTCTGTGCCATATTTGTCTCCCTGGTGTAATTGCTAACTATTTCTCTGTCTCTAATAGGCCATTACTCAAGCAGTGCCGGCCGGGCCAGCTTGTGAGGCTATACTGGGGGCAGTGAACACGAGGCCAGGGGGCCTCTCTTTTTTCATTAGTCCCCTGAGGAATCGGACTACTCTTGGCTCCAGGCCGAGACAGGCGAGGCCTCTTTAATGTTTTTGCAGAGCTCCAAAGCACTTTGTTGCCTCAATAAAGTTCATTTATGGGATAATAAGGCTCTGGAGGACACATGGTGCTGATTTGAGTTGAATGGTTTCAGCATGGCTCACATTCCCAAAACCGAGCTCTGTCTCTTCCATCTCTTTCTTTTATTTCATCTTGTTTCTTTTTCTTTCTCCCACTTCTCACCTTTCTCTCGCTCCTCACCTCACATCCCCTGTCATTTTTATATGCCGTCATTTATTATTCCTCTATCTAACGTTTTGGCAGTGTAACTGTCTGATCCCGGTTGACCTGGGATTTGCACACCTGGGAATGAGTAGCAGCAAAAGGGGCAGGAGGCCCTCTCATTTCCCAGGATTTATTCCAGAGCTTTGAGGGGTGGTGGGATGTGGGGTACATGAGGAAGAGAGGCGATCAGAGGAATGAGAAACCTCAAGCCCCCAAACCCTGGCAGAGGGATCAAGCTTTACATGCCAAGGCTATACCAGAGCCGAGTGCCCCGGACATTTGCTGTATCAAAGGTGTGGACGTACATGTATTGGATACAAACAGATTCCTATAGTCTGCGGATGGGTTAAAGCACACATGCAGAGTTAGATTAGAAACAGGCCCAACCTCCACTTCTTTTTTTATTCCTTTGGTTATTACACATGAGGCTTACGTGAGTGTTGGCCATCTTTCCCCTGAAACCCAGTAAGGACATTGTACACCACTGTATGCTAAATGGTTTCATCTGAGTTCAGTGTTTTTCTTTTTCCCTCATTAGTAGTTGGTTAACCACTAATGCTTAGTGTATCTGCTCAGCTTTTCTTCCTCCCTTCATTGACTTAGCAAGAAACAGATGGAGCCCAAACCACCACATCTCCTCTCCTTCTAACTGTCATCCTTCCCACCACTTCTTTTACAATAATCTCTCGCTCTCAAACGGAAAATCGCCCCAGTTCTGCATGTCTGCTCGTGGCACAACACATGAGATGAGTGTATGTGGTTTAATAGGATAAGGCTTTTGGGGTTGCTTGGTGCTCGGAAACATGGCTGAGGCCACCTCTGGCTGCTTCAATCATCTTAAAGACATTGGGTTAGGCCTGAGGGTGTTAGCTTGAGCTTGTTAGTGCGGTTGGAAAAGGCTGTGTTTGATTCCACGATGAAGACTGGATGAAAAGCTGTTTTGATGTGATGTTGGCGTTTGGGAGCCGCTCCATTTTCAATTGCGGTATCTTTGGGATGGCATGCTGGTCGGGTAGCCAGTTCATCCGAAACAGACCACTGACACGAAGGGTGCCTCAGTGAAGACTTATTACATGTAAATGGGATAATTGTTACGTATTATTCAGATTTAAGATACAGAGAGAAGTGACTGGTGTCTGTAATTTAGGCTTCGACTTCCTGCAGCAGTATTCTATCTGGAAAAAGTTTGTGAGTATTTCAATCAACCTTTTGGCACTAAAGACCAGGACCCATCAGCAGCTGAATATCTGGAAAATGCGCGGAAATGTAACCACATTTCTGTTTGTGCATTGTTTAAACAAACAAGTTAATTAGTGAGCATAGTCATCTGATAGTTTCCAGTCTGTATGCTAAGATAAGCTAATTACCTCCTTGTCCCAGTTTTATACTAAACACAAAAAATGAGAGTGGTATTGATGAAAACAAATGTGCATATTTCCCACAGTGTCCGTCTATTACTTTGATTTAAGCTAAATGAGCAGTGTCAAAACAGAGCTAGGCGCTTGAAGGAAAACTTCAACATTTTAGTAAATACGCTCATTCACTTTCTTGCAGAGAGTTAGATGAAAAGAATGTCACCACTTTCATGTTTGTAGGATTAGTATCAGGCTATCACCATCAGCCGGATACTAATCCTTGGGAAACAGCTAGCCTTGCTTTGTCCAATAGTAACAAAATCCACCTGCCAGCACCTCTAATGCTAATTCATTATTACAATATGTTTTGTTAGTTTAATTTATAGACAAAGGTAAAGGATGAATACCTCAAGTTGTGCTTTAACAGCTGTTATGTGCTAGATTCTTTTTTTGACAAGCAACAGCTGGGTGCAGTGATGCTAAGCTAATCACCTCCAAGCTCCAGCGCTGTACTAAACACAGTATTGAGAGTGCTACTTCTTATCTTGTTCACTTTCTTAGAGAGAGTTAGTCAGACTAGGTCTAGAGTCAAGACCAGCAGCCAGTTAGCATAGCTTAGCATAAAGACTGGAAATAAGGAGAAACAGCTAGCCTGGCTAAGCCTGCTAAGCTAAGCTAATCACCTCCAGGCCCCGGCGCCATACCAAAAGCACAGACATGAGTGGTATCGATTTTCTCATCTAATTCTTGGGAAGAAAGTGATTCCCAAAGTTTAATATTCTAATAACACGGTCATGCATCACTGAATAATTAGACAGAATATTGGTGTTTGAAGTATGCATAAACAATATATTAGCGTAGTGACTGTTTTCCATTTAGTAGAGACCAGACTGAGACTAACTTACAGCGTCCGACTCTTTGCCTAATTTGCTTCCTCTTGCCCAACATGAATTGGCTTTCAGTTTTGCTTTGTAGTGGGCTGATGATGATATAGTGGTTCAGGGGTTCATTTCCTCAAGCGAGCTGGGATTTCAGTAGCGAGGAGGTCAGAAGGTCAAACACTCAAAGTCTTTCTCCCGTCTCAGCCGTAGTTTCATTTTCTGAGTTATTGTCATGTTGGATCGTGGATATTTACTCAGTCTGACTTCAAATCAACTTTATAGGATGGAGCTGGTGGTTAAGAGCTGAGCGAGTTATACAAGGTTATATTGTCACACCATCTAATTAGACACATAAAGGAAACTCTTTTCTTTTGGGCAGGAGTTCACGAGATGTAAACAGGCTGTAAAACAGAGACATCTGTATTTATTTTTTCTTTTCTTCCACATTTGGTAATCTTTAGTCAACTCGCTTCATCAAGAAAATGTTGAGATAATCTGTTGTAAAAGTTAAAATGATGTTAACTTTAGCCAAGTTTTGATTGGACTTATTGTAAACATGTGTGTAAAAAATTATAAGTCTGGATTTGTGCTACTTTAACACGTGTTCTACATGAGTTTCAGTCATGGAAAGAGTACAACAAACTACATTTACTTCTGTACAACTTTAAGGTTCTTGTCCTTTACCTAAATATTTCCATGATAGGTTACTACATACTTTGGAGACTTTATGTGATGCAGTTTAATAGAATAAACGGTTAAATTGGTCATTTCAACTGAATCAGCTAGGACATCAATATGCTGAGTACCACTTTCTAATAAGTGCACTTACTACATTCTTTATAATAAATATTTATTAAATTAAATTATTCATTTGGTTCATTTAATTAGAAGTGATTATATTCAAGTGATTATATTAGGGCTGTCAAGTTGTAGAAATTAATATTTTCACTTGTGACACTTGAAGTTCTTTGTGCAGATAGTACTTAAGTACTTTTGTTAATGTAAACCACTGACAGTTATAAGAGTATAAAGAGCTATTTTGAAGGTCAGGCGTCCTATCTTGATCTAAATCTGTGGCTCTGGATGCTGCCATGTTGGTAGTACTGCCCAGTCTAAAAATCGGCAAAGCTGTGGATTATCTTCAGACCTGGGTGGGCCCATGACGCCTGAGTGCTCAAACACGCCATCTGTAATGGCACCTACCTGTCAATTAAAGCAGCCATGCTGTTAATTATGCTTACCTTTAAGTCCTAATATAATTTGAACAGGTGAGTTATAGAAAAATTTAGACTCAGTACAGTTGTCATGAATGGGGAAATTAGCTATAGAGATAAAAACTGTTTTTTGTACCAGGCTGTAAACATTTTAACAGACATTTTAACATGGGGGCTTATGGAAAGTGACTCATTCTGTAGCCAGCCTCAAGTTGCCATTTGAGGAACTGCAGGTTTTGGCACTTCCGCATTGGTCGCTGCTTGATGTAAACTTTTGGACTTAGTCATGTCACAGTGTGTCGTTACATTCAAACTGTCATTCCTGATCAATTCAAATTTTGATTACAGCAGACCAGACATCAATACAATATTGGTACAATGATCAAAATGGCTAAAAAAGACTACATTAAGAGTCTGATATAATTTCATAATGTGCATAATAATTTTCTTTATGCATAACAAGTGAAAACAAAGTTTAGTTGATCAAATATGAATCAGGAGACCAATCAGCCTTCTCTGAAACTACCTGAAAAAAAAACTACAACTACAAAAATAAATAAATAAATAAATAAATAGGTTTTTGTGATGTGCCGTCCCATTTTGATCACCGACTCCAACCTTTTGATATTCAGGCGGAAAAAGACTCATCTCTTCACCAACTTAACGTCCACCCACGCTGTGCAGTAAGCTAAATTAATTGCCCCTTTTTCCCTCATTAAACATATCTTGAGGGTTTAAATACAGAGTGCTGTCAACAAACTACCTCTCTGTGATTTCAGCCTTGTTGGACGATGACTGCCTCTTTGTGTCTTTGAGGCAAATTCACAATGATTGGAGGTTTCCGGCACTCTAGTCTGTAGTCTCAAGGGAAGTGCTCCTGTTCACCTGATCGGGGGTTATTTGGTTTTGACGAGCTGCAGATTTACAGTAGATGGTGTGTGTGTGTGAATACATTCATGTGAGATGTGTGTGTGTGTAAAAGCATGCATGCATCTCACAGACCTGACTTTCATGGCCTCACTTCAGAGAGCTTTCCCTTGGCGAGATATGTTGCCCTTGGCGAGACCAAAGGGAAATATTTATAAATCATCCACACAACAAATATTGAACTCAACCTGAGAGGTCAAAGCCATTCGATGGACACCCTTGCCAGATATGTGCAAATACATCTCCAAGTCTGCCTGCTGACCCATCAGAACCACCCTGGGACCAAATCTCTGACCCACTTAGCTGACTTATATATCACACACACCATTCTGACCTATTAATACCAACATGCTCCCTCTGGGATTGTGAACTGCTGCTTGCTGGAAGATCAAATGTAAACATCTGGTACTTCAGCGATGAAACAACTTCCAGCATCACATCTCAGTGGTCTTTTTTTCCCTCAGCATGTTGCATCTGCTTTTTATTGTTGCTGTCTGACAAATCGGTTGTGCCGTGAAAGCCCAGAAATAATTTATTCCTTTTTGTCTAAATATTTGGAAATTGAGGAGGTATTTTTGTCAAGGTAAAACAGATATTGGCAGAAATGATTCCTTTTAAAGGCAGCCATTTCTAAATTGGACGTTAAGGAACTAGACTTTTAGACATTTTTTTCCATCGGATTATATTTGTACTGGAAGAACAGGAACTGTAATTTTAGCTAAGAATTAATGTGTTGAGGTTAACCATAGAAATTAGTGGGTTATCCAAACATTTTAAGACATGGAAGAGATCCGAGTACACTGAGATCTGAAATATGAGGTTGAAAAAATACAGAATTTGTTGCTTTGTATAGAAAAATAAAGATTGATTGATGGGTTAAGATTGTATTTGCTAAAAAAAATAAGATGTTTGTTTGCTAATTATGTTTCGTATTCACCTTTTTGCTGATGATACTGCTTTGTATGTTTGGTACGAATTGTGATCTGTGGGCCAGATAATATTAATAGACTGTCTTGTATTATTCCTCTAAGTGCAGGATAAAGTGTTTATCATACAGTATGCTGGTGATTTAAATGAACATCTCTAATGTCTAACACACTTGGTGTATTTGCAGCTCGACATGGCCTGTTGGACATGTGGGAGGAATTGCGATGCACTTGTGGGCTGTATGGCTGTATGTCTTTGCGGACTTGTTGGTGTGGTACTTTTTATGCTTTCAGTGCAACAGTATCGAAATAGTGGAGTAAATCTTTAAAATTATACTCATGAATACAATATGTTGGTCAACAGAGAGAGTGTAGTTCAACACTATAACCAGCATGAGTTCAGACGAAAGATTGACCAGCACACATGGTGTGAAATAAAGTCTCTGCAGTGTGTCTTCTTAACACATTTTAATAACTAGCTTGAGGACTATTGTCACTTAACCAGTGCAACATAAAACTTATAGAACTCATGAAGGTGTCAGAGATTTGTAAGGTGAAAAGTCTTATGTAGACATAGTCTGTTTTAAATTCGACCCCTGATAACAATATCTTGAAAGATATTTAATATGTCAGGTTGAATCATGAAGAAAAGTATAAAAATGCAGTCATTCACTGTTACAGCACAGCCATAAAAACAGCCTAAGTGCCAGATGGAGTTTGGACCTGACAGATAAAAAATGTTTCTGACACAAAACTTGAAACTGTTAAAACATTTAAGAAAAACACAGTTTTCAGGAGGTTGAATGAAACATGACTTTTTTAAGCTTCTCAAAGTAATAACTCCAAACTGATGCAATTTATGAGTACTTTTCAGTAATATTAATGGTTGTTATTAGCAGACTATTTAGATAACATTGTGGAAACTTTGATTTGAAATGAACAGTTGACATTGAGGAGAAATGTCAGCTTCAATTTAAGGGTGTGCACACATTAAGATAAACCATGTAGGAAATGAACTGGTGACTCGTCCAGGGTGTAATCCACCTCTCACCCAGTGCCAACTGGGATTGGCTCCAGCTCCCTGCAGCCCTTATAAAGGATAGCCGGTTATGGAAAATGGGGTGGATAGATGTAGAAAAAGTAGACTATTAATAGAAGATTGTAGTATACTCCAGCAAGGGTCAAGTTCTACATCAAACGTAGCTCCATGAACGTCTTTAAAGCTAAAAGTTAGCACATTTAAGTAGTTGCATTATGTTAGTTTAGTGTACTGGTTCCCAACCTGGAGGTCCACAACTTCAGTAATGGTCGCCAAAGCTTCACAGCCTGCTTGATTTTCAGGGTGTATATATACAGTAGGCCTATATCTCAGCATTTTATTAATTTCTGTGAATAAGACTAAACTAAGCAGTTGTTTTGTTGTTATACATTGAATAAAATATGGAATATTTATAAAATATGTTAAGTTAGGTGTTGTCAGAGTGATAGAAAAAGGGTTGGGAGTAACTGCTGAAATATTGCAGCATCCGTCTCATCCAGCAGAGGACAGCATATCTCTATCTGTTCACTGCTCGATGCAGCTGAGACTCCTTTTGTAAAGGAACAAAGTGAGCAGACTGACTTCACTAATAGTGCCACTCCCCACAGAGACGATTGTGTTTTGATGTGAGTGAGTCGAGATCAGGGAACCACCACCATCTATCAGCGCTGCTGTAGGCACTGAACCCACTTATTTATTTATCACAATTTTCATAGATTTCATCATTTTCATGCAACACATCCGGCTTCTTGCATGAGTGCTGTTTCAAAATCTGTGACTGTTTGGTTCATTTCAAAAGTCTTTCAGATGAGGGTTGTTTTCGACCTTTATTCTCTTGAGTTAAAGATCAGACGGTGTCGGATTAATACTGACATGCATGCAGGGTATACATAACAAGGCCACCTATGAGGCAAATTCACTAAAAAATATGATTTCTGGATACAGGAAGGAAAGGAGAGGGCTTGTAGGTAGAGGAAAAAAAGGTAGTAGCTGTGCAGAGAAAATGAAAAGAGAGTTTTCATTTCAAGCGCTCTTGTTATTGCAGCCTGTTCTGGCTGTCGGAGGACCTGACTGAACCCTGACCTCTCTGCCAGCAGCATGAGGAAGTGGTTAGACAGACTCATAACAAGACGTGGTGCAGCTGAGTACTGAGAAACAGAGGCTGAGGGGAGAGAAGTGAATGTTCCCTTTGAGTTCAGCTTTGTTTTTGGCACTGCACCCCAGGCCACCACTGCGTGCCTCTCAGACAAACTCTCTCAGGTTGTCTGTCGACGATCTGGCCGCATGTTTGTGCGTCAACCTAAACCATTTTCTCAAAGAGCAAGTGGCCTCATTCTCCTGTCTGAAAACCCTTGCTCTCATGAGAAGAAAAACGGCCCCCCAATCCCATTAATTCAACCACTCTCCACTGACCATGTGGGTGAAGTGCGGATGGATAAACCAGGCTGCTGCTCCATTGAACTCGGGCAGTTTCACGCTCATAAACGCAGTCAGGGCTCAGTAAAAGCACACTCATCGTTGAACTCCCGCCCTACCAATCCCTTCATATTGTTCTACCAAATTCCCTCTCTTGCTCTGTGTGTGTGTGTGTGTGTGTGTGTGTGTGTGTGTGTGTGTGTGTGTGTGTGTGTGTGTGTGTGTGTGTGTGTGTGTGTGTCATACACGCACACACACACTCAGCAGTCTGGAGGGGGCATGCCAGATGTCAGTGCATCGTCTTGGAGCAATTAAACCGGTTGTTATGATGAAAGAATTTATTTGCCATTTGTTTCTCCTGCTCAAGTCTAATTGAGTGATTGAGATCTTAATTAGATTGGCTCTCGTTTTTCACCTCCATTGTTTCGCAGCCTCTTTAATCCCTCATTTGTATTTTAACTCTTAGCTGTTGAAGTTATACCTCCTTGTTTAAAGACTTCTGTGCAGAGCTGGAAAGCAGCTAATTACTGCAAAACCACTGCAGTTATTGGACTACGGTTATTTTCAGAGAAGTGGTGTGTTCTTGTGTTTTTAAATGTCTGGATTTTACTTTTGTAGTACTCTTAAACCGTCTTAAACCATCTGCATGTTGCACTTTTTAAAATCAAAACAGCAATGTTTTATCTTTTTATATTATTCAATAGATCACATGACTATATGTGAAAACAGGTAGTGACAAACCCACAGGGAGTGCTGAGTTCCCGCTCAGCACTATGGAGCACCACAGCATCTTTCACCTCATTGTTTTTGGTTTTCCAGTTTACAACTTCACTGTTTTGGTTCAGTTTTACTTCTCTAAACCTGTTTCTTTTTGATACAAATCTCCGATAAAACCACTGTGTTGTATCTTCCCAGCAGAGTTAGCGATTATCTGGGGAACAAAATGTTGTATTGTAGATGTTAGCCTTAGGAGTTGGTGGAGACCAAAACAGAATTACGAGGAGGGTGAATATTGGTCCTCCAATAATCAGAATTACAGAAACACGAGTGCTAATGATGCTGCATAGCTGAGGCAGGCCGAATAACGCCTGGCACCTACCTGCCATGCTGTTAATTATGCATAATTTTAAGTCGATATATAATTATAAAGTGAGTTATATAAAAATTCAGACTCAGTACAGTTGTCATGAACAGGAAATTAGCTATAGAGATGTAAACATGTTTATTTCTGCTGTGAAGTTGAACATTTTAACATGGGGGCTTATTGAGACTAACTTGTTCTGTAGCCAGCCTCAAGTGGCTGTTTGAGGAACTGCAGTTTTTGGCACTTCTACATTTCACAGCCACAGATGTTGCCGCTTGATAAAAACAGGCAAGAATTTTTTAGTCTTTAGAAATTGATGTCAGCTGCTGAAGTTAATTCAGTATTGACAATGATTGTTTATTCTTGACCCTGAGAAAGTAGTTGAACAGTCTGTGAAAAGGCATGGACTCTGGAGGAGGCTGACAGAAGGTAAAGAAACTAAACTCTATTTCTCTCTCTGTCTCTAAATGTGTAACTATTTGTTTAGCATGCATAACACGGGTGTATATGTGTCGCGTGGGCCCTACAGGTTAAGCAGATGCTGTACTGCATAGACTGTGATTTGTGTGGCAAACTGAGCTTAGATGTATGACGTCATGTGATATTTATGTAGGATTTAAACAGGAGATTAAACTGGAAAAGTATTTGTTGTATGAAAACCAAAAGTACAGACAAATGGAAGATATGAAGGGCTGCATGGGAACCTGAAGATCTGCAACCTTACTGTAATGACAATAATTAAGGAGACGAGTATTATACTTTGTTTGAATGTAAGAATGTAAACATAGTGAATTATAATTCACTATATATGTAATTTCAACTGCCTCCAGTGTAGTTTGTCATTTCTGGGGAATTCCTCTCACCTAACTTACTGGTAGATACGCCCTAACTCCACGTTTAAAACATCAAATATTTGCAAAATTTAGTGTCACATACTAATCATTGTTTTGGGTTTTAGGTGACTGATGATTCACCAGCACAGCATTGCACCAGACTTGGCAAAAGAGGATGTCATGTTCATAAAATCAACCCACAATTCCTCAGCTTCCTGTCCCACAACATCTGCTCAAATGATTGTGAAAAATACTGAGCACAGCGCCTCGTGGATTAGAGCATCCATATGTCGACCAAGATGGAAGTAAACACTGTTAGTGAGATAATGCTGTCTTTGGAAGTTCCTGAGATGGCAATCAGGAAGTCTTTCCAGCACAAGATTTTTAAAAAATGTGTTAATGATTCACAGTCTTTCTCTCACTGTGGCAGACTATTAGACACTTAAAATTGTCTGTGCGCTCCTACAAATTTGTTTTCTTGCTCTTGTAGTCGGTAAACATCTCTCTGTTCCAGAGCCTCGCAGGGACCAGCCAAGTTGTTTTGCATTCTTGTTCTTGGCGAGGCAGCAGTTGGGTAAAAGCTATAAATTATTTATCCATTGGTTGTTAGCAGAGATACACTGGATGCTAATAAACTCCTGTGATGTTTGATCTCCTCGGATACGCTCACGCTGAAAATAGTTGATTGTGACTGAGTTGTATTTCAAAGGAGCGCCTTCATTTTCTGTCTGTTTATTGATGTGATGATGGGCATCTCGTGCATGTTTGGTTTGTTGCAAAGCTAATAAAACCTTCAGATATAAGCGATGAATGAGCACAGCTTTGTGATATTATATATAGGTTTGAGGACATGTTTGTGTACATGAATACTGATTTCCAGGTCTGGCAAAATAGTACCTGACGTTATTAAACCAATTATCAACAAAAAAACAGAGATGGAGGCAATGCTTTTTTTTATTTTTATTATTAAAATTTGTTCTGAACTTCTTTTAATGTTGCAAGTGTGTATATTTATTTATGTTTTTAAAGACGGGATGAAATTTAAAATTGACTTTAGACTGCAAGGAAGCATTTTCTTTATACTGCATAAATATTTGGTGTATTGCATTACTGACAAAGCCATGGATGCATCATCTTCTTACTACTGTATCAGTTCTATCAGGATGAGAGTAGAGGAGCTAGAGATTAAAGATTAGACTAGATTAAAAAACATAGATATTTGTTGCGATACTAAAACGTAAGATAGGCAGATACCTTAGCACAGTGCATCATTGTCTTCTTTTATTGCATCTGCTATTGCTTTTGCTCAGTTCAGGTGGATGCATGTTGTCCTGTGCATGTTTATTGCTATTATCATTCATTTGAGTTTATAATAACCACACTAATAATAATAATAATAATAATAATAATAATTTCTTTTCTTTATTTGCTCACCAGTCACCTTGTTTACATTTCCGTAAAACAGCGCCCCCCCTGGATTGTAATAGCCGCTGCCTGTTTAAAAAAAAAAAAAGGTCTTTATCGACCTGTTAGATGTGTTCACTTAAAGCCACAGTTAAACTGTTGATATTCAAACGATTGTGAAGAGAAAACAGCCGCGGTTTTACAAGAAAGAACGCCATAAAACAACACATCATCAATTAGTTAGACAACAGCTAACATTCAATCACTTCCCATACATCTCTTTTATTTAAGCCTGGATGTAATCTAGCTTGCAGCGGTACCTGTCTTAAGTCAGTAACATATTGTGACATTATGCCCACTAGAACACACATTTCTGTGTAATGTTTATACAGATTCAATCCAACACAAACAAGTGTTCCAAGCACTTGAATTGATTTAAGCCTTTCATGTGTTGTACAATCAAGTTGGAACCAAGTGGCAACCTCCGTGCCTGTGAAGTGAAGCCAATGCGGAAGTGCCAAAGATATTAAGGCTTAAAGTTACACATAATTAACAGCATGGCGCTTTGAATGACAGGTAGGCGTCATTACTGATGGCTTGTTTGAGCACCCAGGCGTCATTCAGCCCGCCTCAGGTCACTCGTACGCTATCCGGTCTTTATACTGTCACTGATCGTAATGTTAGCTGTTGTTTAACCTTGAAATTCGGCCTGATGTCCCTCTGGACTTTCACTAACCATTGTTTTTACAGTTGTAAATCAATCCGAAAGCTGTGAGATGATTTGTCAGATTCAGACATTTTAGCTTCCCACCCTGAGCGTGACATCGGAGGAAAATGGCCGCTGCGTGAATATGGTGTGTTGAGTGTTGAGGTCAGAGCCCAGACTCCCATCATCCACTCTACATATTCTGCGTTCACACAATAATCTTTTCCATGTGAGCTGGCTGACTGAAATATACTATATGTATTTGACGGAGGATGTTTCTGCGATAACGTTATACCACTCCCTCTTGAAATTAGTTCCTTCTGTGCTTGTCACTGCTGTCGCTCAGAACACAGAGAACACTCAATCAAACCTTTCACATTTCGGTGTTAACGTTACAAGGTTAATGTGACTGTGGGCCAGAATCCAAAAATAGCAGGTTGCCGCAGGCTGTGGATTGATTCGTCAGTGGAAACCACACGCTAAGTGAAGCAGGTCTTTATAATTGCCCACTGACACTGACACACTGCCTGTTGATGAACTCTCTGCACTTACCGCAACATTTTAAACGGGTAATGGTAAAAAAAATGGAAACAAATACAGTTTAACTCAGTCACTCAACACTCAATCACGTATTAGGAACAAAAAAACAGCATCATATTGGGACAGAAAGCTAAGTATTGTCGGCATCTGGTTGATTGTTATTGTGATCATGTCAACACATTAACACCCGCATACACACATGCACTCCCACCACCTGCATCCTCCATCCTCCTCTCATAATCTAACAAACATTCACTTCCAGCCCAGTCACACTGGCTTAATACATCCACCAACTCCAGGGGGAAATTACTTGCAAGTTATTTTTCTTCAGCTGGGTATTGGCAGACCTCCATGAATAGTGTTTTCCTCTTAAAGACGTATTACTTATGAATCAGAGGGGGGAAAAGTGTGTGTGTGGGGGGGGGATTACTGTTATTAGAAAGAGCACAAGTTATTAGAAAAAGTAAAAGTGAAACATTACCGCTGTGAAGGGGAGCTAAGAGACTTATAAAAACTATTCAACTTTTTCACCAAGGCCAGAGGTTTTTTAACAGCAGAACTTGGACAGTAGCACAGGCTTGTGCCACCTCCACTATACTACATGTTAACACCTCTGCAAACACACAGCAGAACACAATGAAATTTCTGTGCAGGTTCTGTCTCGTGTGTCGTGAGTTTCACAAGATGTGGCAAGGTTTCTGCTTCCTGTGCTGAAAATTATCCAAAATCACTGAAAGGCCTCCGAGGGGCTCCCGAGAACATTATTACAAGTAGTCGGTATCAAAGTAGTCCAGAGAAGGGGTATAGAGGGCTGATTGTATTGTTAAAGATACGGACTTTCAATTGTGAACATTAAGTATCGATTGTGGAATAAAAACGCTACAAAAACGCTCGTACAACCGGCAGGACGCGAGTCACGCAGTGTCACTTGTGCGAAATGTTTGTCAAGTTGAAACAAGCAAATAATTCAACAGAGAGAGAGAGCGATTTGCACAGTTTTGAAATAATTCAAAAGTGCCAAATCATAACTGAAGCTACATTTGGCCAGCCCGCACCGGCTAATAGGGGTTGGATAACTACAACAGCTAACGCTTTTACTAGTTTACATGGTCACGCTTCCAATTTAAGCCTTGCATCCAGCAGATGAACTTCATTTATTACATGTACATGTATCAAACATTTTACACAGTGAGCAGGAGAGGGAGAAAGGGCAGCTATCGCTAACTATTAAGATAAACTACTGAATAGCATGTAAACTGTAGGACTAGTGAGAAATTTGCTATGAATGTTTGGACAGAACTAGTGTAAGTTTAAATGCACAAACAACAAATATATACCAGATATGATGGTAAACTTCTTTCATCATGGCTAACGTTGCAGCAACAATTTCAAAGTTTGCTTTTGGTATTGGCAACGGTATGTGCAACTTTAAGTTTCACCATTCAGCCCTTTCTCATGCGTGTTAAACTTTAAGGTACTGCTGAGAGGCTCAAACTCAGTGATGGTGATGTTTTAGTGTAGTGTAGTGAGTCCCTGGGAGCCACAGGTGGTCATTTGAGTGGGTCACCTATTAAATTTATGGGTTTTCTTTACAAACTGTACTATTAAACTTGTTTGATGTTATATGTATATTTGAAATGTTTTATTTTATGTGTCAGTGATCCAGTTTTTTTTACAAAGTCTTGTACATTTATTATTTCAAAGCTTTCTTTCTCCTCTTTGGCTTCAGAGAGGTTGTTTTGAGTATTTTTACAGTTCACTTTGAATGAAAATGAAATGATCCACGTATTGACCCGTTAAACATTCCCATCGTCTTACCAGAACATAAAAATCCATCCTCAAGTTTAACACTTTAACCATTCTTTGCTTACATGCCAATGTAGACTCGCAGAAGAATATTTCAGTTACTTTTTGAAATCCGCATGAAGCACTCTTCACATCAATTAAATCCACTGCATGCACCTATTCACAGAGAAAATGTTACTTTAAAACCTGATTTGACTGTTATTTCCATCCTTTAAAACAGCGGTGAAGATCAGCAGGAGCAAATGCCAATGAGTTTTCATTAAAACAAAATTATGACACTGTTAACTGCATGCCAAATTTATCATATTGTCTCATAAGTTACCATTTGCTGACAGGCAAATTAGCATTTAAAAAGGCTATTTTTTTCAAACTGAGTCTGGCGCACTGCTCACTCTACATTCTTGGGCCACTTTACATCACTTCAAGCTAAGTTCATGGACGACAATAAAAGGCTAAAACAGCATCACCAATCTGTTTTAACTGATCTGGTCTAGCTCAGCTAAAAACACTGAATCTGTCAGCACATCAGGGCGTTGTTCACTACCGAGCCTGTGTGTGTGTGTGTGTCCACACCCTTCACTGAGGGCGTGGACACACACACATGAGAGGAAGACTCTCACACTGAGCTGAGATGAAATTAGTGCACATAAATCAAGTAAATAACGTAAATAAAAACTTTGTTTCAACATCAGTTTGTTTAAATGCATCGGAGACGAGTCGCATTTCTACATTTTAAACTGTTGTGTTGTCATCTTGTATGAAGTAGGACCTCCAAATAAGATCTAATGACGATAAGATAATACAGCCTCAGGTGATATTTATTACCTGTCACCTCTTTGTTTGATTAAAAGACTTAAGCTTGATTAAAGTCAGGAAGCCTGAGCAGCATGAGCCATGGGAGTCTTAGCCACAGGCAGCTGGAGTGGTTGGTTTATGCTCGTGTTATGGATTTGTATAAACTCTGATATGTTACTCCTCTCTTACCACAGGGGGCCATTTTGTTTATGACCCAAGCCGAGCAAGACCACCACGTCTGTATTCGTAAGCTCTTTCCACCATGAGAGCTGTAACAGGCCGGAGAAGTTTCTGTCGTGTGTTGAGCTCCAGACAGAAAACGACACTCTGGGGAGCCACAGGCATCCATAAATATTCAAGCCCGGAGAAGTTTATAGAGTTTGTCGTTAAGGATTTATGGTCGGCTGCAGAAGTGGTCATAGACGGGTAGGAAGTGGGGGGGTGGCGGCTTATGAACCCTACTCAAGGGAGGGGTCATGCTCTTGACTCCTCAGAGGGCCAGTGCTGGTGTTGATGAACGGAAATAGGTGTTAAGATTCACTGATGCAAACATCACATCCCAACAGTGTGAAAGTAATTAAGTCCAGTGTCGTTTGGAGGGTTTAAAATTCCTGTTGAGTTGTTGCGTCATGGTGTTGGCTAATTTCACTGTGCTACATTGCTTTCTCTCTTGTGAGGAAAACAATTTTGTGGATTGCCATCTGTTTAGTGGTTTAAACGGGCTGGAGGAAAACCCCAGGACAACAGGTTGTCATGTCAACATTATATTGATGCATTTAGGCTTCATGATTTTTCAGCTATGCAACACCAAAAACATTACAATGACTCAGTGAGTTAATCTTTTTAGCTAAATTAGAGTTAAATTTACAAGGAGTGCTCGAAAAGAACAAAAACAATCAAATGCAGCCACAGACTAACAGCACATACACATTTTTTGTATGAGGTTAAAAAGAGGAACATGACATGCCTGAGTTAGACAACTTGAATTTTCAGCTCTTGCTTTTGTATGTTTTTTTGTGTGAACCTGAAACCGCTCTTAACTTTTGCGGAACATCATGGGTTTAGGTCAGCATATTTGTCTTTCACAACCTGCTTTCCATTCGGCTGGACGGATGCCTGTCTGTGCTCACCACAACCACATGATGCTAAACCAATACCCAACATAATGACTACTTCATGTTGCATTTCACACCTACTTTTTTTCTCATCTTTCACCTTCTCCTTTTTTCACGTCTCTTTTTTTTTTTGTCCCCCTTCATCAGGCTTTACTTCATCTCTCTCGCTCGCTCTTCTCTGTCCTCGATTATTTCTCATTCTCTCACGCTGAACTTTCAGTTATTTTCCAGCGGTGCAACCTCAGCTTCCCTATTTTTCTTTTTTTTTCTGCTCGCCTGCTGCTTTGTCATTCCAGTACAACTCTAGGTCACATAACTGAGCTTTGTTGCGACACCACGATTTCCCTTCAGAAACCATGTATCACTGGTGTGCCACCATGGTACGGTTGCAGCTAACTTTTTTGTTATTATCGTTTAATCTGACAATTATCCATCCATCCATCCGTCCATTTTTGATAAGACTTGTCCTGATCAGGGACGTGGAGGTCTGGTGCCAAACCCAGCTGACATTGGGCGAGATGTGGGGTAACACCCTGTACAAGTCACCAGTTCATCACAGCACTATGTGCTGATTATTACCTAGATTAATCAAATCAAATTAAAATTGTTTGGTCTATAAAATGTAAGAAAATAATGAAAACTGTCTCAGTGTCTTGTCAAAACCCAGAGATATTCAGTTTAATATCATATAAAACAGATAAAAGCAGGAAATGCCCATATTTGCCATTTTTGCACGCATGAAAAATTACTTAAACAATTAATTGATTATCAAAATAATTGGATTACGTGTCGTTTGATAAATACATAAGTTGACTAATCGTTGCAGCTTTACTCAGTAGCATACCAAGAAGACAGCAATTTCAAAGTAAAGGTCACGCTGACCTTGTACTCTCCAAAAACATTTTCTCTGTATTTATACTTCTGACGTCTTTCAGGGAACCATTTTGCAGTGACTGAATGCTGAGTGCTATTGGACGTGCTACCTGGAAATTCAGCTGTTACATTGCTCTGTATGAGTGGTGTTACCATCTCATTGAATTGGTGCACAATTTAGAAAATTAACTCTCTTCCAGACCCTGACGATAGCTTTTAATGACCTGATTTGTCAGCCTGTCTCTAGGCAGGAAAGATAAGTCTGATCTGAGCCACTTCTCTGACGCCGTAGTTAATGTAAGTATGTACCATATTCTGTATTTGTGTGTATTAAAGCAACATTATGTAACTACCTAAAATAACAGCTTCACTTTCATTTTGATGCTACACTGAGGGTGAATGACGCCTCTTGTCTTTCCCCCTCTTGTTCTTGCACTATGTGAGTTTAGGCTTTGGGTTGGGAGAAGTGCATATTTATACTTTTAAGTCACACACCACCAACAGTTTCACTGATTTTGTTGAAACCAGATCATATTTTATGAAGAAAGTGTTTTCTGGTTTTCCCCCTGATCTCTTTGGCTGCTCTGCCTCAACTCTCTGTGATTTACAGAGTTTCCTGATGGACAGCAAACTTTATTTTGTTGCTGAAGTAAGTTAAGCTAAGTTATTTAGCTCAGTTCTGGACTGGAAACTCAAATCACCGGGGGAGTCTTTGTATGTACACTTAGTAGCAAAGGAGCTTTAGTCCGCCAGGAGGAGGAGGAGGAGGTTTTCTGGTTCAAGGCGAAGGGGAGCCAGGAGGGAACGCTGACACAGGTTGTGTTACAATTAATTTGAACGAATTACATGTTCTTCGTTCAGACTTCAGAAAACATGAGAGGGCTGTCTAAAGAAACCACCAGGGTTTACTTCTTCTTCCCACAAGCCACACATCCCTGGCATGTCATGTGATCCCACTAGCATCCCAATAAAAAGCAGGAAGCTTCATTTCCTCTCCTGCCAACAAATTACTGATCCATCCTGCACTATCTTCACAAGCACTCAGATTTAGATTAAAGAAGACACTGAAACAAGGACGATGTTACAAGAGAGTAAACAAGGCTGCCATGTGAAGAATCCAGCTGCATTTTTGCAATATATAAAAGGGGAATTGTTGATGTGTATCTCCCCGTGACAGATGGGGTTACAATAAAAGCAGGACCAAAGTAGATGGGGCGATTTGATATGAGCAGAGATATAAATAAACTATTTGAGAATGCGACAGGCATGAACTGCTCCAGACAGAGAGAATTTTATGCATCTCAAGTGAGGATGCCTTGACATATTGCATATTTTGGTAGAGGCCTGGCACACGCTGCTTTTGTTAGCATTGTACACAAAAATCCACTTTACCAACAATAATCGCAATCCAAATTCAATCCAACAAACCAATAATCTCCAATTCTTCACAACTCTTCTGCCATCCTTTTATACCCAACTTATTCGTCACATGACTAATTAGTCTATACCATTATTAGGTGTTCTTACATATCTACATGCATAATAAATAATGTATACAATACAAACATCTATTTTTCAAACCCATAACACGCCAATAAACACCCCAAAATAAATATACATTATTAAACATATTTACAGGATAAGCCACACACCCATCTTCCCACTTGTTCGCGTCGACCTGGATCCTTCTTAAGGTGTCATGTCTGGGATCTCTTTTCGCGTGAGGACAGAGCAGCAGGTCGTGGTTCATTTGACTTAACTTTGTACAGCTGGCATAACTTTTGCACCATGTTTGAAACATTTTAACTCCACAGTTAACCACCACACGGTGTACTTTAAGTCCGTGTGATACACACGTTAATTCTGTGCAAACAATCCATCAACAAATTGTCTCTTTACCATGTGACGTGTGCTTTTTTTACCTTTATGTGCAAATATATGTTTGACCTAAGCCCAGTTAGATAATTTACTTTTTATCATATCCATACATAAATGTGTTTATCGTAACAGTGAGCCTGTCCTTACAAGAGGAGTTGTGTCTGTGTCATACTTTGGTCTGGCACACATTAGGTCCAGCTTTGATATCATGCAGGGGAAGTGTTTTTTTTGTGTGTGTGTGTGTGTGTGTGTGTGTGTGTGTGTGTGTGTGTGTGTGTGTGTGTGTGTGTGTGTGTGTGTGTGTGTGTGTGTGTGGGAGCATGTATTTGTGCCCGTGAAGTACATGCATTCATTCATGGGGTTGACTCAATTAGTCCACTTGAATGTGTCGGTTTTATTTGTTTGCCAACTGCCAATTTGGTAAACTGGAGCATCAGTTTTAAATAATCCAGTATTTATTACACAAGAGAGGGAGCCACTACTTATTAAGGCAAACTGTAGACCTTTAATGGGTTAGCATTATGCACAGCAAAATGGCCCTTAGCAGCCTGAGCTAAAAGGATTTGAGACTGCTGTGTGAAAGGTCTCAAAGTTCATTATTAGTAAAGCTAATGGGACTAACTAGAGGGCTGTTTTCTCATCTGTGTCATTAGTTCCTCTTTACTCAAGCCCTTGGTGTCTGTACACGCAGGAGTACTGAAAGCAGGCCCTCTCTGCTTTTCATTAGTTTTTCTTTTTTTTTTTTTCCTCTCATCTGGCAGCCCACGAGTGAAAATAAGATATTTGATGTTGTTTTGCTGTCTGTCTCTTCTGCACCCACTCCTCCATCACTTTTTTCACACTCTGCGGTATCTCAATCATGCACGTATACAAATGTGTGCACCCACATGCTCTTTCTTTCTCACACACACACACACAAACATAGAGGGGGTAAATCAGGCAAACCACCCTCATGAATTCTTATTAAAGTGAGATTATTGAAATGGCAGTCCTTGCTTTTCGATGTCAATCATTGCACATTATGCCAGTGGCGATAAAAGCATTTATTCTCCATCTGGCTTGAGGCCCAATTACTCCTGCAGTTTACCGCGCTCACGTCGGTGAGATTTAGGTTTCTCGGACCAATCTGGTCAACAGCATGTTGAGCTGTCGATCAGGATTTAATATGATATGTCAATTAAGACTCGCAGGAGTTTGACAGGATATGCATTTCTGCAGAGCTGCAGCTCGCTTATTACCATCTACATTTGTGTGTCCACCTTGTACCATATAATTAACACCTAGGACTCAAAAACTGCTGACTTAAATTGTACACATATTTGGAGTTTCTAAAAAAAAATGCTGATTTAATTTTGTAATTTTATTGATATTGTGAAGTTTATTTGCATGTAGAAACGTAAATGTGAGGAGCACTAAAAAAAATGTAGCTGGCAGTGAACAGGCTGCTAATGTAGGCATGTTGATACTGCACCTTGTGGCATTTGTTATAGTTCTGCAAACAGTAGCAGAAGCATATGGACCTTTCTCCATATTTGAAAGGTCTACATCCTAAAATGTCACTTTTTTTTCTCAATAGAAATTGTTCTTAAAACAGGCGTTAAATGTAGATATAAAGTATACAAAAATAGGCTAGTCAGCAGCCATTTTGACATGAAATAAACATGCATTACCAATGATAGCACCCTGACTCTGTTTGACCTTAATTAACATCTTTGGGTACCCCTGTGTTAACCTACTGTTTCATGTCAAAATGGCTGCTGATCTCGCGGTGTCGTTTAGCTCAGCTGGTAGAGCATCTGCCCCATGTACAAAGGCTCAGTCCTTGCCGCGGCGGCCCAGGGTTCGAATCCGACCCGTGGCTCTTTCCTGCATGTCATTACCCATCTTGCTCTCCCCACTCTTCAGCTGTCTTTGTCAAATAAAGCTCAAAAAGACCAGAAACAGGTGATGGAATCAGCATGTGCAAGGTAGGGCAGCGTAACTGCCGAAAAAACTGTCCATTTGCTGCGTGTACGCTCTCAGCTTTGGTGCTAACTGTCAATGAAGTCGACTAAACTGGTACAACCTCCTCTACTGCTGTCCAGTGTTCTGATAACAGCGCTGTCAGCAGCCCCGGCAGATCTCTGACTGTGTGGAAATCTGATGTTTTCACATCACAGATGACCAACAAAGGCATTAAAACATGAGGCTAACCCTGCTTTTTTCTATCACTTTCAGTATAAAACCCTTGAAACCTCTACCTACACGTACCTAAACCCTCGATCTGTTTTGTGTTTCCACCACAGACAGTATCGCTCGCAGTATTCTTAAATGCAGGCGAGGTTGTAACCTACACTGTACATTTCCTGCCAGATACTTACTGCTCACAGATTTCTCTGTTCAGCTCACATTTACTGTCATTTTTCAGCCGCGCTCTCTCTCTCATTTGTTCCTTACTCTGTCTTACTTGCTCCTTGTTTACTAACCACACAAGAAGGATACAAGCTTTGATTAAAAAAAGGCTGCAGGCAGCAAGACAAAAGACTGCAGAAAAAAAACAGAGTGTGGGAAATCAGAGCGCAGACGTCGAGACGACTCCGTGGTCTGCAGTTTTTCTAGCTCTAGCTAGGTACCTCAACAGACAGGTAATGAAAAAAACAGGGATAGAATAGAGTGGTTCTATTGGTGCTGTCCACAAATTTTGACAATGGAGATGCAAAAAATGTGTAACGTACTGAACCATTTGGTGGAAGTGTGGCATAATGCACTGTTAGATTAGAGTTTAGTGTGGAGCAGGTGTAAATAATGTATTTGTAGGTACGGTGTATTGAAGAAAAGACTAATAATCTTGAGTATGGATAATAAAATAAATCACAAGCACATGACAAACTAATATATTTAACAGCTACCGCTCTCAAAAGTATCGCACGACACATAACGCACATTTCGTCATTACTCCTGACACGCATAAATTCAAAGCACCTTTATCTGTGTGTGTGTGTAATACCTCTCAGTCTGTCTGTCTCTATCTGTCTGCATGTCCATCAATAAGTCAACATTACATCCGTCTCTCTGCTGATATATTTATATGGTTTTCCTGAGGCTTTCTTTCTGCATCTTTGATGTTTCCTTACGATGCCGAGCGCTGTCAGGTGCTGCCTAAGTGTTACTGGATGACGTCTGGCTGAGCCTAATGTTATATCTGAGTTATCTGTTGTGACTGTGGACTGTCTGATGACATTTGTCAGTATTTACTGTTGTAGGTGAACAAAGACTTCACTTCTCCACCCGACTGTGACTCAGTGTTGACAGGGTTGCAGAAAGTTCATCTTGTGTTTGTTGGGAGCATGACCAGGGCATTGCCCAGCCAGACATGTATAGACTGTGGCAGGTTGTCTTTGTTTAGCCTGGGCTGATACAGACATTTCCCCGTGGATGTCAAAAGACAACTTCCCAGACGTGTTCAGGTGAAGATGAATTTTTATGTTCTCCCTCTCTGTCTTTCTCATTTCCTCCTCTAGCACAGCCCTGCTTTATTTTTCTGCTTTTCAGTATCTAACATTTAATAACAGCTTAGTGAATTTGACTTGAGGAAGTGCCTTTCAGATAAGAATCCGGGAACCAAAACCAAACTCTGAAATGCCTTCTGACCTGTTTCATAACCGTGGAAATTCAGGAAGTTCTGGGTTGATTTAGCAAGCTATATGTCTTCAGAGATCTTAAGTTAAACCAAAGATATGAAGTTTCTGTAATACAGTTTACACAACACAGCATGTTGTTTCAGCAGAGCCTTTGACTAAGTAATGACAAACCCCATTCAGGACATTACTTGCGGTCAGTGCAACACAATGTGTTAGCAAACTGTTGCAGATGTCACAGACATGATAAGATACAAACATTAGCATTCACTTGAAGTTGTGTTTCTGGTCACGTGGCATATATTGACTCTCCTTTTAGCTTCGTTTTGCTCTAGACAAACTCTGAAATAAATATTTGACTCTTTAGCTTCACTCTGTTCACAAGCCAATCACAAACTTTGACTGGCTGATGTTTGGTGCTGGGCAGGAAATGTAAAATATTTATCAAACTGGAGAGTGCAGCTGGAGACAACCCTAAAAAAAATGTGAACCAGTGAAGTTGTGTGAATACAGAAATGGAAACAATGAGCTAAAAGCCACTAAACTGCTACATAGAACTGACTGGAACTGCAGTCGCATGGTAAGTCTTGGTGGGTTTGTCCTCATGAGTGACACTGTTCACACTACGCATTTGGGCCATCATGATATCAGGTTTTCACTACAACTATTGTCATGATCAAAAGATGTCCCGATAATCACATTCAAACTAAGTGTATAAGTGTAGATAGATAACTTTGTGCAGAGTGCAAATTATTTCTTATTCATTCATTTTTAAATATGTTCGGCAAATATCGCAAATATCGGTACATCGCAACATGCATGAATGTAATAAATGTGATATCATTATTGACTTAATTTAATGAATTCAGTCGTTTGATGGCACCTTTACAAAAAAACCTCACCAGCACTTAACAGCCTGGCTCAGTTTCCGTAACTATAAGTCTAATGTGAGGGAATTTGATGCAATATTGTGCTCATAAGTCCTGCAGAAATATTTTATTTGATGGTAGAAATAACTCCACACAAACAAAAATGTTAAACTTAACACCTGACGGCCTTCACAGTATAAAGCAGTCTCCTTTTTTTTGTGTGTGTGTGTGTTGTAATAACACACAGCTTCAGGAATCCTTTCTGTCCCAACATTGCATCAGAGTCCCTGGTGTGTCAGCATTCTGCGACCCTGAATCCAGTCACATTTTTGTGATCATGCGGCTGTCTGACAACAAAAGCACAAAGAAGTGTCACTGCCAATAGTTGTCAACATCAGTGGTGAAAGACAGAGGATTCTTAACAGCATCAGCAATAATAATGTCTTAGTGGAAATCAACTCAGTTTCTGATGGTCCACTTGTTGGCAGAGGTCACTCGCCACCCCACCCTGACTGCACCAGGTTCCCTGCAAAGTCTCATTATCCTTTTATCTCAACACTTATCTGACAAGAGAGCATGGAGGGAGCATCCAGGCCATCTTAAAAGATTAATAAAAGGCAGCAAAAGAGAGAAAAGAAAGCCGTAGAAAAGAAGGCAGCCCTAAACTAGCAATTCTGTTTAATGTCTGCATGTGATAGGGTTGACAGAATTATTAATCAGGAACTAAAGGAAATTCAGACCTTTGCTCTGAGCTGCCTCACTTAGAGTCTTTAGTTACCACCATTACATAGCAACTGAAGGTCGGGAGGTCTTTCACTAATTGGTTCTACAGGGTTTTGAATAACAATGAGCAAAGCCCAATTATAAAATCACTATGAGACACCACAGAGGAGTAAGAGAGAGAGAGAGAGGGAGAGAGAGGGTGAGAAACAGGAAGGGAGAATGAAAAGAGTGAGAGAGAGTGACAAGGGACGTGCTGGATGGGAAAGAGGGACTGTGGGGAAGAAAGACAGAAGTGAAGCTGTTTCATCACTTTTGTTTCCCTTTCCTCAGCAGCGAGCTATTAATAAAATTTATAAATCTGCGGTGGCATAAATTTTAATAGAGGGCTGTGGAAAAAACAGTCAAGGTCTCTGAAGATAGCTCCACCTCATTTGAAATTCCATTTGCATAAAAGATTCACGTTACAGAGGCAGATTTGAAGGGAATCTTTTCTTTTTTATCGTATGTTCATTTATTAGTAATATAGCCCTTTTTACATGGCGGGATCTGACACGAGCACTTTGGAATATAAATCAGTGTCTTTTTAGAACAAGTGTCTCCTCCTTTTTTTTATTTATTTATTTATTTTTTTATTGCTTTTTCCACTCCATGTGTGCCGTTTTTTTGTGTGTGTGCATGCATGTTTAACAACGTATCTGCGATGGCCAAAGCCTTAAGTGCATTAGAGCGGTAGGCGTGTGCGTTGTTTGTGCGGATGCTCTAATGTTTTGTGTGACGAGACACCAGAAGAAAGGTTCGCCCGGGGGCTCTGCTCCACGGAGAAACAAAAGAACAACCGCTCCCCGAATTAGCGTTTTGTCAGGTGGGAGGAGAAGACGGTGTCAGGTGGAACAACATCCCCTCCCTTTGACTGGCTGTGTATGAAGTGACATGCTACCAGTTTATCAGACAGGAAGCTCTTACTCAACTGCTTGTGAGATTTAAGGAAACGTGTCATCGTTTCAATGGCTGCCTTGAACAGGAGGACACTTCCAACAGCTTGTAGCTTCCTGTTCTCTTGGAGCGCTGGGACCACTCTCTTTGATCGTTATTCGATTGATCGCTGTGGAGCAGAGTGGGCACCTGATAAAAGTAGTGTTGATTTTCTTGTGTCTGTCCACTGAGACTCTCTGAGTCTGTCTGGGATTATGAAGCCTTTAATCAACCCGGAGCAGAGGCCACATCCTGCTACCTCAGCTCATACCTCTACCCATGATTGTATCGGCAATATTGACCCAGATTAGCACACAAAAGGTCTCTGCATACACCCAGGCCATTACATTATTTGATCTTTGCTGGACCTTTAAACAGTAAATCAGATTTAATCAATGTATTGCGTTTAAACTAAAGAACCCAGCCCTGTGTAGGTTTTTTCCCCTCTAATTTGACCAGAATAATCAATAAACAGCAAATGACGTATTTGTTCTCAATCATGGCCTCCCAATTATCATGTTTACAAGTTAAAAATCACATCAGATATTACAGTATTTTCTCCTTTTGACCTACAATACTCTCCAGATTCCCCTAATCTGTGTGAGAAAGATGTTTTTAACACTTACACTCAAAATTATCTCAAAATAATACATAATATGCTGCATTTTACCTCATATCAATTAAGCAATTAATAGCAATTAAAACAAAACATCATTGAGATGTCATACACATCCAGATACAGCAGACACCTGTCATGAAACTTTGACATGCACCTGTCATGTATAGCCGCCGATATAAAGTGACTACTTCCTCGTTGTCAACTTCCATTTGTTCCATTTGTATTGTTTCCTAATTAAGCGTTTAATGTCTGCCATTTTAATTGTTTGCTTTTTGCCTTAGTGCCACCATAATAGTGCTCTGTTTGTCTGTTTGCAGGAGGGAAGCATTGTGCTGAATAATGCATGGCACATCACTGCAACAGACAGCATTGCCATTTGAATTATGAACACACTGGGGTGAGATGCTAACTCGCTCTGACTAGCTTGAGGTGAAAAGAGATAAAAAGGCAGAAAAATAAGTTTCATCTCAAACTTTACTGCTTCGCTCTCGTTGGACATCTTGGATACTTTCATGTGTCTTGTTAAAACACAACTTTTTTTTTGACTATGGTGTCTCCTTTATACAGTCCAGTGATCAGTCATGATGCCTGTAAATCACCATCAAAACAGCATCATCCTTTTAAAATAGTTTTTCTAAAATTCGATATTTACTCTTCATGAGTAAAGAAATATACACGTACATGAAACAGTACAAAATCTACATTATTATAGCCAACTTCATGCTTTACAAAATCCAATCTATCAATGGTTAAAAAGTTCCAAAACTACATTTTTAAAACAGAAAATAGCAAATTCAAACCTATTTTTAGCAATGTCACATATTGGATCCAGACCAAAATTTCTCTCTCTAACTATTAGTCCGATTTCAGTTAAGGGAATTTGTAATAACTTTGATGATGCCTTAATTTTCATCTAGCACCATCATCAGATCAATATTTTCAATTTGTTTGATACTTTCGAGTTGGACTCGCTAGATTATGTCTTCACACGAGAATTCATTTTGCCAGGCTTCAAGCTATGCGATTATGTCTGTGGCTGTCAAAGTGAAGCCAGTGCGCGAAGTGCCAAAAACTGCAGTTCCTCGAGTGGCCAACAAGTCAGTCTCTTAAAGTTATGCATAATTAACAGTGCGGCTGCTTTGATTGACAGGTGGTCACCGTCACAGATGGCTTGTTTGAGCACCCAGGCATTATTTGGCCCACCTCAGGTCCGCCGATGATCCACGTCTTTGCTGATTTTTAGATTATTTGGGAGGTGGAAGAGGCAGAATGACCAACATTTTGAGCTTCAAAACGGCCCGTCAGAAACCTGTGGGTGACGTCACAGATACGCTGCTGTGAGGAACGACTGGCAGCTTTGGCCATGGTTTAATGCTAGGTATGTGTCATGATGTGTTTTGTTTGCTCGAAAACAACAATAGCGGCTGTTAAAGAGGTTGGCACTGGCACTGCTGAAGAGTATTTCTTCATTGAAAGGCGAATAAAGATCAACACTGAAGGCTTTTCTTGGTGGAAAAGATGTTTCTGCTCTTCTCCTGATCGGCTTCAGTAAAAGTTTGACTATGTTACATGGTTTGTTGATCTGAAGCTCACCTGTGATGATGATAGACAGATGCTACCTTCAAAACTAATGACATGCCCATCAGCCTCTGCTGTGCTTTGTGTTTGATCTCTGAATACTTACGAAGAACCACAATTAATTAAGTTAATCTAAAGTTAAACTCCTCATTTAACTGAAGTTCACATTTTCTCAAACAATCTGTTCATCTCAGGTGCATCTCGATATTTACATGATAATTTATACAGTGCCCTGTGGCAGCTCGTCAGGTTCTTTACCTCGTACTTGTTCCCGGCTATTCTTTGATAAAAATTTATAGGGATAAGATGATGTTTGATCTGAGGGGAATGTGTGTGCTTTGTGCTGAAGAGAGTGTGAGAAAGACATCGAGGCGTGCTATAGGGGGCGAATTGGGCATACAACAGTCTGTCACCTTGAAGAGAAGCAAGGTGTGCAGTTCAAATCTGCAGGGAACCGATCTGTCACGAGAGAAGAGTCTGGGCATCTTTCCCCCCTGGGAGACAGGGAGGGGGGAGACGAGAGTGGCTGCGGGTGAGAGACAGGTGATAAAGGAGTAATGAGAAAGTGTTTGTATGTGCCTGTGCCAAAAATCCAGAGAACTGCCTCTGACAACTTATTAGCACATTAAAGTGAAAAAAAGGGAGTAACAAAAACGCGCGGGAGCTGCTGCAGCTTTTAAGGACATTTTGGCCCTTTTTCTGCAACGATGCACATCCTAAGCTATGCAAATCAGCCTCAGTATTTGCCTAGCTTGAAAAAGCAACTCTATTATTATTAACAGCAAAAGAAAAAAGTCTGGCTGGGGGTTATTTTACCTCTCCCAGCGGGATAGTCTGCAAATTAACAAAAAGAAAATGAAATGCAACATTCGCTGTGTCTATTATTTCTGTATATCCCATCTCTTTCCCCACATGAGAATGCTACATCCTCTAAATTAATTAGCTCTGAATATGTCTTAATGATATTTATACTTTTTAGTGTAATTGTCTAATTGTGCTTCTCTAAAGAAACATATACAGTATGTTTTAGAAGACAAGTTGTTTGCAGGGAGAGAATTTTTCACCTTATTAAATTTTTTTGATGTTCAGCACATCATTAAGTCCGCTCCCATTGTGATTGTGCCTAACCAGCCTCCTCTCTCCATCTCGCTGCTGTCTCTCTGGGGATAGATTCTGCACCAGGCTGTTGGTCAATTAGTCAGTGTGTGTAATTCAAAGGCTGAGAAACGACCAGAGGGAAATGCAAAGTATGTGTTGTGCTCTGTATGTGTGAGTGTGAGTGAGCGAAGGTGGTTGTGTTGGTGAAAGAGCAGAAAATAACAACAAAGAGAATATCGTCTACATGTATGAAGACCTGTACTCTATACGTGGCTAAAAAAAGATGGATTGATTGCAATTTATAAACGTCGTATCACTGCCTAAATTCTGCTTCTAACCTACTGTGTATTACTTTTTAAGCCAAGTGAAGGATAGTGCATATACACCGACCGGCCACTTTATTAGTACACACTTGTACAATCCAATGTCATCCAACACAACAACACTTTGGCCACCCTATGTACATACATGAGAGGGACAAAATATTAGAAACACTTCTCAACATAATGCTGCATCCAGTTTAACACCACTGCAAACTACAACCTCAATAATATACATAATAGTTGAATTAATACATCTCTGCCAGTGTCAACAAAGACTTCATAGAGTTGTTGTATTGGATCACATTGAATTGTACAAGTGTACCTGATGAAGTGGCCAGGAGTGTCTAAAAGGCTTTATTGGTGGTTGCATGTACAGCTACCAATGTACTGTAGAAGTAACGTCCTTTCTTGACCTATTTAAATGACAAAGTCTACCTTCTTCTTTTCTAAGCACACTTTAAAGCAATGAAGAATTGTGTATATATAATAGTTTGAAACTGAAGCTGCTCCCAGGGACTCTGATGTTTAACTGGGAAATCCCACCAGGCACGTCTCTGTCACGTTATAGCCATGACGCTTCAAACCCCACCTGGAGTGTTTTGCTGGCCAGGCTTTGTTAACGTGCTCAGAATTGGTCATTTTCCTTGTTTATGTGCTTCTTCAGCTGTTTGGCTGTTTTTTCACGATTGGGAGTTTTGTTTTGAAAATTGACCTGCTTTCATTTCTGTGTCTGACTTCCGGCCAGCTCAAGCTGTTCTGTGCAGATTAACGCAGGCTGCTTGCACCATCCGTCATAGATAGAACAGCACAAAGCCGAGAATACACAGCTGGGACACTTCTGAAATGGACCTCTGCACTTCTGATGGGGTTTGAAACATTCACTATAACGGCTGTGATTAGCTCCAGTGTCCACGGCGCACATGGAACACATTGCATCCGTGCCTGGTGGAATTTAACATTTACTGTTGTGTGCTGTGTTAGTGCAGAGCTCACGTGTTCTCCACAGTTGTGTTGGGCCATAGACCTGGTGTAACAGTACTCTCTTTGATTCTGTATATTCATTATTTATAGCACACAGACATGTAGTTTTATCCCTTAGTCAGTGCCTGTCTTCCTATCAAATCAAGCTGGCACAGACTTGCTTAATAGCGGGGGTCGAATACCTAATCAATGCCTGCCTGTGGCTCACCACAGTTTACAGTTACATTACACAGGGATCCACAGTAAACCTCTGCAGTTAACTGTCGTCAGCTGTAGAAGACATACTGTACATCTCCTGTAGCATCTCTCTACATTTAGATAGAAAACAGACCTCACCTCGACTCACCTGACCTTCACTTGTTACATGATTTCTCCGACACTTCCTGCGTCTTCTCATGGACGTGAGAAATATTCATGTGTGAAAACATGAATAAGAGGACCTGTGAATATGATTATACATATGCAGTTACATCACACACCGCACATTGCAAACAGATGGATGTATGTGTATATATATATATATATATACACACACACACACACGCTGTACCACACTCTGACAGAATAAGCTTGACAGCAAGAGCTTGCCACTGCTCTGGGCTCATGGCAGCTGCTTGATGTAGCAGAGAGGAAATGGGTTGGACAAATCAGATGTGGCTCAGAGCACTTCTGTCACTCAGTATGTTTATATAAACACTATAGATTATTGTAAATAATAAGATTAAGATAATAGTAAAGTGATTAAAGTGTTTACACGGCTCCTAACTGGTTTAACATCTAGAGGGATGATGTGGTCTCAGGAAATATCTCAGTAAGTGCCACAAAATGAGGTTATAAACATACAGAACATGGCAAAGACGCCAAGAAACCGCCGACACCTCACCCACTGGGCTGCCTGTGGGTGGATCCATCAAGATGTCAATCCAAATGCAGCTGAAAAAAAAAAAAAGTGTTTGCGCGTGTATAAAATAGTGGATGTCAGCCACAGGAAGCAGACAGGCAAAGCAGCCTCAAACATCCCCACCTGTCAATAATTCCTGCAAAGCGAATGTAACCATGTGCTCGATAAATCTGTCACCTAGAACATTTGTGACTCATCTCGTCTCGTTATCAGTGCAGATGACGGTTTAATAAATCACACGCTCATTAGATATGTGGCTAATTTCTTAAAATTATGTATTTCAAGTGTAATAATTTATTCAGATGTTAGCAGAGCGGCTCTTTATTTTAGTCGAGATGTTGCTCCTTGCTGACCCTTTTTTAAAAAAATTACATTTCATCGCCTCCCCAAAGGAAATTTACATTAATTAACTGTGCTATGCTATGCTATATTAATTATATTGACCAAACCCAGTCAAGTTGTTTTGAAATGGTAATATTGCCTTAATCCAATTGTTAGCATGCGTGTAAACACACACAGAATAACTTCAAATGGCTGTTTAATATTGCATCTCTACACCATGTGGCTCCAGTGAAGAGCTGAAGGACCCCTGTGTGATCTGATCCTGGGTGTTACGAGCTCTGCCTCCGGCCCTGCTCTTGCTGGATTTCGGTGAAGCAGGCAGATGGAAGTCAAGGAAAGTTTGGTAGCGGTTCAAAAAAAAAAAAAAAAGGCAGCTCTTTCAATAACGTGCCCTGCATTCGCTCTCAACTAGAGGAAATCCTGCTTTCACTCGCAGTCAGACTCACCTGTCTTTTATCTCTGTGCCATAGATTAATATTTCAAAGCCTATAGCTGCTGCCCTCATCCTCTCCCCTCTTTCTCTTGTTATCTCTGCATCCCATCACTCCCAAAACACATTCACTTCTTCTGCAACCCCCTCCTCCCTCCTCTCCGATTGTGGATATTGCTTTTCTTTCTCTCCATCACTCTTGTTTTCTCCTCTGCTCCATCTCAATCAAGAATGCAGCAAAGTTTTATGAATTCATCAGAATGATCATGGACAGTCCAGGGAGGCATGCAGGGAGGCAACAAGGCGAGACGATGGCTGTTGGAACAGACGGAGGAACGAGAGAAAGAGATAGGGAGGGGAAAAGAAGAGCAAAGCGAGGGGGTGTTGCTGTACTGCTGAATTTTAATGAGTACCAGGGGGAATTTCTTCTTCACATTTTTTTTTTCTTCCTTGCTCCCTTTCCATTTTTTTTTTTTCCTGGGATGCACCCATCGACTACATGGCTCTGAATGACTGTCACACAAATGAGCTTTAACACAGTCTGCCTTTGGCCTCGACAGGAGCACGTCACAGAATGGTGCTATCGGCTACGCACCAAGAAAACAGCGACCCAAAAGTCCTAATTGAACTGCCAATTTGTCATGTTTATCTTTACTGTCTTCTACCAGCCACCAAAACCACACATGCGGCACCCACCACATCCTCTTCCCGGAAACCAGCGCAGATGTAAGCACTGTTTCTTTCCATGACAGATCTGCTGCTCATTAGTGAATTATTCATTCTTTTCATTAGAGTCTTCCAGATAGCATCACAAGCGTCCACACTCCTTTCTGTTATTCTCCTGCTGTCTTTCTTCCTCATCAACTTTCTCTCCTATCTTTTCCCCACTAAGCTCTTATGGCCTATGGCTTTTCTACACTATCTATGCCCCGTCTTTTTCTCCTTCCCTCCCTCCTTTCTCTCTTGGGAAGACTTATGACTTATGCTTTGCTCCGACAGCAAAGTACACAGATAAAAGATAATTGCCTGGCTTGACTCCTCCATTGATATGAAAATAGGATTTAAATTATTCACAGTGGTTTAAAGGTTAGTTGAAGGTTATTACTGGCAGATAGAAGTAGAAAGGCACAGGGTAAGAAGAAGAAGAAGAAGAACTAAAAAAAAAAAAAAAAAAGACCTTGTGTGTTGCAAGCTGTGGCCGGAAGGTGAGGTGCCTTTCTGAAAGGCTAATTTGCAGTGCAGGCAGCGCGGAGACATCTTGTGAACAAACCACAAAAGCCTCTCGGGGGGATTTAAACATGGTGGTGGAAGTCAGTTATTAAGCAGCAAATTAAGGCAGGCTTCTCCACAGAAAAACATTGTCAGTTGTAAATAAGGCTGTATCCGATTCTTGCCCACACTCTAATCCTTTACCTTCATCTCCTGTCTAGCCTCGCATAGCAATTCCACCTTCACGCAGAGCCATCGGTGCATGTTAGGTTATAAACGGCGCCTTTTTTTTTTCGGAGGATAGAAAAGGTTGAGTTTAAATCAGGGTCAGTTCTAGGTGGGGTGACATCCCCGAGGACACATTCACTGATCACAGCAGGAGTTTGTGGGATAAATAGGTTATGAGCAGTCCTTTTCCCCGCTCCCATCGTATTACCTTGGCAGTGGCTTGTGTGTCTGAAGGGCTTTGTTATGCCTGCAGACAGGATTCAAACATTTCTTACACGGGAAGTTTGCAGTAGGTGGTCTGTAACAATCCTGCCATCATCCACAGGTTTGCCTGCCAACAACTGTCTGCTTCCATCTCACAGCTATGAGACTGTCTGCATGTCGGATTTTTTTGGTTGATATAATAATGGAACAATTGTTTTGTGGTGTCTAACTTTGAAGAGCATAACCACTATAATTAGTATCAAATTGTTTTGGTGAACTACAGAGCCTGGAGATGTCAGTCAGTTTTATAGTACAAATCTTAGAGGTTTTTATGGGCAGAGGCACAAACTGAAAACATAATGTTGAAATTTTATCTCCTTATAAGTAGTAGTTGGTGTAACAAACAGTTGCATATTTACACATCCAGCAGATACAGAGCATTATCATTCATTCAGGCGATGTTTAGTTAGCGAACATAGCGTTAACTTAGCTGTTCTCTGAAAAGCTTCACTCATCTGCGATGCAACATATCTACATTTTGTTCATTTCACATCACAAAGGTGGAGAAAAATAATGTGTGTGCAGTTTTAGTGTTCACGAAGTTTCTAAATTTTGACAGTTTTCTTTGAAATGTTGCTCATGTTGCTTACTGTTGAGCCAAAACCCCACCAGGCACGTAACCATCATGTCGTGGCCGTGTTTCGGAAGCAGAGCGTTTAGCCTGCCAGACTTTGTTAACTTGCACAGATTTGGTCATTTTTTACCATGAGTTACCTGGACAGATATTGTACGGTGGGTTTATCTGAACTTTTTAGCAGTAAACAGCTGCCTGGTATGTCCGGAAACAAAGCTAATGAGAGCAGTGAGAGTTAACAGTTAAGTTGTCGTCTTGAAAACCAAAACAATGAGCTTAAAGATGCTAAAATGATGCTTACAGAGCCCGATCTGTGGGTTCATCACTACGAGTGACATCTTTGTAGTCACTTTAATAATATAAAAGTACAGTAATATAAAAACATTGGTAAGTGTAGCTTGTCTTGTTTTTTTCATGTTCACAAAGACATAAATTGGCCAATTTAATCGGATCATGTGTGATAAAACCTCAAGAAGTTTTATTTTAATTTGTGAATATAGACTAATAAGCACGTTCTGATAAAGCGTTGTGACTGAATGATTCTCAAATCAATAGAAAATTAACAGAGTATGTACAGCTGGGATAAAACATCAGTTCACAGAGTTCACTTCATATCTTTATTGTTTCCAAAGAGAGAAATGTTTGTGCAGCATAGAAAGATACAACCTAATTAAAACGCAATTGGAGACATTAAAAAGTGCTGGTACTATACACTCAATACAGAATAAAAGTTTAATGTGATAAAAGCAAGAAGAACAGAGATAAAAGAGAGTGCTCAGCTGTTTGGGGAATCAAAAGGCAGCTTTGGTGCATTAGAATTAAGAGTGCTTATTGCACATGAATGAAAATTTTAACCTGTTGCACTTCGTTTTCAGAAGCTTGTATCTCAGACTGGAGGAGAGGTTGTCAAATTCATTGAAGAGAGAATAATCTGTGATGGATTTAGCTTTCTGCGTGATTTGTAGGAGGCTGCTGCTCATCATTTATTTTTTAGCTAAGTGTTAAATTATTCTTACGGTTATGTTTTTTTTAGGAGCTGTTCACTAAATTTGCATTTATCACAGAGATAATGGTTTGAATTCACAAACACTGATTTTTACAGAAACGTATCGCTGCCACGCCAGATGAATAAAAAAAAAGTATCAGTATCACTTTAAAAGGTGATAATTTATTGTTATTACATGATTTAATTAATTATGTTATAATGTGATGTTTGTATGTTGTAATAGCGTTAAATAAACGTTTAAGTGAGAAAAGGTGTGCTGAGAGCGGATAAACTGAGGAATATGGCTCATTTACATGACTTGATTACGTTGTAGGTGGGTGATATTGTGAGCATACATACACAAGGATTTTAAAAAGCATGGGGGAAAATCTGTACATCTTCTTCATCTGTAAATCTTCACGCCTACATGACTGTGGCCATGAAGGATAATTACCAACATCATCTATGGAAACATGTGGCTCTAATCATTACAGATTTCATGTTTTTTCCATTTCACCCAAAGTTCAGTATTTCATTTCCTTTTCTGTGAAGCAAATGTATTTTTATTCAGAATTCACAAATGTGGGTCCCGGAGCCGCTCCCACAGAGGGAGCATATTGATTACCTGAAGCCAATGACTTGACAGCAGCATGTCCTTAGAGAGCAGCCAAGCACCATTTTCCCTCTTATTCTTTAATTAGCGATACAACCCGTGGGCACTAATCTATGTGTCCCCTCTCTGATATTCCTCAGATGTGCACCGCTTTGATTTCTCTGACCCAACAAGGAGTATTGGGATTGGTGTGTGCTGCAGGAATGCTAATACGTTCCTGGAAAGGGGAGACGGCGTATGCGTGTTGGCAGACAAGAGGAGATCAAGCGAGAGTTTCTTCTCTCCGTATTCACACCTGTACACATCATCCCCTTCAAATAAATTCAGTTATTGCCATCCCTGAAAAAATGCAGAATGTAATACCCAAATTTGGCAGGTGAACGACTGCAAAGAGGCAGTCATACAGAAGTAGATCCAAATTTATGTCCTTGAAAGTATCCGTCAAATATCTAAAGATGAAAGGAAAAAAGTAAGAAATGCCAGACAAGCTGCTTGAAATTGAACAATGCGGTGCATCTTTATCATGCTGTGGTCTCCTGTAACGTACGTTAGCAAAATAAAATCACACACAGGCTGATTAATTAATTTGTTTTATATTGGTGCAGCACACACCTCGGGATAACCTGTTTTTTGTCTCACTGTGGTGATCAGAGCTTTTGTGCCTTGCTTAAAGGCACTTTAACAGTTGTTCACGAAGGGAAGAGTGATTCTCATTGACCTCGCTCATGCACACTTCCTCGGCTGTGATTTTGAACCAGCCACATTCTTGCCGCCTCATTGAGAAACCTCCGTAATCAACTGCAGAGTAGCTCCCGAATGAATCAGTCACTCATGTACAACTTAAGCGAAGGTTAGGCTGTCTGGGCATCCCTTTGATGAGGCCAGATTTATGCATCAGTCATAAGTCAGCGCGGCTACCTAGCACACTTCAAACAGGCTTAGTGCTAAGCCAATTAGCATGACTTTGCATGGTGTTGATCTGCCTGTGACATGGAGCAGACTGGGCTTAATTGCGTATTGCTGCACTGGTTAATGCTAATTTAGTAGCCTCCAGGAAAGCTGAGCCCTGAGGTAAACAAAGCAACAGGGCTAATATGCTGTTAGTGCCGTCTGCATGCACCGGCAGAACTACTACTAATCTGCTTACAGTGAGCAGCACATAGCCACGCAGCTTCAGGCTATGCACTATGAAAATTAATGTACATCTGTCACTGTTACTGTACGGCTACAGTATCTGGTTAAATATTAGTTACTCGGTGACGATTGAACTAGATGCAAAGATGGAAAGTGGAAAATTACTTAGATGACATTCAAGAATGTTGTTTTCCTCAACAGGGATGAATTTGGTCATTGTGAAACTGGGGAGCCGCAGGCTGCCAGCACCTCCTGTAACGAAATACTTCCTTAAAAAAGGGGGAAAGGTACAAACAGTATTGTCTTACAGGTTACTTTGTGAGGAGTTTCCACTGATGGGAATTCATGTTTTTTTATTAAATTTTTTCAGTGTACTTGTTTGTTGTTAGTCTAGTGTCTGGTATTCCTCCCATAACTCTGACTCTCACTAGAGGAGGTGGTGCATCAGAAATGCAGGTTTTCCCATTGATTTGAAGAGGAGTAGTGCATTTAGGTTGTGGTGGTGTGGGCCGCAGTGTATGTAGCCATGGAGAAGTTGAGCCAGAATCAACTTCTGGAGAAAGACAACCCGACATCATGCTACGATGGCTAATCAGACTGCTAAAAATCCTCCACAGTTTGCCTGAAATGTCACTGAAACCGGGCGGTTCATGGACTGAACTATGATACTCTAACAGTTGTGTCCTGGCTTGTTTTATATTGTCTACCCAGTCTTTACATCTATGTGTGGCTTGAAGTCTATGCCACAAAATAGTGATACCAAGAAGTTTCCTTTGGTTTGTTTCCATTTGTTTTGAAAGAGGCAAACAGAGAGACAGCGGTGGTCGAGTGACTCAGACAAAAAATGAGAAAGAGGGAGCGCTGGCAGCGAGAAGGCTGGTGAATCAGAGTAATGAAAAGTTTTTTCTGATTGTTTCATAGTGGTTACGTTCATTACAAATAAACATCCCCCTCACCCCTGCAAAGTCCTGTGGCGAATCGCCACAACGCCTGATTTGATCTGAATACGGCCTTAGTTTCAGCCCTAACACACACACAGGCACAGTTTTTAGTCTTTAAAAAGATAGTTTGTGTAGTTAGAAAACCATCAGTTTATCATTTTCGTCACCTATGTTATGGTTAATGTCTGTATTACACCAAGGCTACATAATGATGAATGAGTTTTTGGTGTGGGGAATAGGAACAGCTGAAGAGTGACAGGAAAAGGGCGGCGAATGCAGGGGAATGACATGTAGCAAAGAGCTACAGGTTCAAATTTGACTCGGGCCACTGAGGTAAGGGCTTAGTTTTAGTACAAGGCGCACGGGTTTACCAGGAGAGCTATCGGGCCGCCATATTCAATTGATTTTTGAGTTCTTCTTAGACGTGATTTTGAATCTTGCCTTGAATATTGTGCACCACTTAAGCTTCACTTAGTTTGCTTTCTCAATAAAATAGGACTGTAACTAACAATTACTGTTATTCACCGTTAATCTGGCAACTCTTTCTCAATTCATCATTGAATATATAAAATGCAGAGTGATATCCCCTCACAATTTCCTGCACTTTTATTGTTTTATCTGTCCAACAGTCCAAAAATATTCAGTTTATTATAAAGTAAGTTATTTGTCTGTATGTGCGTGTGTAAATATGTGTGGATCTGTATGGTGGGTGCAAGTGAGGGCAGCCTCGTCTCAGATCCGAGGAGGCCTGCAGGAATGTTCCCTGCCTTTGAAGAGTCTGCTGTCTGCGCTCAACAAATATCAGGTCCAGAATGAAGGGAATGTGGCTTCACAAGGGCCCATCCTACTCTGTTTTATTGAGGGATCCTGTTCACTCTCTCATCCTGCTGCCTGTGTTGTGAGGGGGGATGAAGAGGGCACATACATACTGATGAGGTGAGCTGGACTCCAGGCTAGAGCTCAAAGAGACATTCCCCTTCAGTCAAAACACACAAACCAGACTGAGTGAGCCCGGGATGGAGGAATCACAATGAAGCTGCGGTTTGTGGGCAGAATGCTAGTTTATAACCACTGAAATTTACTTAAGCTTTCTTAAGCAACGTGTCTGTAACGTATTTGTTGATTAAAGATCACATACGACATATTTTTACCTTTCTCTCAGAGGCAAACTCCTGTGGTTGTGCCTGCAATAATTGTTCTCTTTCTGTAGTGAATGAGGAAGCAGCATATGTTACAGTAAAGAAGGTCAGGTTACCGTAGACTGCACTGCCTCATCTTCTTCCAGCAGTCGGGGTTAATTTCTTTTAACCATGAGCACAGTCATAGCCAAGTAGTTTCAATTGCTTTAACTTAAAGCTGTTCTAATCAGTGTTATTAGATTAATGATGGGTCAAACCCACAGATGCGCTTTAGCATCTTTCAGCTCATTGTTTTGGTTTTACAGTCATATATCCAGACTCACTCATCAGGCAGCTGCTTTTAAGTGGAAAAAAATCTCTGGTAAACCAACTGCACACTACCTACGCAGCACCAAACAGCAGACGGACAAAGTTACCAACAAGCCTCTGAACATCATGGAAGTCTTTAGCAACTAAAGAGCGACATATTTCCCTCAGAAGTTGGCGAGGAGACCACGACTGAGCTAAAAGGGAGAGTGAATATTGGACTTATACTTGCCAGGTGGCCAGAAACAAGTGAATAATCATGTTTTTCTGTCTCTGCTCTGTGTGTAGTCTATTTGTGAATATGTTTTCCATAACAACTTAATAAGATGATAACATGTCAGAGTTTACAGCTTGTTGCTGTTTGCCCAAGTGGCCAACAAAAATAAATGAATACAGGTTTTAGCATTCTGCAACCATATGGGTGACAGATCAGAAAATTGTGATATGAGTTGTTTTAGGAACGGTCATATGTGTTGTTGTGAAAGACAAACAAACAACTTGTTTTATCATTTGTATATGTCACGAAAAATATGGATAATAAGTCTTGATGGAAATGTTTTACTAGGGCTGCAGCTATTGATTATTTTAGTATTTTAGGAGGCGTCACATTAGCCTTTAAGACATGAGCAGTATGCAAGACATTAATAAAAGTGACCTGTCTGTGTTCCATGTAATGCTCTATCTCTGTCATTGAGAGAAAGATTGTCGTGTGGCAGCATTTCATATTAACCCGCCCATCTAAATTGAAAATATAAAACTAAAATCAAAAATAATTCAAGAGCTAATTAATTTTCTATTAAAAAAAAATAAAAGGGTGGGGGTGGATGTAAACGTGAAAAGTTTACTGACCTTCAGGATAGATGACTTGCTCGCTGTGTTTCTCCCCTTGTGTCCTGTCATCCCTCCTCTCCTCTCCTCCCTCCCTCCATCTTTCCCTCCAGCACTGCATTACTTACTCCTGACTCCTGACTCAGCGTCTCACCAGCCCAGACACCAATATTGAGTGCTTTTTATCGTAGCCGCACTTTTTCCTCGTTTGAAACAATATAGCCTGACTGTTGCTATTGATTTTAGTGGATTGTGCTCTGGTAAGCACTCCTTCAAACCCCTGCTGCTATATTAAGCAATCGTTTCCCACAATAGATGACACTCTTTCCCTGCCTCCCACAGCAATTTGGTTGGCTCTAATGGGCCTGGCATTACTCAAACTCCACATTGATTGCACGGTAGAGGATTTTAAAAGGAGAGGTCGAAGTTTCCGTCAATGTGGCTGTCACAAATGAGCCTGTTTTTAGATACATGGGGAATTTTTCCTGTGGACTGGTTCAGCCTGACAGTTCAAGGTACTCGTGCCATTAAATAATGTTCAAACACGCTGTGATGTAAGTGCGAGGGCTGTGCAAAATGAAACTCAATAGGCCACTATGAAGTATCTTGGACACGAAATGAAACCTTGAAACAGTGATGTGCCTGGATTGATTCCACTGGCCCAGCATTTATTTGCATGTCTTTGGTTCTAATGCGATGTGACTACATTTCGCTGCCAGGCACCGAGGCCCTCTGAAGTATGTCTCTTTAAATCACCGAGGCCTTGGGAGTGCAACTGCAAATGATTTCAGACGTTGGGCTGCTTTTCACATCAGTTGTGGTGCAATGGATTCCCGCTACGCTATCTGCTATCTCCTCCCTATGTCACTGAGCGTCAATAAATCAGTACGCTCTACAGACAGACCAGGGAACATGTGGGGAGAATAACATGCCCTGTAGTCACGCATATTTAAATATACAAGGGCTCCATGTTGCTGCTGATTGGGCCACACATCACTGCCCGGCGTACCCAAGACAGTGGAAAAAATGGCTGCCGTTTGGGAACACTTAAGTGGTGAAGCCATTTAGCATGTGACTCACCGACGTAATCTAATTGGCTGCACACCAAAGACAGGAGAGTGGTTTTTGTGTGTGTGTTTCTTTCACAGAGCAGTGTGTGTGAAATTTAGGAATGAAAGAATTTCACACTGAGTGCGTGCAGTGCGTGCAGTGTGTGTGTGTGTGTGTGTGTGTAAAGTAGGGATAGATTGATTTTGATGGCACAAGGAAAAATCCTGGTTTCACAGTTTCACGATTATAATGCATTCATTTATTTCACCACGCTACAGATGTAGGAAATCACATGAGCTTTTAAAAATTCTGTTGTATTTTGTATCATTAATATTTAAGTTTTAAATAATTAATCTAATTGTACATGTGGCCGTGTTCCTTTGTTTGTAGTTTTTGTAAAAAATTTAATAAATGGAGAACATCTCATGCAGGTGGCATGTCTTTGAGGGGATAACAAACCCCTGAGTATGGTGAAAAGCAGGCAGTATGACGAGAACGAGTAAGGCAAGTCATTTGATCTTTGTTGCTAATTTTTCCACGTACTGCTTCTGTATCATCGGCACGTCTTTGCTCGCTGGTGTCTGCCTCCATTTTTATTTATTAGCTTAGTTTACTGATAGGTCAATCGGACACACAGTAGATCGAACTGAGAGTGAATTTTAAGACCGCCCCCTGCTGGACCACAAGACAAACAGTGTGTTGCACCCATAGAAAGTATTTAGTTTAATTTGAAAGGGTAAATACTCTTCAAATATTATTTTTTTTCCATGTTTAAACAAAAGTTTGAATTTTAAATCAAAAGTAAATAAAGAATAATTAGTACTTCTCCTATGCGGTGAAGTTTTCTTTCATTTAGGAAGTATAATGTAAGAAACAAACAAGTCACCACTACTCATAACTGCAGAAATCTCTTCCCAATATGACAAAGATACACAATAACACCCTGCAGAAATGTGTGAATTTCTGTGCATCTGAATAGCACTGGAAGTTAATCCATATGTGGAAGTTTTGCTCATCAGTTTGACTCCTGATGTATTTATGTTAAACAGGAAGACGGCTGACACCGGGGGTGCGGGGTGGGGTTGTGCATATTATAGTCGTGGCTACGTGGTGTGCATCCATCCAAAAATGCTGTAGCTGCCCACCCAGCTGTCTGTCAACATCTCTGAGGGGACAACTGTCAGATTAAGAGCCCTAGCTTAATGTCAATAGATCACAATCTGCCTTCTGGCCTCAATTATATTGCCTCTCGTCCTCCAACCTCCCCCCGGTGTGGAGAGGAGTATTAGCTGTGAGCCTCATCATGTATTCAGAGCTGTAATGGCTTCTCCACGTCTGCACTGCATAGATTAGCACCAAGGGCCGAAGGGAAGCTACATGTTGGCACAGGCTTTATGAACATTGCCATGATGGATGTCGGGCCCGAGTGTCATTAGTGCTGTTGTGCTGTGAATTCAGCAGTAGATTGCCAGAAAATCCTCTCAGCATGGCTTGATATCCCGTTAGTGTAGCCATGGCATGGGACATGTGCACATGTGCAGTGAAGACTAATTTGCTAATGGAAAATAGGGTGTGTGAGCTACCACGGTTAGGTTTTTTTTTTAGCTGGTTTTTATCATTTTCCCAATAACTATCTCGGGTGTAATATATGCTGGTGTTGTGAGTGTGTGGAGTGGACTCATTCGGTGCATATGAGGACTACAAACAAACAAACACACACACACGCACAGGTTTTTTCTTTCCCATATATTGCTTTTACTCCCCCCGCACTCTTTCACACATGGCCAGTCCCTCTGGGCCCACCTCTGCTAGCCAAGGTTTATTATCTATTTGACAGAAGGGCTGGCGGAAGGCATTTGAACACCCCATAAATTGTCATGCACTCTGCAGTGTGATGCCTACCAGTTTCATTCCCCCAGCAGCCTGGCATATAACCTCAGTGCCAGCCCATCACGCTGCCATTTGCCGATCCAAGTTGAAACAGTGCAGAGCAATTAACGGCATAGATCATTTACATAGTGGCAGAGCTCATTTTCATAATGTTTCCTTTATTATCTGAGGAAGAAATTAACCCAGGAATATATTTACATACCAGCCGCCAATGGTAACAGCTTGCTAATTGCCTGTTAGATGATTAATAAGCTTACAGCAGATGCTAATGAATCGAGCACTCATTGTTTCAAAGGTGCTCATGTGGCAGGGCTTGTGTTTTTTTTTTTTTTGGTTTATTTTTTTTTTGCAGCTTAATTACAGCCATAATTATGTACTTGTTGCATCTGCTTTGAAGCAAATACAATCAAATAATGGAAACGATATATATCTGAGTGAATGGATGGCTAATTGTGGTGGAGTGTTGTCACTCGTCGGAGTAATAAACCAAAGACACATTCCCTGACATCACTTTAATTGAGGATGCTTTTTGAAGACCTGGAATATTAATACAGATTGACACAGTATTGTTTTCTGTATACAACAGTGCAAAGACTCGGGCCTCACTTCTTAATAAGTAGGTGTCACCGATAATTTGTGATTTTATTAGCTTTGGATTAAGTGTTTGTGCATCACCTTGTCACCAGAGGTTGACAACTTTCTCGTCGTCTGTCACTTTGACAGACAGGGTTGTAAAAATTCCATATAGCCTATTTAATAGCAGTTAATTCCCCCAAAACAACTTGACAACAACATTTAATATACAGATACTTACAGATTATGCATTTATTAGGACATAGAGAGAATATAGATACACTGACCCACTATGTGGTCATATTTCAACATCAACCTCCTTGCAACCTTCTCTCATAGACATTATGTCTGTATATTACTAAGTAGTTTTCATAATTGAAGTGTGTATCACTCAAAATGTATTTGCTGTTGCAAATAAATTGTATATAAACTTAATTTCTAGAAGACAGGGCTGCCCTGTAACATTAGCTGCAGTTGGCTGATCAGTGTTAGTTGCTTGTCCTTCATCTTCCACCTCATCGGTCCATCTTTTTTTCACCTCGTTTACCAACCACATCACATATCAGGCTTCTAAAAGAAACTTTTAACTCTCAGCTGCCGTGATATTTTAAGATATCTAGGATTTGTAGCGGTATAAGCTACGAATGTGACGGCTAAAGCCAGCTAGACAACAAAGTCATACACGTGAAATCAAGACAAGACTATTAGACAATGGCTAACTACAGGTGGTCTCTGTGTGGTTGTTGACAGTGTCAACAATGATGGGAAATTTTTGATTATGCTAAACTAAAATGGTTAACACGGTGCACTCGGCTTCACATTTCCATGTTAGCATTATCATTCTAAGCATGTTAGCATGTTGACATTAGCATTTAGCTCATAGCACAATTCCATCAGATTACAGATGAGAGGGTTAGTAGCTAATGGCTTGTCATCTCACCCTTTTTCTCTGCTGTAATGTAATTTATGACCATTGTGCACATTATGCTCCATTCAAAACAGGTCATCTAACCCTAATCATATCACAAATGATAGCTCCTAGCTTGCTTTATGTCTGCATTGAAACATACAAATATGACACCCCCGCATAAAAATGTGTGCGTCTGTGAATTCGCCCGCTCTCCAATCAGGTCTATTCTTTGGTATAGTATCATCGTATCCATCCTAACAGACAGATAAGCTTTGGTTTATGGAATAAAGGCTGACTCACCAGTTGTGATGCAGAACCGAATAAATCCCTTTTCAAATCCGCTGTTTTGCATCAGTTATTATTTCAAATATCCCTTGTGCTGTTTTAAAGTCTTGAGCTTTGAGAAGTGCCTCTACACACACACACACACACAGATACAGACCTACACAATCTCTTCACCATTTTACAGTTGATGCATGCTCAGTGCCCATGTTACACATTTAGAAAGAAAACATTTCCCTAATCCCCATCTCTTTTTTCCCAGGCTTTAGTTTACAGTTTAATAAATGGCTGTGATTTAATTGTACCACAGCACACTGCTCTCAGTGCAGCGAGTGATTAGCACGACAATGTCTCCTAAAACCCTGTGCTGCTGTTTATTTAATTGTCCCTATGATGCCGCGGCTATGCTCTATTTATTTTGCTGCTTAACTAAAACAAAAGGCAGGGTTCAACTTTAGTGGAGGCTCATGCAATATTGAGCAGAGTGGAAGACTGCACCGCACTCTAGAGATGTGTCTCTAAAACACGGTGTGCACAAAGCCAAGAAAGTGTGTACTGTACGTGCGCGCGCATGTGTGTGTGTATGTGTGCGCGAGTGTTCAGTCGTGTTCGTTCAGTGTTTGTGCCAAGCCTGCGAATAACACAACCTTCAGTCTATGAATAATTTCCTGTGTTTATGCTTTCTTTGCCCCCTGAGTTGCTATTTTTTTCCCCCCTCCTGGCTTTCTTCTATTTCGAATGCAGATTTCTCTCCTCCATCTCCCACATTTGTCTCCCTTTTTACCTCCATGATCACTCGTAATCATTACTAGAACGTCTAAAACTGATCGGATCGGCCAGACGACCTCAAGTCTGACTCAAAAGATTTCAGCCATATGTAACACAATATAAACTGTATATGTGATATGTAGAGCATACACTGTTTACATTTTTGAGATGCCTTTGGGCTAGAAATGTCACTGTGGTAGTTCAAATCACTGCGCCTCCCACTAGAGTTGACTGTAAAGGAAAAGTACATGTTGTACAGTAACCTCTGAACTTTGTAATCTTTGAACATCACCTCATAACGCTGCCCTCCTGCTGATTTGTTGCAACTTATCTACTCTTTATGTGAAAAAACAAGATCCAATCTTGATGTGAGAAGACAGGTGTAACATCAGTGGCGTGATTATCTTGATATCATCAAATTACATTGCATCAGTTACGGGAACGTTGTTCTTACTAAAGTATTTCCTGAGAAAACCATCTTAAAATGGGAGTTGTCATTTGGTAAGACAAGGTTGTAAAACAAGCCAGCAGTTTATCCAGATTAACTAGCACCGACTCTGTTCTGAGGTAAAACCAAACATGAGTGTACACGCCATGCTGCTAATGATATCTGATTACACAGCAACACCATGAGTGTGGCAAGAACACTAGGTCAATGTTGTAACAGGGAATTTGGCTGTAAGCTGTGATGGATATTTCCACCAGACAGTTGGGTTGTAATCCTACTGTTAGCTCTCAGCTTCTCTTCCAAATAAGTTTTACTGACCTGACGGGTTTTTTTATAACCTCACAGGGTTAACACCAATTAAAACATAATACTAATTAAAAATACAGCCACCAGTAGTTGAAGACGGTGCGTGCATGGAAAAGGGAGCACATATACTGTAAATACATTTATATTTTATATTTTACTTACTATTATTATTTAACTTATTAGAGAGCAGAAACAGCTAAATGTATTACTTTTATATGAAGTATAGCAATGATGCTGCTGAAATAAAACTTGATGGTCTAGTGTTATAAAAGTAAACAAGTCACAATAAATTGTAACATTGAATCACGCTATACTGGAATAAGAATTGCATGTTGTGATTGTATCGTATCAGGAGATAAACATATCGTCACAGCCCTTCTAAACCATGATGTAACCATGCGGTAACTTTTGTGACACAATGCGAAAGTGCCAAAAACTGCAGTTCCTCAAACGTCCACTTGAGGCTGGCTACAGAACGAGTCAGTCTCCATAAGCCCCCATGTTAAAATGTGCAACTTCACAGCAGAAATAAACAGTCTGGTACAAAAAAACAGTTTTGGTCTCTATAGCTAATTTCCCTGTTCATGACAACTGTACTGAGTCTGAATTTTTATAGAACTCACCCGTTCAACTTATAATAAGGCCTAAAGTTGTGCATAATTAGCAGTGTTACTGCTTTGATTGACAGAAGGGTGGCTTGTTTGAGAACCCAGGCTTCATTCGGCCTGCCGATGATTCACGTCTTTGCCGATTTTTAGATTAGTCAGAGGCAGAAGAAGCAGAACTACCAACATGGTGGAGGCCAGAGCCACCATCCTCTGAGCCTCAAAACGGCTCCAAGCCTGTGGTTGGTGTCACGGATACGCTGTCCATTCTTTATGCTGTCACTAGTTTTAACAGAAAATCAGTGTCATCATTCAGAACAGTCTGAATTGCTGCAAAGGTTCAGCTCTCATCATAGTCTTATTAGATTTATGTTTGGATTTCATATCAGTGTTGTTCTTAATGTTATTTTTAATCTTGGCTGTTTACATTGGTCAAATCAAATTTGTTTCAGAAAAAGAAACCCCTTAGATCATGAAGGAACACTCAGTGAATGTAATCTAACCTTAAAATGGTGTTTTTTTTATCGCTCATCCTTTCTGGATGACTCATCTTTCATCTGGGGTTGTCAGGAAATTGATAATTGCCTCACGATGTTGGTAATTTTAGAAGTAACTCTGAATGGCTTTATTGTTACCAGAGGTGCCCCGAGTTGAGCTTTCCACATGTCTGACGACAGCTCCGTACGTTGACAGGCACACCTTCACCTTTTGATTCTCGCAGATTCATTGATCAAAGAAACCTGAAATAGCTGATGCAGATGGAGAATAACCTGGAACAATAGGTTGTCTCATATTTGTGTGCCTGCAGAAAATCTTTAAAGAAAACAGATAATAATCGTCTTAAATTCTAAACCGCTATTGATCACCGTAATGTGGTGAAAACTACTAGAGTGGTGGCCTGGATTGTTGTAAATTAAATCACCATGGAGCTTGAATATAATAATAGAAGACATCTGTCTATTTTGGCTGGAATGGTTGGGGGAAAATCCTGGCACGCTTTACTTTGGACAAAATCAACCTTTCAAAATGATAATAATCTCTGAGAGATCTTTCTCCTCATCTGTTTTAATGTTTAATGATTAAACTGGTTTCCAGTCTTCATACAGCTGCCTGTTTCCCACTTCAACCCAGTGATGCTGGTCTTTTCCACCACAGCAGTTTTGAGCGAGGACAGGCTGTGCATACATAATAGTAATCCCCCATTTCTGTCACCAGGGGAGCATGAACTTGCCTTTCATTGATCTCTGTAAAAGTATCAGAGTTTAAATCTTTTCCTGCAGTTAAAAGTACATCTGGGTGTGTTTGTACAAGGCCTGCTTGGAAATGGACACACACACACACGCATACTGAAGTGATGCTCACCCAAAATATACACATGCAATATACAGATCATATTAGTGATATATAGTGCAGTGCATTAGCTTCGGATGCTGGCAGGGGATTTCGAGGAACCTCATCTGAGCTCATTTATTTCCAAAAAGTTGGCCAGAGTCTGCAAAATTCTGCTCATAAAATATTAATATCAACAAATATTCAAGGGACCTGTATGAAAATATCGTAGAGGGACCAATTAGGCAGAATGCCTTTAAGATTTTTTACAGTTTATTCAGAGGTTTACATTTTCTTACATGTTTAACACTTGAAGAGGAAAATGTGGTTTGTGGATCAACACTTTTTAATGAAGACCCGCGCTCTATCTGAAATGTAAATTACTTATTAAAATTAATATCAATATCTATGCATGTGATATTAGCACGCACATATGCGCACGTACACAGTTGCACTGAGCTGATCTTAAGATGTGTATCCTCACTTGTACTCTGTGTGCATTTTAACTTGTGCATTATTCATTCATTTATACAAGCAACTACTTCTTCATCTGCACCCCTTTCTCCATTAAAGGGAAGTGTGTTGTTACCTGAAAAAATAAAAACCGAGACTAAAGTATGCCTACTGTTTCACCGATCATATCTAAATGTAATTTAGGAAGTTTGTAATCCTATTCTTTCAAGGATGTTCCAAAGGAAGCGTCGCTTGATTACAGTAAGTGTTGTGCTGTGTCCAGCACTATGAATAGCTTATGTTAGTGATATATTTGCTCCCGTTTGATCTTATCTGACACTTTTTTCTTTCAAGGAGAGAGATTCAATGCAGCTGTGTGTGAATAGACTTTAAAATAAGATGAGTCTGTGGTCCAACAAATTATTTTAGTTCAAGTAATCCTACTAGAATTGATACTGTAATTTTTACCTCCCATGTTCCGTCTCATGGTTATTGCACTGTTATGACCATTATGTTTATTATTAGCCCTTTTATTTCACCCAGAGGAGGTGACTTGTGCACTGATTAGTCGTCTTGGTTTTCATTGGTATCCCGACCTGAGAACCACCTGTGGTGTTCTGTTTTAGTCTTTGACAAGGTCAAGTAAACAGCAGGAAGGAAAACCACCAGAGACGGCCTCAGTCAGGCAGCTAAATCCCTTTTCCAGAGACATCCTAAACAAACCTCCAACACGGTTTATTTGTCGTAAATAAAAAAAGAAAAGCGAGGCAGAGGAAAGGGAAGAAAAAAAGGATCTACCTGGTTGCAGGCAAGGCTGCCTAGTATTTGTTTTTGGGTTGTCATTCTCTATGATGAGAGTGCAGTGCTTTTGATTACTGTGGTTATTATTTAAATATTTGCAGTTTCACACATTTTTACTCAAAAGCCCTCCACTCCAACATACCACACCTTTTGCTCTGGTTTGGTGGGGGGACTTAAGTCCATATACTAATGGCTGCTGCGCATCTTGGCAGTCGTGCCTTTGCCGCCTTCTGGCTATTCTAAAAATGGACAAAGATGTGGATCGTAGGTGGAGTTGTAAACCACCAGTAACGGCACTCACCTGTCATTTAAAGCAGGCGTTCTGTTAATTCTGCATAACTTTAGGCCTTAACATAATTTGAACGGGTGAGTTATAGAAAAATTCACCCTCAGTACAGTTATCAGGAACGAGGAAATTAGCTATAGAGACCAAAACAGTTTTTTGTACCAGGCTGTAAAAATGTTTATTTATACATTTTAACATGGGGACTTATGGAGACTGACTTATTCTGTTGCTAGCCTCAAGTGGCTGTTTGAGGAACTGCAGTTTTTGGCACAGCCACGGAGGTTGCCATTTGGTACTAATACACTTTGTCCACAACTATTTTCACTTTTATGGTGGGTAAAGCACAGGTCACATTAACGAGGTGGCTTTTTAATTTGGCTTTTCTTCATTTAATTTGCCTCTAGAAAGCCATGCCAGTGTTTCTCTGTTCTGACAGGTCAAAGCACGTCACTTGTAAAGCGTCAGTCATACCACAAAATGGGTGGGAACAGAAGCTTGGTGACAAAGTGACTTCTCAAAGGGCTAGGCATGAACTTCTGTCACTGGCAAGCTAGTTGGCCTAGGCAGGCTACAGGTAGTCAGTGACATATATAGTTTTATTTGCATATATAGTATATAGATAGTTCTGTTTACTTCCCTTAGTTGTACCTATCAGAAAGGCCATTTCATTCATAAAAAGTTAAAGGAAAAATAAAGCTTGTAACGCAGATGGTGTTCCAAAAGACGTATTTGTACCATACTGACTTCTATCCTAACTTTCCTATAGCTATGATAACTTCCTTTATATTGGCCTCTCTGTCCCACCTGCTATTGGTCAACGTTGCAAATTTGCATATCAAAGTTCACCAAAGTTGAGTCCTATGTGAAACATTTGCATGGATTCCATTAAAATAAACTGGTTTTGTGGTTTTAAAACCTGGTTGCACAAGCTTAATCAATCAATCAAGCACAGTTTGCACATGATGACATAGTCCTGAGAGGACGTGTAATCAGCCAAAAAGTTAAAACACCTATGTTAGTAGACCTCAAGTGTGTAGAGGCTTTAATTGCAAATTGCAAATGGCTTCAACTGCTGGAGTAAATAATTTTTTCAGGCAACATGGAGTTTTGAAAGAATCTGACAAAAAGCTACTTTTCTTTTATCCAAATTAAAAGAAGCAGTTTCTCTGTAACTTTCTGTAAAAATCTAAATTAGGGTACAAAACTAACCTTTTAGGAGAACACATGGAGACATAGACAGCTTTAGCAGTTCATCGTTGTCTTGAAGTCCTAAATATCCTAAAATATGTACATAATTTGTAGGCAAAGAAAAGACACACAAGTGACCAAAAGGACAGTTTACAGAAAAAAAAACTAACTGTAGAGAACAGCTCTTTTTAATGTCCATTTTCTGCACCTCAGGCTCATGACTGCTGATGTTTGCATAATACTGCATTCCACATAAATTTGCCTCCTAATCACAAACATCTGCCGTTGGAGCATGCTAAGCGATACTAAACGGCTAAATCTGTAAAACAAACAAAAGTGTTTGACAAAACTATTTTGTCAGCGCGGTAAAACGCGCTCGGCTCGAACGCCATAACATCGTCAGCTGTGCGTTTGGCCCTGTCTTCAGTCAAACCTCTGACACAGTGATTTGTCTGCCTCAATCTTAATTGCTTGCCAGAAGGAGCCAACCTCAGGGTTCATTCTCCACTGGCACCCTGTCCTAATTATAGATATTGCTTTGGCAACATTGCTAATTCATTCAGCATTTTCTTTCTCTTATCCGATGAGCGCTTGTTCCATAAGAAGTTACTGAGGGAGTTGTGCGCGCTCTCAGGTATTAAGCCTATGGTATTAAGCCTTAAGCCTGAGATCTCTGCAAAAACTCAGTAACTTCAAAAATGAAGGGTAAAAGAAGTGCTATAGACTACTTTCTTTACAGAGGTACACTCTCTGGAGATAAATGAAGGTCATAATCTCAGGCAGGCAGTCCACGACTTTGATCGAGCTCAACAACAACTGGTCAGATTGCCGTGAAGTTTTGTACAGATATCTGCTGCATGTTAACTTTAAGAGGGTTTCAAGCTATGCGTTTGTGTCAGAGCACAGTGGTGACAGACCAAACAACATCCCGTGAGGATCAACTGACAGGTACGGCATGCGCTACCTTCAGTTAGACGTGTGTGAGTAGTGACTATTTGCTTAAAAAAACAACATTGGCGGCTGCTAGAAGAGCAAAGAACAGCAGTGAGGGATTAAAAAAGACGTTATATGGTTCGTTGAAGTTCGTCTGTGATAGATGGTGATAAACAAATGGTCATCCAATCACGTGCAAACTATTTTTTGAAATTATATTTATTCACTTGGTAGGTGGTAGATGGTATCAAAACAAAGTGAATTTTTATATAATTCACCCGTTCAGATTCTATTAAGACTTAAAGTTATGTAGAATTAACAGCGTGGCCGCTTTGACAGGTAGGTGCCGTAACAGGTAGCTTGTTTGAGCACCCAGGCATCATTTGGCCTGCGTCTGTCAGTGGCTAAATATCAGAATGTTAGCATTGTTAATGTTGACTGTGGGTGTAGTATGTTGGAAAGTGGATGATTCTCTATTGTTACCATGGTTTCTAAAATCAAGTTCAACTCAAAACATCAACATTCAGCTGTAGGAAATTTGAGTATTTGGAGTTTGATTGGGCACTGTAACAAAATCATACAAACATATATTTTCATAGGTTGATTGCCAGAATTATGAAATGCTTCATTGTCCTGCTGTTTGCCCTCCCATGGTGCAAGCAATTATTATTATTCTTGGGACTTTTGATATGAAAGTGTAGTTCTTTTCCGCTGGGAATGAACTGACATCACTGAGGTTAGACTGACAAGTGGAAAACAAACCCTCTCTGCAGACTCGAGCTCTCCTGACCTCCACATCTGTGACAGCTAAGAAAACGTGTGTGTGGAACCTATTTGTCTAGCAGTTCAAGTGAACAGCTTCAGTCACACGGAGTTGAACCCATGTTTTTATTAACTTCTTGCCACCGGCAGCCATGATGGAGACACTCGATGAGATCCTCGCTGCCGACACATTTCACTTGGAACATTTTGGTTTAAACAAACACACGTCATCCTTTCTCTGTTCCTTCATGTTCCCCATCTTTCGAATGTTGTTAAATCTTCTCTGTAATTGATTATACCAATTTATAAAGTCCACATCCTTCAGCAGTGTGCACTGCCTTACTTGTGACCATCTCTTAGACCTTTAAGCCCTTTGCCTTGCCACATAAATTCAGACATCTCATAGATGTTACTGGACACAATGCAATCATCTGTAAAGTACTGTTCAATTGCCTACAAATTTGGAAACTTCCAACACTCTCAACGCCCATGTAGTCATAAACACTGTCATGTCACTTTGGGAATTGGTGCACTTATACGGATGTCAGATGTGCACAGTGTATCCATTAAGTAGCAGAGGGTTGGGGTGTGGTGTGGGGTGGTGTGGTGGGGTGGGTGGAGGGGCCAATTATGTCAGCCATCTAGCAAAGGACACAGGCTGCAGCTGTACACCCATTACTCTGATTTGTTCATGTCTCCGGGGAGAGGGTGTGAGTAGGAGAGGAGAGGTAAAGGAGCACTGGGAGGTTACATTAGATGCCTATCAGAGAGTCAAAATGGCAGGTGCCAACTTCTGGCTCTCCTGTAAGTGTGTGTGTGTGTGTGTGTCAGTGTGTGTTCGTGGACGTAGTTGGCATTTCTCAAGGCCCTTCTGCCCTTGGCTGATGACAAACCAGGGAGGTGGGTAGGTAATAGCTTTCCAGCACCTGCTTATTCATCCAAAATCCTTCACTTAAAGGACGAAAGAGATTAAGTCCCGCTCAGGTGTCCCACTTCCCCTAAACCTGCTGACCTTTGCTGATTGACTCGTCAATACTGAGCCAACTTGCTGCTTTCGGAGTCAAACTACCCTGCACAGCAGAACAGAGTGGCTCACCTTTGACAAATGAAGACAAATGTCTTTTGGAAGGCAGCCATATTTTAGGAAATGTTTTTTTTTTCCCTTCCCCTTCTCTTCCTGTTAATCACTCTGAACAACAAGGATTTCACTGTCTCTGTGTGAATGTTGAGTGCTAAGTGGGAGCAAATGTGCTGTGACAACAGCTTTTTGGAAAAGGAGAAGGGATAGAATATCTCAGATGTGTGGGGGGGTTCTGTTAAATGTGTGAAAGTCACTTTTTGGCTCATTGGAGATTCTGGTTGTTGGCTTGCATAAAGCTTATTGCCACAGCTTATTCCCGCCAACATTTTGGGATGATAGACTGACTGCGTGTCCAGCAGGATGTCTGCGTTGCATTGGAGTAAACAAAGGACAAAGTACGGCGGTGCAAAGTAAATTTTATGACCAAATGAAACAAAAATTGCTCTTGCGTTTCCACAAGACTGTTTTCCTTTATTTATATTCATCTTTCATAAACTGTCAAATCTTTGATGCTTCAATAAAATCTGTTTTACATATTTTCATTTATAAAGCATAACAGAAAGCGTAAAAAGCTGCTGCACACATGTACACAAACACACATCTGTCTGAGTGTGATAATATCATCTTGTCCTTGGGAGCCCCTGACTACAGCGAACAATGTTAGGCCCACGCTCTCCAGCATCCTCTGCAGTCCCTTGACAGCAGCCGAACCAAACAAGCCGCCTATAAGACAGTGAAAGAAAGAAACATCCTCATTGCAAAGTCTGGGCACAAGCAAACAAGGAAATAGCTTGGCTGTGGTCGAACCTGAAAATAATGGAAAAAGCGGACTTTCAATTTAGCCATTCCTGAGTTTTTTTCCCCTCCTTTTGGGCGAGTCGGGGAGAGGGAGAGGTATATATGGCCCGAGGCAAAGCAAGGTAGATAGCTTGGAAGTCAACTGACAAAATACCACTGAAAAATGGAAGCAAGCTATAAATAAACAAGCAGCAATATCCTGTGTTATGAATATATAATTTCTGTCTTTAATAACTATTGAGGCCTGAGGGATAGTCTACAAACGGCTCAGCGAGCACTGATATTGTGATTGCGAATAGAACTCCTATTGAATTATTAAGGCACCTGCAGACTGGAATCTCTCCAGTCAGGTGATCAGCTCAGCTGTTCACTGACACCTGTTTCGACGCCTGGACTTAAATTTAAATCCCATAATGCTTTTTTCCTTCATCCCGGGGAACTGAAGAGTTCAACTACAACAGAAAGTTAATTTGGAGTAGTGGACATGGGGTGAAAAAGGAACTATTTTAATGCTCTATTATATGTCATTAAAACATTCTCAGCTTCCCAAATTTGAATATTTTTTCAATTAAATTATAAATAAATAAAAAATAAATAATATGAAGAAGTCTCCTTGAACTCTTGGAAACAGATTTTTTTTTCCTATTCTCTGACATTTCATTGACGAAAGAATTATTTTTAAGAATAATAGAGAAATTGATTGTTAAAGCGGCAACCATGAACCACAACGGTGCAGATTTGTGTCCTACTAGGGACCCATGTTACATGTCATTCGCCATCTCTCTCCCTCTGTCCAATAATGCATAAAATGTGATGATTTATATCATGAAACAATAGAGATTTATCACATCACTGGTCATGCAACATTGTAAATCAGTCAGCAGGACTGCTTAAATATTACCCTGTGAAAGTGTGGTCATGGCATGTGCAGATACTGTATGTCTGAATGGCTCGGACACATGGGACACACGACACAGCAGTTAAAGTTAGCCGTTAGAGAAACATCTATGAGTTTAAACCTCCAATATTTTTCTCAGGAGTTGGTGGAGGCCAAAGCAGAGTATCAAAGGAGAGTGAATGTCAATGTTGCTCTGTGGTAGCTCACCTGGTACAGCATGTACCCCATGTACAAAGGCTCGTGTGACCAATGTGTTCATGCCGCTCAGACATACACTGTCTGCACATACCATGACCGCATGTTCACAGGCTAATATTTAAGCAGTCCTGCTCACTGATTTGCAATCTTGCCTGACATGACCAGTGATGAAAAACAAAAATCTGTATTCGTTCATGATATTAATCATCACATTTTATGCGTTATTGGACAGAGGGAGAGAGATGGTGAATGACACGGAATATGGGTCCCTAGTCGGACACAAACCAGCACCATTGCAGTTTATGGTTCCTGCCTTAACCTCTACAGGCGTCCACGGCACTCAGAAAGTAATTACATTTATGTAGGGCTGCAACTGCAATTTCTCTATTGGTCTTATATTAATTGTTTCATTAATGAAATGTCAGAGAATAGGAAATAAAATCTTAATTTCCCAGAGTTTAAGGTGACATCTCAGGATTTGAAGCAGCGGCTCAGAGTTTGAATCCGACCTGTGGCTCTTTGTTGAATGTCAATCCTTTCTTTATCTAACTTCCAACTTTCCTGTCACTCTCCAGTTGTCACTATTGAAATAAAGGTTCAGCAAGCCCAGAAATCATATCAATCCCATAAAGTAATGATGTGTCAGGCCTGTGTCCTTGTGTTTGAGTTCCTCTGCCAGTTAATGGCCAAAAATTTGATCAGTGCAGTTTTAAAAAAAATATTCAAGTTTAACTTATCAACCAACAACTGATGTGCAGTAAGTCAAATTAAGATCAAGTTATATGTCAAGCAATGTTGCATCTCTAGCATATTCATTATCTAATCATTACCCAGAAATGTGAGACTTGAAGACTTGAAATTAAAAAAAAGTCTTCTTGTGGTGCTTCCTGTGTTTCCCACAGGAAAAGACTGACACATTGTGTGTGTCTGTCTTGGCTCTTTGTGAGTCATCTACATTATTAAAAAATATGTGACGAATTTCAGTAGTTTTGTAGTGAGCATTGTCAAACATCCTCCCAAAGATAGCTCTAAAATTACTTGCTTTTGTATGAGCCGGATGAAAAGATGTGCAGTCGTTGCATGCAATATGAAGATGATTGTTCTTAGATAGGTGCTTGAGTGTCTGCTCATCTTTTCACAGGAAACACTGCTGTGCACTTATCAGTTGAAATCATCTCTGACTGCTTGTCTTGTGATTAAAAAAAAGCAGTGACCTCTCATGCTTACCTTGTCTTTTCCACTTCCTGCCATTGCGTAGCGGTTGTTAAAATCAAGTCTATACCCACCACGATAAGCTGTCTCAGTCATCGAATGAGTCTGCAAAAGGTTGTAAATAACAAACAATATTTAATGACTTAAAATTTTTTACATTGATGGAAACAACTGAACTTCATGGCATATTTCATAGTTTGACAGTATCAAAATGGAAACACTCAAAACCCAAATGGTGCACTTGTTTCAACATTTCCAGAGCCACACACCATGACATTATCCTATTATACAGACCAGTGGCAGGCTAGTGGAAAAACATTAAATCAAACTGCATATTCAGACCTGCCAATTTACATTACATCAGGAATAACCTTTTCTCGAATTGACGTATAAAACTGTAATGGAACAGAACCGCGTTCATGGTTGTGCGCGTTGAAATTCATTAGCAACCCAACATTAACACGTCACTTTCGGTGACAGCACAGAAATGCATGTTTTATGGTGATAGTTAATGGTAGACTAACAAAGATATAACAGAGCCTGATGGGAGGCAGCAGCCATAGAGGCCTACTACAGAGCAGCCCATTGATTCTCTCTGTTGCTCTATTGATCCGGTATGTTTTCCTTCCACTGCAGCCTGCTAATCACTGGCCTATTAGGGAGATGGGTTGAAGCACTACTGTAAATCTCTGGGCGCTGCTAAGATATGAGTAGGTGCTTAGGCTGCGATGATTGATCATTACCTATTTCTGAAGACTTGATTGGTTACTCCTCAGTTTGTTCTTTGTGTGCGAGCCAGCAGCTAGTAGGGAAGGGCAGCATGAAACTGAACCAATTATAGGTGTGAAATCTGTCAGACGAACTGTTGTATTGTTCACTTCGAGGCTGCTGCTTTAACACACACTGTAACATAATTTGAAGAACCAAAGCACCAGTGAGAGATTGCATTTAATGCAACTCATTGCAGTCTCTCATTAAGTATTTATTTTGATTGTCGTCCTGAAAAAGCAAATTATGTTTTTATTGTTATATATATTATATATATTCTACATACAAAGACCTGTTAAAGTTAACAATCTCATCTCTCTCTTTTACATTTTTACACTCCTCAGTCTGATGATAATAGTTATTACAATCATGTCTGAACCAAGTGGCAACTTCCGTGGCTCTGAGGTGAAGCCAATGTAAAAGAGCTGAAAGCTGCAGTTCCTCAAACATCCACTAGAGGCTGGCTACAGAATGAGTCAATCTCCGTAAGCCTCCATGTTAAAATGTCCAACTTCACAGCAGGAATAAACATGTTTACAGCCTGGTACAAAAAACAGCTCATCTGTGGTGCCTCCGCTCCCTCAGTTGGATGGCAAGCTAGCATGAGAGTCCACAGATTTGTTGTCATTGCAACAGCTGCAGAGTCGACAAACCGTCTTATTCACGTTAGCTACTTTGCCATCTACAGTGTAGAAGCCAAAATACTTCGCTCGCTAGTGTCCTCCATTTTCATAGCTAACATAACTAGCTTCATTTACTGCAGGTCAAACTGATAGTGGAGTGCCCTCTGTCTGCAGGATCATAAGGCAGAGTACTTCAAATAGACTGTTGCGTTTATAGACTGTAAATTTAGAATTCAAAGAGGTCATTACAGTTTGAATATTAACCATGTTTGCACAAATGTTTGAATTTCCAATAAAAAGTGACAGCCCTACTGGCTAGACAGATCTTATTTTTGCATTTTGCATCAATACACTGTCACTGTGTTGGATAGCGACAGTGTAGTTACAGACAGGAAGACATGTGGAGTGGGAGGGTGCAACAAAGGTCTGTGGCAGAAATCAGGGGAATTGGTGAGTGTATATAGTACATGTCTTAAGCACTATGCCACCAGGATGCCATGTCAATGTGTCTTGGAAGTCCCAGTTTCACTTGGGCTCTCTATTGTTCATGTGCACTACCACGTATGAGCATCTGCAGTACAGAAACTGGAGCTACAGTATAAATTTCTCAGCGTACGGTGAATCCTACAGTTGACAGCATTAATTTAACTTTTAAAGCTGATCTTCAGGTTGCCATGTTTGAGAACATGTCGCCATCAAACAAAATATGTATATTAGCATACATTTCACAAGAAAATACATCAATTTAGAAGAGAACACTTCACCAGAGGACGATTAACATACTGCACGCCTTGCTTCAATTCACAGTGGGTCATTTCTTATAATGAATTGCCAAATTATCAGGAGTGTTTTCTTGTCAAATAGGAAACGGTAATGATGATGACAAAAGAACAACAACACCATAAAACAAGTTGTATCATGCCCTGCAGCCAACAGCAGGCCGTTTTTTTCTCTCTCATACACACAGACACACTTCTCAAGCTGATAATCAGGCATTTATTCTATAAACAATGCTGGAACTGACTTGGGATTTACCTAACAATGTCTCATTACTAGTGTATGAGCTGCTTTTTTTTTTCCTTGAGATAATACAATTCGTCAAGGAGAGCAGATGAGGGAGGGAGTGAGAGTGCGAGAGAACGAGGGGCGGGGGTGGAGCGAGGGGAGGAGGACAAAAACACTTATTAATTTGCACGAAATGGAATTAGCAGCGGGGAGTTAGAAGCGGCGGAGTTTCTAATTTTACCCTTGCCCCCGTGCGCCGATGGTAAATGGAGATTTGTCACACTCCACTTGGCTGGCTCCCCAGCGTGATGAGCTGTCTCTCTTGCAAGAGCCCTGTTCAATCTCTAGCATTAGCCACAATGCCAGCGCTCACATCACTGCCACAGCCCCACGGAGTCGTCAGAGAGTGGGTGGAAGTGTCATCAGATGCCACATTTCACTGGTGACACTGAATAAAAAGGAGGATGTAAGAAGCAAGGGATACATCTTGTGAGAGCTTCATCTTTTCTATGACTAGAGGATGGATAAATGGGAGCACAGATAGATAGATAGATAGATAGATAGATAGATAGATAGATAGATAGATAGATAGATAGATAGATAGATAGATAGATAGATAGATAGATAGATAGATAGATAGATAGATAGATAGATAGATAGATAGATAGATAAACAACCAATCACATCACATAAACATAGTAATTATATGGCAGTCCTCGGGGGGACAGAAAGCCCAAATTGGACACAGTAGGGTTTGTTAAGTTAGCAGAAAGACACTACATACTATTGTTTTGCTATTAGAAGTTAAATATTTAGACAGAAGAAATGAATGCTGGCTCTAAAGAAATATTTTTATGACGGCACAGAACTTTAGTCCATGAACTCCACCTGCATAGTGCTCAGTTTCAGGCACATTTCATGCTAACTGTTGGCCACCGCAGTGTGAGATTGGGTTTTGGTTCTCTAAAAGAATCTGGCTCAACTTCTCCATCGTGAGGGTGGAGTGGGTTTCGGTAAATAAACAAAGGGAAAAAAGTGACCAGACCTGGGAGTGGAGCTTGCTTGTGGAGTGTCTGGTGGTCCGGCCTTAGCCTATAAGGGCCTGGTTGGGCACAACCAGAAAAATGATGAGCCACTGTTCTGCAGGGAGAGATGGTTTGTCAGCTTTGTGGCAGGCAAAGGTAGGGAGCTGGTCGTGCTTTTTCCCAGGTCCTAGGGAGTCAGAATGTCACCTTTTTGGTGGGAATAAAATGTTACAAAATAATAATAATAATAATAATTGTTACATTTTTGGCTTCATTAAACCTCATTTGGAGTAGGCTACTTAAAAGTCGGACATAAAGCCGGTTAGTGATGTGTTAACACGCCCCTACAAAGACAGAAAATATCGCAAACAAAATTACTTAGCTGAATCATCACCATTCAGTAAAGCACACAGAGTCCTTACAGCCTCAATTAAATCTCTTTCTTATAATTCTTGGTCCTTTTTTTAGGTTCTGCATCCACTCAAAGGGAATTAGGCTTTAGGGAGTCATTATGTTCAACAGACTTTATTTATATTTTGATATATATTTATATCAAATATGAAAAAATGATCACAGTAACATTTTTTGCCGCATCACCCAGTCCTAATGGATGGATGGACAGACAGATAGATATTCATAGGCACATGGCCAAACTCCAATAATGCAATCTGCTGGCGCCCACAGAGCAGCAAGCATGATAAACAACATGCTGTTAAATAGAAGCACCGATCAATAACACACACAGTCCCCTGGTAAGAGCATCCAGGAGAAAATAACCTGCTAACTCCACCACCCACCCTGAAGCCCTTCCTTGTGGGACTACTTTTCACAGAGTTCAAAGGGCACAGTCACTGATTCGGCTGATAAACACGACCGGAGCATCCGCAGTCGTCCTCCCTGTTCAGCTTCCTCCTTACACCAGATAACAAGAGCTCCTGCTTAGATGAAGTGCTGCCTCCCTTCCTGCCCTGGTGCTTTTTGATACATCGATCAATATATCAAATGATGATGTGATCAACCGTTGGCAACACAAAGTCCAGTTTCGGAGCTGCTTTTTAAAATCCCTCCTATCTATCTCCAGCAAATCTGTGTGTAAAATGTGTTTATAGATCACGGTGTGCTTGCAGATATTCAGCTCTTTGTTACTGCGCTGCTTCGCGTCTGCACCCGCCTCACTAAGACAGGAAAGAAAAAAAGAAGACGAGGAGGAGGAGGAGGAGGAAGGAGGGAGGGGGATAACATTGTCATACAGCACTTTAATTGGAAGCATCAAACGCACAAAGAGTGAGGGAGAGTGATGTATTCCTCATTTTGCATGGAGATGGCTTGTTTATCCATTTGCCAAAGTTCCTCAAAGCCCGGGTCAGGTCAGTCTGGCTCCAAGGCCACAGACATCCTTCACTGATTAAAAGGAAGCAACTGAGACACACACACACGCACTGCGCCTGCAGCTCTTGCCTGGCGATAAGGATCCCAATGTGTCTGACAGCGAGGATGACTGCAGAGTGTGAGGGAATTAGAGGGATTAGGGGGTTATAGAGTAGCGTGATAGCCTCTGGGATGACGGAGGGATTAGCCCGATTATCTCACTCTCTCTCTCTCCCAGCCAGGCAGGCCTAGTCTGGAGTCTGAAAGCTGCCAGATGTGGCACCTACAGATAGAGAGAGGAGGAAACAACCTGAGGGAAGTATATAGGGAGGAGGAGGGGAAGAAATAGGGGAGCAGTAGAGGAGGTACACTGAGGGGAAAGAAGGAAGGAGTTAGAGAGGAAATGTTATAAAGATAGCCAGTTAAAAGGGGCGAAAAAAAAAAGATCAGGAAGTGAAATGGGAGGAAATTGCGCAGGGAGCGACAGACAAGGTAATGATAGAGGAGAAAAATAGGAAAGGGGGACGAGATAGGAGGCAGAACTCCCTGTTGGCTTGGCTTCACTCTCATTCCCTCCAGTGCACATTGACTCCCCGCTCGGCTTAATATGGGATTTCATCAAGGTGGTGCTTAGACCAGCTTTACATTTTAATTTGCAGATTTTGCTGGCAGTTTTAGTCCATACCAGGGGGCTACATACAGTATGGCATGTACTGTTTGTGCATTTCTAATCAGGAGGAATATAATTCTTGGCCACATTGTTGACTTTTGTATGTGCAAAGAAACTTAATCTCCTATGGCTGCGTGTTCATTCAAAACAGGAATATAGTGTAAAATATTCAGATGTCGTGCAGCAAAAGCATCACAAGACACATTTTTACAAGACGATTTTATGTCCACATTCATTACACTTAATCTCAGACGCAGCAATGTCTCAACCCAAGGACAAAAAATGTAAACATGAATCTAATGTGTGAAACCCTAATATGAATCAGATCTCTTAATGTGCCACTGTTGGGGAGGATGTTTTTCTGAAACAACCACAGATGACTGCGAAGAGCATTTCTCATCTTCTGAGTGACTTGTCATACATGCCTTATAGTGGTGTTGTGTCCGTCTTGTGCTGTGTTCTGCGGTGTAATTTTCTGAGTCGGCCAATTTGGAGTGGGTTGAGTGTGAAAGCATTGCATTGTTAGAGATATGTGGTACACCAGTCACAAGAGCTGAGCAGAACTAATGACTAATGGCTCTCCAGTTTGATACCGATTCACGGAGACGGCGTTTAAATTTATGTGAAACCAGATGTTGTGCGACGTTCAAACGCATTGTGGGCTATGTTATCTGTCTATCTGCACAAATCTGCGTCATCTAATAGAAAATGTAACTTACCTTACTTTAATTTCCAGAGTCGGTGATGGTTAGTCTATATAATGATACATTTATCAGCCTTTTTCCGCTGTAGGTATGTAACATATCGGCATTTTCACAGGTTTGCTTTTGTTTCCATTCTTCACCTACTGTGGGTGCGAGTTCCTGGAACTGAAGTTCATCACTGTTCAGGCGGTGTTAAATACTAAACAAAAGTTCTAGGTACTTTCAAGGGTTACCAGTTACGTAATAGATCATAATTCGTCGAGCGAATTTGTCATCAAATCACAACAGTCAACAAGTTTATACTGCACCCATACTAAACAGCACAAAAAGTGACATCTCAACAGGGTTTTAGCCTTTAAGCTGTTGTAGGCCGGACACCTCGGCAGCTCTCTGGATGGTGTGTACAGTTATTATTATTATTATTATTATTGTTATTATTATTATTATAACTTTATATAAAAGGTCCATAACACATTAGATAAAAAGAGACATGATATAATAAGTAAAAACAGTAAATGCATGTTGACACATGCAACCGACTGAATCCACATACCAACTCGAGCGCCAGTGGTTCCATAAGCTCAGATCAGGACTGGTCAATGCCACAATAATTCTGTCTTGTGATACAGACAGCCTACACACGTATCTGTACATAAGATTTCGTAATAATGCACAGCAGGTTGGCACACTTACATTTACAAATATTTGGCTGGCACTACACCATCGTGGAAGTTTAAGGAGCATTCTCATACCATCGTTATCAGCCTCTGCATGTTATATTTACTGTAGAGGCGCCACAGGTGGGCGGTATATAACGGGGTACAAAAGGCTCTAAACAAAGCCAAACTTACCTGCAAGCATATTAGCTTGTGTGTGCAACTTACGGCACCGCCTCTGAACATCTGCAATATAATGACCGAGATGTTTAACCTCATTGTCAAGAATACAGGAAATACTAATTTTCTTTACTTCTAACAATCATAACATTGCCCTTGTTTGCATTATATTTGATATCAAAATCATGTATCAAGGCTGAGTCCTTACCACAGTGACCTGAGTTCAAGTACTTGCTTTGTCTTTTCTGTCTCTCTCTACTGTCAAATAAAAACACAACTTATTGTAGGCCCACCTTTGCACCCTTATCTTTTTTTTCTATGCTGAATAATGTGCTCTAACTTTTTTTTGCATTATCCTTTTACATGTCATAATCGGTGTTTTCAGCTCACTACGAGTCTTAAAATCTTATCAAATCTTCTCTTCTTCATGCAAACACGATGAAAAGCAGAGCTTAGACACCGTCATGACTATTTTTAAGGCACATCTTTTTGTTCTCAACGCATCTGTTGTCTCACAACCCCAGTAGTGGCTTACATGGCCTAAATATGCTGACAGGGAAACTGAACCGTTATATCTTCTCCAAAAGCCCACAAACCCAAAAGCCACAAGTAGCAGCCTCTCTAAAACCCAGAGCTCTCCGCCTCCTGCTGCACTAAAACCATTTATGCTTCAAACACAGACCTACCGGAATAATTTTAAGGAGCAGTCTGCACTTTGCAGTCTCTCCTCGACATCTCATAACAGCTTTTTAAGCAAACACCAAACTAAGTGTTTTTTACCTTTCTCTTTGTTTTTCATTGTGTTAAAGAGCTTGTTTCAATCCGGATATCTGACGTAGAAACTGTAACACCACATGCAGTTGTGGGTTACTGTATTCTCTGGTGGCTCACATCTACACAGGATGTGCCGACAGAGCTGCTTGAAGGGTTTTTTTGTAGTGAAGTGGATAGATTGTTTCTGTGCAGTTTGTTTGTGCATGTGTGTGTGTGTGTGTGCGTGCGAGTGTGTGTGTGTGAGCGAGTCTGCGCTGTAAACAAGATTTGCCTCTGCCCTCAAACCATGGCCGACAGAGTGCTCCTGTGTGTGTGACGGCTACACACATTTTTTTTTTCCACGGGTTATTGGGTATGGTGGGTTGTCATGGCAACTGGCGAGACGTTGTTCACTATGATTCTTTTCCTCTTTCTTCTCAATAAAAAAAAAGAAAGAAAGAAGAAGAAGCAGGATGCAAATTAACTCCCCCTACCAGCCAAAACTAAATCAGATGAACGTAACTGGAACTAGCTGCAAATGGGGGTGAAAAAAAAAGTAGAATCTTGTTTATTCGTCTCCCACACAAACATAATGAGCCAAAAACCTGCACAGAAAAAAAACATCAACTATTTTTTTGTTAATTTGTGTGCTGTTATTGTATTGGAATTTCTTGACGACGAACACAAAAACATTCAGAACAACCACAAATTAACTCACAGTAAGCCGATACATTTCCATTTATATTTGGGTATATCTTTGTCTTATGAATATTTCATTTTCCAAAACAAACTTTCCTCCTTTAGATATGTGAATGAGTTCATCAGTAATGACCAGACGGAGCAGAAAGAGCAACACATTTCTCTTTTTCTCTCGCACAATGTGTCTCTTCTACATGTTCCACAAACATGTGTCATCTGCATGTTTGCCTTCCTTTGATCTAAACTTATCTGTCACAGTTATCTAGCTGATAAGTTAGAGGCAGTAAGAAGCGGATGAGTTGTATCTTATCTTCCCACCGCTAAGTGCTGCAGTTTGTCTCTGTGCAAAGTGTCAGAACACATTCACACATACACACACACACACGTGCTGAGATGAAACATACAAATTGGTTCACACACTACTTATGTCTTTCATATCTGATATGTCTTCATATATGTGTGTGTGTGGTCACTGATGTGTGCAGACAGCAGACGTGCTCTTTCTTGTCTGACTGACATGGTTGGAAGCCACTGTCGACCACACGGCAGAACTGCTGGAAAAAAAACTACGAAACAACATGCAAAATTAACTGACACAATCGAGCATTTATTACAATGTCGAGGACAATGAACAGACGTGTGTTATGATGGTGTGTTTGTTAGAAACTAGCTCGTCTTTCGGCAGTTACTGAGTCCCTACTGCTTGTACTGACAAGTCAGAAGATCCACCGGTCAGGTGTCAGTGAGGGCTGCAGTTGCATTGTCCATTATTTCACTTAATTAACAGTTAAGTCCAAAAACTGTCAGAAAATAGTTTAAAAAATCACAATTTCCAGACGTCCAAGTGGACCAAGGATTATTAGACCAAAGCCCAACAAAGTTTTGTTTATTATTAGAAGATTTTTTTTCACAAAAAATGAAATTTATTTTCAGTCAATCAACAAATTGTTGCTTCTTTTTTGTAAAACATTCAACTTTTAACAGAAAAACAAAGAGAGGAAGAAAAAAAAGTCAGAAAGAGGTTTGGAGAAAATAGGCTACCCCCTACACAATTGCATAACTGTGACCTATAACACCGCAACCAAGACGAAGAACAAAAGTGGGATGGAAACTGTGTCTGTGTGTGTGACTTTGCACACACACACACACACGTCTGTGGGTGTGTAAAATGTGCATCGATGTGCAAGATGACACATTGTATTTCAAATGTGTAAAATAGAGCAGTGGAGGTGTGTGTGAATGTGTGTGCATGCACACTTTTTAAGTACACACACCTGCAAGAGTTAGAGATGTATTGGTTTCCGTCTTTTTTTTTTTTTTTTTTTTTGCAAACGGTGCCTCGTAGAACGCATTGATAGCACATTGTTTTTGCTGCGCTGCTCGCCCACAAATCCACAATGACAATCTCATGGCTAAGTTGTCAACATCAATACATTAGAGGGATTGTTCATTGTATTGTTTTCTGATCAAGATGGATTACTCGTCATCAGGAGCTCGCAGAGGTTTTAGGTTTGGAGATATGAAATCACGTCGATGCGTTTGATGGAATAGTGAGGCTGAGAGATTTTTTAGATTGAGATCTCTGTGACTTATTGAATTTCTCAGGGGTGGATCAAATTACTTTTTTTTTTTTTTTTTTGTGAGTGCACTGAAGGAGCTGTAGGCTCTTGCCTTGCCTCATTTCTCCGTTTGTGTTATTTGTCTTGTAAAAACAGAGTAGCGTCCTCACAGCTTTTAAGCAACATTTATATCTATACAGAGGCCTGAAGCACAAACATCCCAAAATCTGCTCATCTGTTTCATATTCCTGAAAAGAATCTTTAAATTTGGACTTCCCCTCTATGCCTTGTGGATACCTTTCACTTATCCTTTACTTTTTTCGAGCACATTTAGTTGCTGCAGCATGAGGAAAGGAGAGCAAATTGAGCCTTAAATCTAAACATGTGACATCAGAAGACAAAATGGCAGTGCTGACAGGCTCTGGACCACCCACAAGCATTGTGGCTTCCCTCTAACTGAACGTGGACTGAATTAGACGCTGCCTCAAACCGTTACCCCAGAGCTTTTATTAACCACACAAGAACCAAATGCATCTGCGGCCTGTTTTGACTTCCCCTTTTGACTCTATCAAGCGTGTGTTTCCAATATTGAGGAAGTTGTGCATTCAAACTTTAGGATTTTTTTCAAGAGGTCTTAAAAAATGGTGGGTGAATAACACAACACAATGTGTGTATTCAGATGCAGAGAGTGTGTGCGTATGGGAGACATGACGTCCCCACATTTGTGTCTGTTTAGGGTGGAGTTGTGTGACACATACAGTGTTACCACATGGAGACACAACTTACTATTACTGAAGTGTGTGTGCATGTGCGATGCCAGTGTTAGCATGGATGTGTCTTAGCTGTGTGTGTGTGTGTGTGTGTGTGTGTGTGTGTGTGTGTGTGTGTGTTTTGAAGATGAGGGAGGTAAACAGTGGACACACACACACACTCAAATCTAATTCACATGTGCATGTAATCACGTGCAGTACAAATGTTTATTTACAAACATGCCCAACACATGTGGACAAATATTAATAAGATAAATATATACTCATGGGTATGTGCGCTTATAAGCAAGAGCACACAAGCGCTCAAGCACAAACACACTTTCTAGCTCTAGTGGAAAATTACCGGGCTCCCATGCACGCCTGTATGGTTATGGGAGCCATGGAGAGAGGGAATGGGCTATTTGTGGTGTCCTACTGACTGGACCAAAGGAAAGCAGACCAAAGCTGTGGTGAGGCTTGAAAGAGGAATAGGAGTGGGGTGTCATTAGACTCGAGGCCAGAGACCTCCATTTACTCTGTGCTCTGTCTCTCTCTTTGGCTGTAGAGCCACACAGCAGGTGGTATCTGTGCAGGACACACACTTAGCTCAGGAGCTGCTCTTCACCTCAGATCACGGAGGTGAAAGCCAAGAGTGGTTAGAAAACGTTAAGGAGTGTGCGTGTGTGTGTGTCTAAATATTTAAAGTCCAACTGAAATCACATTTAGTCATCTCATTTTGTAGCTTTTTAAATGTATTGTTAATCCTTTTTTATTATGAAAAGGAAGAAAAACGTATTTAGGGGAATATCAGAAATGCTCTTTTCTCCGGCAGGGAACTCAAGACAAAGTAAACAAACTCGTGCTGTAGCTTACATGTGATGGGCAGACAGCATGTGATTAGCAGTGGTATGTAGGAGTAAGGACCTCACCAGCATCTAAACAGACCAAAGTGACATTTGCAGGTATGTTTGCACTCTTTGCAGCTGACCTGTAAAAACATCCATTTTCTGTAACCGCTTATCCTCATCAGTGTCGCGGGGGCCTGGAGACTATCCCCTGGACAAGTCACCAGCTCAGCACAGGGCACATAGAGACAAACAACCATTCACACTTACCTTCACACCTACAGGCAGTTTAGAGTTCATGCTTTGGACTGTGTTGAGGAAGCCGGAGAGAGATCTAAACACAAACAGGGATTCGAACCAGGAACCTTCTTGCTGTGAGTGCTAACCACTTCACCACCGTGCGCCCCTGTAAAAACAAAATGAAAAAATATATTGTCAGTTGAATGTTATGTTTTGTTTCTAAGAAGTTACATGCTTTTTGTCAGGTTGGTACGGTACATGGCTCTAAATACTATAGGAGCTATAGCTGCAACAACTGTTGCTATGGCAATTATGCCAGCCAGAAGCATAAATCACATTATGACGGACTACTTTTGGTGTACACTGCTGATAATGTATACAAAAAGTACTCAGGTATTAAGACACATGAGGATGTGATTACTGCTAGATTCCACGGGGCACAGCCGTGACGCACCGCGCCATGTTTCAAAAGCATCCCGGAAGCGGCTCTCCGCTCGGCTCGGCCGAGAATACGTGGCTGTTCTGTTTTTGACGGACAATGTGAGCATCTGCATCAGTCACAGTCAGACACAGAAACAGAATAGAGAATACAGTCGATTTTCAAAATAAAACACCCGTTGCAAACTTACGATCATAAAAAAAAAAAAACAGGCAAACAGGAAACATTTTAACTATGTAGCATATTTACTCATGGTAGAAGCACATAAAACAAGAAAAGATGACCAAATCTGAGTACGTTAACAAAGTCGTGCAGGCAAAATGCTTCTGACACAGCTTGGACTGGATATATATGTTGGCCCGGTTTGGATACTTGTAGTAAGTGGGCCTCTAATGTGTGAGCACATGCCATGCCATATGTGACTCTGTGCGTTTTGATTATTTAAGAGACTTTCTTAAGTTATTCCACATAAATATCATTCATAACCAACTTTTATTCTCTCAGTATAACATAACATATTGTCACAATGTGATTTGCTGCTCTTCATCCTAAAGGCTTCCCTCTCTTCAAACAACAAATGGGCAGCAACAACAGCGTCTGCGACAGCAGTATTGATTTTAATAGCTGTGGTCGCTGCAATTGTTGTGCTGCTTGGCCTGCTTTTATGAGCAGTCATAAAATAACAGTGAGGAGATGGCCTGGATGCTTTCCATGTATTACAATCAGAATTTATAAATTGCCCCATTACCCACCTTTCCACTGGTTACACTTGGAACATTAGCAATTATTTCCACATGGGTCACACTCATAAAACCAATAATCTAGTGATTTAAAGCCTTGGTGGAGGAGCTGGGGCTGGAGGCTTTCTTCAAGAGGCCTTTGCCTTTAAGACATCGATTTCAGGCTGCTATTAGACAGGCTTTGCAGGAACAAATTGCTTCTGGGTTTGTCTAAGGAGAGAGAGATTGTGGGAGATGGAGAGAGTGCCATTGAGAAAGAGGAGACGGAGATCATCCCAGTACAAGTGTGGGTGTCTGGTTAGGTGAAGAAGGTAAAGTTATAAAAGCATGTGTTGTGACTGTGCTGATACGAGGTCAAAGTGTTTGTAGAGTCGTCTGCTGTTTGTGTAAAAGCTAATTTCTTGAGTCTGTCTGCTCACTGTGTGCTGTCCTTACCACTCTCTGTTTAGATTGTGTTAGGTGTGCACTATTTGCATTCAGTGTGAGTATGTGCAGGTAGGTCTGGAACGCTTCCCAGTCAGTGTGTGCTTATAGAGATTGATGGCTGCAGGAGGTTGGTGGGAGGTGAAAGAGAGAGAGAGAGAGAGAGAGAGAGAGAGAGACCTCTGCTGAATGGCAAAACTCCTGATGACCGCCCACCCACCCATCATCCCATTACTACACCCCGGGGAGAGAAAGAGAGACAGAGCGATGGAAGGCAGAGGGATGAGAGAAATAGAAGATAAAGTGATTCAGGTCTGGAGATGAAAGTGATGGAGAAGGGCTCAATGCAGAGATGGAGTATGGGAGACGGGCGGGGAAAGAAATGAGGAAAAATTGATAAAGAAGGAAGAGAGGAGAAACGCATGAATACCACAGAGATGGAGCTACTAAGGAGGGAGTCTACACTTAGAAATAGAGTGCAGATGTAGATGGAGTATGAGGAAAAGGGTGGAGGGAGGCAGGCAGTGGTGGAAGAAGTACTCAGTCCCATTATTAAAATAGCAATACTAAGTACTTATAGTACAGTACAAGTAAATGAATGGGAGATATATATATATATATATATTTGTGGACTAATGGAATAAAACAGTAAATTGTGTAACAGAACAACTCATGTCTTACATGTAAAAAGGTAAATTAGCACACATGTAATGTGTTATTTTATTGAGTGATTGTGTGCATAGTATTTCTGAGTGTATATTTCAGACGTCAAGTACAATCTGTGGTGATAATTATGACAGGAATTGTTACAAACAAGTTGTAAAAAGTTATTCTAATTGAACAGAGTTTAGAATGACAAATTTAACGCTGCCTGCTGCTCTGTCATCCTGAGTTGTCACGCCAAAAGAAATCCCCGGGGACGTGCTTACCTTAAGAATAGTTCCAGGAGGACGGGAGGGAAGAGTGGCTGGTCATGTAAATATGTTAATTGGGTGTATAAATAGGTGTTTATATCATATATATGTAAATGTTTATGGTTTATTATTATGTATGTAAATATGTGACAAAACCTATCAATGATATAATCTAATTAGTCATGTGACTATTGGAATATGTATAGAAGGCATACAGGAGGTATGTGTTACTTGTTGAGATTTGGAGAGTTGGTTCAGAGTTGGAGATCACTGGAGATGAATGGAGTTGATTGTTTGGATTTGGATTGCGAGTATTGATAGTACTGATATAGTAAAGTGTTTGGATTCTGTACATTGTGTTTATTAAAGTCTGAAAGGTTGTTTCTCTCTATGCATCGACCCTGTGATGAACTGGTGACTTATCCAGGGTGTACCCCGCCTCTTGCCCAGTGTCAGCTGGGATAGGCTCCATTCCCCCATGACCCTGATAGTAATAAGCGTTTACATAAAATGGGTGGAAATAGAAAAGTCCTCATTTGGAGGTAAACATCTGTAAATGTTATATTACATTCAATTTTATACAACTGGCTTGTTGGACAGCACAGTGGTGCGGTGGTTAGCACTGATGCGATACAGCAAGAATGTTGCCCTGGCCTGCATGAGTTTGTTTGTTATCACAAATTCATTAACATGTAATCAACATTTTAATGTTGGCTGTGGCAGAGCTAGTTATGTCTATTGTATATACTGTTGGTTAGTTTAATGTACTCTCTGTAAAATCTTAATCTTTGTAGTAACTAGTAATTATAGATGTCAAACAAATGTAATGCAGTAAAAAGTAATTATCCTCTCTGAGACGTAGAGCTGTAAGTATAAATTAAAAAAGTGCCTTAGAATTGTACTTAAATATAGTACTTGAGTAAATGTTCTTTGTGTGTGTGTGTGTGTGTGTGTGTGAGGCTCGGACAGGCTTCTCTGACTTCCCTGACCCACCACAGCCCCTCACTGAACTCATTTACACTGACTGACAGCGCTGTGTGACATCCAGGCTACTTGGGAGGCTGTACACACACACTCGCCTCATATTTGGAGGTCGTTCTTGACAAGTTAGTCGCCACCGCCTGCTTATTTGCATGCATTTTACATGTATGTATGTACATGTATTTGTATGTATTTTACATGTGAATAATATAACATTTCATCATACTCTTACATCAGGTCTCGACTTGGTGTCATCTAAGTCAACGTTTGGCCCTAGGGGGCCTGCTGGTTGAGCTCAGATATCTTCTGTATATCTGTATGTGTGCTCTCTTGTTTTTATGTAGAGAAAGGAAGCAGTCGGGTGATGCATCATGAACGTTCCTTGAACTACAGCGTAACCCAAAACTGCCACTCACTCAAGCCTGCAGAGAGTTGAGTCTTTTTCTGGTCAAACGAGAAACACAGGACAATCCGTTTCTGGTGGTTATTTAAAGATAATTCGTCTATTTTTAAAAGCTGGGGTCTGTCTGAACACGGGTGAAGTCTCTTAGTTGTGGCGACTCAACAATCTCGGGACTTTCTTTTTTTTTTTCTTAATTTGCCTTTAAGTGTGGGGAGCGTGCACAAACCATGTACAGAGACACACATGTTCACATTAAACACGTAATGCGAAGGCACGGATGCATGTGCACGAGAGAGAGCTTAAGACAACACACCAGTAAACACATACGCACATAAGCAAACAGTTATATGTACGCAGAAAATGGCCACAGATATACATACACACACACAAAACACACACATTCGCATGCACACAGTGTGGTCCAGCCCTTGGCTCGCAAGTCTGTAATGAAGCCTTAGTGAAGGTCTACCAAGGAGGCTGGAGGAGTCAGCCAAGTCGGCCTGCGGTCTCATTCAGACAACCACCTCGCCTTCGCCAGCTACCCAGGCCTCAGTGTTCAGTCACTGGGTGGGATGGCCAGGAGATCTAATCCGGCAAAGCAGAGGGTGGAGGTTTGAGGAGGACTCCTCTAGATGTGGTTAGTGTGGGAGACCAAGAAGGACTGTCACTTATTTGGTGCCACAAAAGGGCAAGGGCGGCCTTTCCTGTTCTTTAACCCTGGTCTCCTGGCTTGCTGATGAGTGGAGCTCACCACAGACAAGACACTGTGAAAAACCAAAGTCTATGAAGGAAACTTTACAAATCCTGTGTTTACCCGTCACTTCCAGAACAGCAAACACTCGGAGAATGTTTCAAAGTGGAGCTGAGACTATTAACAGATGTGGATTCCTCTCACTTTCCACTGGCAAGCCGCACATCTTTACAAATACACAAACACACATACAGAGATGCACTGTACCACTGTGGCTTCCTCCATACACACAATACACCCACCACAATGACCTGGCGAGGCCTACACCATGCTGGGGCATATATTTACTCCACAGCAATTTACCCTTGGGCTTTGACAACTCATCGTTTATGCCACTGTGGCGTTGCAGGGGCACCACTCCCTGTCTGTCTGTCCATCTGTCTATCCATCTGTCTGTCCTCCCTTGTCATACAGTGGCATGGAAGGCAAACAGAAGACTGAGCGATGATCCTGGATCAGAGCCAGAAACGGGTCAATGAGTCAAAAGTGTTTTTGTGGTCGCAGCAATAGTTGACGTGTTTTCATGTTAATTGTTCAGTGGGGCTCATCCTTGAGGTCGACTTCCTAAAACCTTAAACGGCAGCGTTGGCTTTAATGGTCGATTTATTTTAATTTTAAATACACAGCAGTCATGTTAATGGACATTTAGCTGCATTAACAGTGTGACTCAGCGGCCTGGTCAGTCCACGACTGTGGTCCAGACTGAATCATCTCAACAACTAGTCAATTAAATGAACTTCCATGAACTTTTGTACAGACATTAATGCTTCCCGGCGGATAGAGCTTGACCTTTCCGCCAACGCAACCACGAGGTTACATTTTTGGTTTTTAGTGAAAAATATCTGTTATTATGAAATTTAATAAAACTGTTTGTGTTCCCCTCAGGACGAAAACAAAATAATAATAATGATGTCCTCACCAGCCTTTGCTGTACTTTGTGTTAGCATGCTAACATGCTAGATGATGGTGAACATGGTATACATTATACCAGCTAAGAGCGTATCGTCTGCATATTATCGTCACTGTGAGCATTTATTTGCATGCTAATCGTATTTCACTCAGAGCACAGCAGTGTTTAAAGGTCCAGTGTGTAAAATTTAAAAGGCTCTATTTACAAAACATGCCAGAAATTAAATATAATCTTCAAAAATGTGTTTTTATTCATTTTTAATCACCTGAAAATAAGAATTATTTTTTATTACCTTAGAACAAACTTTCTTTCTTTGCACAGGTTTAATTTAAATTCAGATTTATCTCATAGGTTAACTTTAACGTATGTTTACTGTAGTATAGGTTAATTTTAATGTATGTTTAATGTATATTTACTGTGTCTCATGTTGCTAGATGTCTAAATTTCCCTCAGGATTAATTAACAAGTATCTATCTATCCGTCTTCCGCATTGTTCCACATTGGACCACCACGTTTCTACAGTAGCCCAGAATGGACAATCCAAACACTGACTCTAAATAGGGCCTTTCGCCTTTGTTTTACAGCCACCTTAGGTTCTTCTACTTGCTTCTAATGGGAGGTTGAGGCAAGGGATGTTCAGTCGGTTGCAGTCACTGAATCCTGCAAACTGGGCTTCATTAAGTACAGCCGCTAGCATAGCTACGGGCTCTGTTTCTGCTTAAAATCAGATATGATTTGATGTTACTTGGTGGCATTAAGCTGTCAACGAGTTACATCAAAGAAACATTTACTTTATTTTTTTTTTTCCTCCTCTGTGAACTGCAATTTCAAATTCATCATCATCTGCTCTGCTAGATTGCAGGTTGATGTAACAACAGCATTGAACATGTCTGGGTGTCTTATTGAAGTAATTAGCCTGTCTTAACCTTTAATCTCTTTAAATTCCTCTACCTCACCAGATGAGACTCTCATGGCCTGCTTCAAAATTGTCAATTACGCCTGTCACGTGGAAAACGGTAACCAAGCCAATTTCCTCTCTCCCTCTCCCTTTCGTCTCTTGAATCGCTTTGTCTTTTCCTCTTCCATGTGACTGTAATTGCACATTTCATAATGACACTAAGCAGAGATAGACGCAGATAAAGAGAGAAGAGAGAGCTGGAAAAGAAAGGGAGAGACTGTGTCCCCGGAGTACCCTGTGTTTCCAGCTTAATTGATGACAACCACAAGTGAAGTTTGGAACCTCTCAGCTCTATCCTGTCAACATCTCAAGGAAGTGAGACAGCATGAGCTCACTTGCATTGGGAGACGATGTTAAAGTATAAGCTGTGTTTTTTTTTTTGTTGTTCAAATCCCTGCAGCAGTGGTGCAGGACTGTTTTTTACGCACATAGCAATCTGCAGGAGGCTAATTTAAAGATGCCTGTTTTCCCATAGTAAACAAAGCATTTACAGCTTGTGTGGTAGCGTTCAACATGTTTGCAGTGCAGTTGATCTCAGTGCCAGTGATAATGCGCTAAGATTTAAGGGAGTGCATGGAGATGTTATAATCAAGCAACAGGTCAGGAAAATAGGGTAAAGTCAAAAGCAACAGCAAGTGCTCCCAGCTACGAATTAAAAAGGGAGGGGAGAAAAATGTGTCTCCTTTGACTGCATGTTGCTTAATTCTCTCTCTGGGCTCTGGCAAGCCAAGCCCGATGTTAAGTGGCTTCTTGAGTTTATCCAGCGAGGTCAGAGGGAAAATAAAAACATCACGCGAGAGCTACAATTACAGCCCTCGAACATGACAAGCGTCTGTTTTTGTGCTTTTGACTGAGGGCCCACTTTTAATGGTCGGTTCTGGCTGCAAGATAAACAAACAGTCATAGGGTTAGCATAACCCCCGTCTACAAGCGCTAGCCAGCGAGACAGCCAGAGAAGCTAAACTCTGCCACAGCGCTAGGCTGCAACAGCAGAAGCAGCGGTGGTTTTGGCGGCAGGGTAAATTACAGCATGGAGCAAAGCTGTGGTTTGTATACAGCATACTCACACACTCGCTCGCTTTTCCTTTCACTCTTTCTCTCACACACACGCTAAGGCTCTCTCTCTGTGCTCTATACTTTCCGAGTATCGGACAAAAGCGTTCAGGTTCAGACACATAAATGCACATACGTACACACACATGCAGTCACTTGGGTGGGCCCTTCCCTTTTCCCACAGGTGTCTGCAAAGCAAGGCCAGCAATCAACATCGCCTCTGGCAAAACTTTCAACCTACAGACCTACTGACCTCATCATGAGACCAGTAATCTCTTAAATTATCGGTTCCAAATCATGTGGGACAGTCTAAGCTAATGGGATCTCATTATACGGTGCATAAAAAGAATCCCATCAGGTGACATTTACATGTTGCATCATTCTGTATTCCCAACCAGTCGGGCCCGAGGGGCTAATCAGAGATCAGTTCAGCTAGATTTTCTCTTAGCCTGACACCCTGTTTAGAGATAAACCATGATGGATGCTGATTGTAGGGTTACAGCAGTTGTGTCATAATGGCATATGGTCTGTGTGATCACATATTATAAATAATAGAGTGATGTACCCAGTGGTTATGGCCCTTTGCACTTTTAAATGTGGATAATGTGCACATTACACTAATTATGAACGTACATTGACCCGGGATCATCACATCATGTTTTCTGTTGTGTCTTTTACAATAATGATGAGAACGTTATTACTCATTTTTAAGAAAAACAGTATTTAGGCATGTACCACTGACAAATATTTACAATGTAGCATCCTCAACAACTTTCTACATTACTGAGATGCTTAAAATTACACTATCGAAATGAATCTCTACATTTAAAAGTGTTATTATATTTAGTGACGTGTTGTTAGCTACGTATTATTTCCTCTTGTTACTCATGACAAACTGCTGGTAGGCCATGTCTGATAATTAAAGCTGAAGGTATCTGATATCGTCTTAACTGATGCTGTTGATGTCTCTCTGCGGTTGAGTTCAAATTTACGTTGTGTAAGGGCTTTAAAAATAACGCAACAATTATTTAAATATCAAAACTAAACAGAGTGACATTTCTCTAGTAAATATCTTCTGCAGACATCAGAGTGTTATTCATTTTGTAGTGTGGCTAACATTAATTGACTTACAGCTGAAGAAATCTATAAATGAGAAGCTAACAGCGTTGATCCTGCTCTTGACGAGGAGACAGTCGGGCTCAGGGAGTTTGTGGCTCAAACCTCGTACTCTACACTTCATAAAGAGATATTCTAGACCAGACTTACATACCATTTACTTCTGGTTTATTTGTGTGAATGTAGTGAGAACAGCTAAGCCAGGATGTACTGAGGAAACAGTGCAGTTTGAGCTTTTCTTCCTCTGTGCCTCATTGACTTTGAATGTGTAAACAAACTCATCTTTGAACATGTTTTCTCAGTCTTTATACTCTGTTCACACCTGCTGCTGAGTTCCTGTAACAGATGCATCCATATTTTAGGGTCACCGTGCACGCTCCTGCACGCCGTCGTTAGCTACACATTCACGGGCTTACTGTACAGACAGACAAAGACAGCACCACTCACAATTAACAATGTATTCGCACATGATTATTATGTACATGTACACAAAGGAAAAACACAGACATACACAAATACACGCTGGCAGAAACACACCCATACGCCCACACACCTGCTGCTCGTCCTCCTCCACAGCCCCTTGTGTTAATGGATGGGAGTCTAATTACTACTCTCACGCTGGGACTACTTTCTCCACACTTGTCTCCGAGGACATGTGTGCATGTTAGTGTGTGCGTGCATGTGTGAGTGTGTCTGGGAGTGGTGGGGTTAGCTACTGTCAGCACAGAGCTCACACACTGCTCATTAGCAGACTTTCTCTTTTCCCCTCCTTTGGCTTACTGCTCGACACATTCGCACAGAAACACACTCGGCTTCATACAAAACACTGTTAAACACAGCGCAGTGTGTTCAGCCTAACATCAAGGTAGTAGCAGCTTAGCTTTACGCGTACATTTTATTTTAAGATATAGTTTATTTCCCCTCTCTCTGACTGCCTTTGTGTCTCACAGAGACAGCTGGAGAAAGAGACAGAAAGAGATGATTTGTGCGCCTAAAGCAAGACACAAAACCAGACAGACACACTTCCCTATTCAACCACCACAGTTCTGGTTAAAAATAACGACAAGGAACTGTGAGCTACTGACTCCTTCTCTCACGGTACTAATGCACACATCTGCATGCACAATCACACTGACATGCACACACAAATTCACAAACACAGCGCTGGTGGTGGCTGAGGTATATTCCGAGTCTGTGTTTTGACACGGTCTCGTCTGTGACGCAGTCTGTGTTGTACCATAAACTGCCTCTGTACTAGAGTGACCTCCCCCACCACTTCCTCTGTGTCTGTGTGTGTTTCATCTCCCCTGTGGTTGTCAGACTCGAGGTCTAAGTGGAGCACAGAGGAGCAGACAGGTCTTCAGAGGAAAAGATTGCTGTTGAGAATGTCTGCAGCTCACAAACAAAGGCCACCTGGCTCCTAGCTGTGGGACGGAAATGTGCTCTCCTCGGTGCTACAGTGACAAGTGTGTGCTAATAACAGGGTCCTCACACTTGATGCCTAATTAGCCCTTCAACTAATGTGGTGCTAATCATTCGCTAACGCTGGAAAAACTTTGATGTTTATATTTTTGGTAAATGAGCTTGTCATGTTTTTGCATAAAACATAGTAAATGTTGGAGTGGACAGCAGTGTGTGGGTGTATGTGTGCTGTTTAATGCTTTATTAATGTGGTATTTATGATGCTAAATGATTCTAAATGACCCAGTTAAATATTTTTGTTTGTGACCTTGATGTGCAGGAAAAAAGCACTAAAGCACAGCACTAAACACTGCTGGCTGTTATCTCAGTGAGAAGTTCCTTTCTGCTCACTGATTGGCCACTTCAAAGGTCGATCGGCGTTCGTTTTCAGTTATTTCACTGATGCTAACATCTTTTGAACTTGACTTAAAATGGACGATTTATCTCATCCTGTGAAGTTATCAGTTTTTTATTGACATATGCATTGTAGAAAGCAACATCAAAAACATCGATTTTAATGGCAGTCTGGTGTAAAGCTATAGATACAGTTATAGATATGTTTTGCTACTGCTTTGCACTGTGATAGAGAGCAGCGATTGCGGTGAGAACACAGTTTGCATTGAAGATGGCTTTGCTTGATGTGTGTTGGGAGTGCTGGGAACACAAACAGCCCAAGCTGACTAATTACAGTTGCTTCATGCTCTGTGTGGTATCGCCGAAGCCGCCAAAGCCTCAACGTGTTGCTACATTTTTGAGGAGGTGCATGTCAGTTAGAACCAAGCGGGAACCTCGGTGGCTGTGAAGTGAAACCAATGCGGAAGTGCCAAAAACTGCAGTTCCTCAAACGTCCACTTGAGGCTGGCTACAGAACGAGTCAATCTACATAAGCTCCCATGTTAAAATGTCCAACTTCACAGCAGAAATAAACATGTTTACAGCCTGGTACAAAAAACAGTTTTGGTCTTTATAGCTAATTTCCCCGTTCATGACAACTGTACTGAGGGTTATTCTTATATAACTCACCTATTCAAATTATATTAAGGCTTAAAGTTATGCAGAATTAACAGCATGGTCGCTTTGATTGACAGATGGGTGCCATAACAGATGGTCTGGCATCATTTGGCATGCCTCAGGTTCGCGGATCATCCACGTCTTTGCTGATTTTTAGATTAGCCGGGAGGCGGCAGAGACAGGACTGCCAACATAGCGATAGACAGTGCCACAGATTTTGAGCTTCGAAACGGCTCTTCAGAAACATGTGGGTGATGTCATGCATCCGCTGTCCATTCTTTGTACTGTCAGTGGTTAGAAAATAGCTTTGATGGCTGTGTGTGCACAACTAGAAGTCCAGAATTTAGTCTTCTGTGTATAGACGTTTGGTGGTGGGGTGACACTCTTGTTAACATCTGAGTCACAGACTGTGCCTTTAAAAGCTCTGTGGTGGTAGAGCTGTACGCAGTGTCCTCAAAAAGCACCCCATCCTCTCTTTAAGTGTTCATCAAGTGAACATCAGCTCAACCTCTGGATAAGATCGTCGTACAAAGCAACAGCGTTCGGTCCTCAGATACAGAATGAAATGCAGGAATTGAGTCTTACAGGCGTGTGTGCCAAATACGGATTCATCTCCGTCTGGCTGACCTCATCGGCTACTCGCTGTTGACTGGCGATGCAGAAGGAGGGGCAGACGGAGGGTGGGCAGCAGAGACCAGCACCCGAGTGGACCCCCGGGCCGCTCGATTGCTCAGCCAAGTCGAAAATGTGTTCTCAGATCTTTGCCTGACATGCTGTCCTGTGGGGTTAGACTTCCGCATGTGTCTGTGTTTGTTTGGTCGTGTGTGTGTGTGTGTGTGTGTGGCAGAAATTCATACTGATCATGTTTGACTGCTGTGTGTTTGTGTGTTTGTGTGTAGTTTAAAGATAAAGATAATCTGATGTATAAGAGCATCGTGTCATGTTTGGAGGTGATGTGGTCACACATAGGAAGCATTTAACATGAACTCGAGCTCATGGAAACGGCGGTTGCACAAATAGATGTGAAACACGAGTGTGTGTGAATGCTAGAGAGAAAAATGTTTCAGGTGTGTGTGTGTGTGTGTGTGTTTCATAATATAGTGAAGGCGGTGAAGCCATGATGCCTCCCTGGGCCTGTTTCCAACTGGAACACTTTGTCAGATTGAGCGACCTTCGGCTGACAGGCCCAGAAGTTCACTGGACCGTGTGTGTGTGTGTGGGTGTGTGGGTGTGCAGCACAGTCTGTGATTGTATGGTCATGCATGTGTGCGATTGTGTGTATTAATATGGGTGAATGCACGCATGTGTGACTGTACGTTTGTGTGTCACACATCTATTGTGTGTGTGTGTGTTTGCAAATCTCCCAGGGTAGCAATCCATCTTGACAGTCTGTGTAGACCCATCACATCACTGTCACGCCACTCTCTCACTCGGACGAGTGATGGAAGGAGTCCAGAGGGAGAGGGAGAGGGAGAGAGTGAATGACAGAGAGAATGACAGATCACATTGGACTCATCAGGAAAAAGTGCTGTGACACACACTGTTCTGCTCAGAGAGGGAGAGAGGAGGGCTGAGCGTGCCAGTCAAGGCAAAACAAAAACAAACCCGACTCGACTTCCCTCTGATCCATGGGTATTGGCTTAATTGGAAGTCTCCGCTCATTTGATTTCCTCCGAGGTAAACAGCTCGCAGCTTCAGTTTCCACTCCTTTCAGTGCTGACACACGATGAACTTGTGATGGAAGTGAGGAGACCCTCCTTTTTTTTGTGCTAATGGTATAGCTCCTGTACGTTACATGCCATTCGGCATGGCGAGAAACCATTTATACAAAGTAAGCAGCAGTTAGGATTTTTACTGTTAGCACTGCTGCCTGCAGAGTTAGCTTTAGGCTAAAGGTTATATAACACATACAGACTGAAATATTATAGATTTGTCTATTATTTTCTAACACGCATACATACAGGTCACAAGGTCTGATGCTGCACAGTCAAACTTGTCATCTTTAAGGCCATTTCTCAGCTCTCTCTTCTCATTCAGATGTCGAGTCTCTATTGTGTGCACACATCTTTATTTATTTATTTTTTAGATGTGTTTTATTGACAAATGCTCACTTTACAGTGGCTTTGCAATGTATACAATATCTACACATTCCCTTTCATGCATGAGAAGATACACACCTGTATACAGATACACTCAAATAAACATAATAAACACATATCAGCTTAAAAATATATAATATATATAAGTAAATATGGGAATGACATATAGTATAACATAATAAAGCTTTAACTGTTGTATTAGCAATGAAAAAAACACAGTAACTATTGTATACCACCACCAACACTACTACTACTACCCTATCTTCACAACTGCTACTACCACTACTACTACTACTACCACTGCTAATAATCCTTCTACCACTACAACTACGACTACAGCTATGACTACGACTACCAGCACCACTTCTATTACCACTACAACTACTATAATAATAATAATAATAATAATAATAATAAAAGTGAACATTAAATAAAAAAATACAGAACACATACATTAGAAGAAGTCAAAATACAGCATCATTCCTCCCACAGATGTATTGTTGATGTGTAAATAAGAAACTGTGTGAATGTTTGTAATATGGTGTCAGTGATGTGGTTTGAGATACTGAGCTTAACCCTTAGAGCCGTCTTCCTGTGAAACAAAATATTTAGATCTACGAGTGAGTGAGATTGTTGCAGAGCATCAAATATGTTCAGTATTATAGGTAGTGTCGAGTGTGGTTAAACATTTTTTTTACTTATAAACGGGATTACCTTTAAAGGTCTCCATCTCATGTTGTTGGATGTACCGTTTACATTGTGAAAAGATATATATGAAAAGCGATGGCCCACTTCACCTCGACCCACATTAAAGGTAACTTTCAATCAATGATTATATGATAACATCTGGAGCCAGGATTATGAGAGATATTGTAACACTTCTACTCTAATCGTAACATGATTCAATGCTTGTAACATCATTATTTTTTTCTGTTTATAAACTTGTTCATATCAGAGTTTTGTCACATGCTTTTCATTTTTGTTCATGCTTGTTATATTAACACTTAACTATGTATTTGCATTTAAATGTGGTCCAGATGTATTAATATCAGTCGTATTTATGTCTGTGATATTTGCATAAAAGGTGAAAGCTGGAGGCAGCAGGATTACAGTCCACGAGAGATCTTATTAAAATAAATATCAACAACTGACCTTGAGATTCAACAATACGACACGACGGCATGCCAGAGGAATATAAAATGAGTTTTCTCTTAAAGAATTCATTCATGTAAAACACACTTAGAGAGCAGACTGGCATTGAGCTGAATACTCAATTTGTGGCAGCGATGAAGCTTATAATTCTTCAATTGATGCCTTTTTGCTGCCATATCTAGCTACATTTTCATTTGTCAGAGATAGGCTTTAGCTATTTACGAGTGAATAGCTTGTCCTTAAAAATGGCATGAAATTGGTCTTAGAGTTCTTGAAGACTATTCAGCAGTAATGGATAATTTCCTTTTTAAGAGTGATGAATAAATGTAGAACTCAAATCTCTCAGGCCAGAGTGATTGTTCGCAAAATAGTCTGTGGTAGTGATTCAGAAACATCTTATCTTTTCTGTAAAGATAAACTGAAATATCTTAACAAGTATCAGATGGACTGCAGTGGAATTTTATGCAGATATTCATGGTCTCCAAAGAATGAAGCCTGCTAACATGTTTGAGCCCCTCAATAATAATCTAGTGCCAACAAGAGGTTGACATTTTTTATTTTTTGGTAACAATTATTGGATGGATTACCATGAAATATAGTGCAGATAAGTCTCCCTCCCTGCATTAATGTCCCTGCTGGTTGTATGAGATCAGCAGGGACCAGCTACCATCTAACCTCACACAACAAATCTGTTTCAGATACTATCCAGGGGGAAGAGTAACATTATGATGGAAAAATAACCAGAGCGTAATACTGATGCCGCATCATCCACGTTTTGTTGTTCACATCACAAAGTTAATCCAGCCAGCGGTGTGAAATAAATATAAATAATAAAAATAAAATGTTTTGTTATCCCACAACAATCAACGATAGAGAGTGATCTTTCTCTTCGTCAAAGTGTTTTTATTATGTTCATAATCATTCACGGCAGGACAGGAAGATATTGTCCATGTGTTTTGATTTCAGTAGTTTAATGACATTTAAAAGCCGATAATGTAACAAACTGCTCCCGCATCAAATGCCGTAACATATAACAGCATATGCCAGGGTAGCTTTTGACTGTTTCTGAGCTTTTCTGAGTTTTCTTAGTTTTACACTTTTTGGCTGGTGGCAGTAGCTCAGTCTGTAGGGACTTGGCTTGGCTTGGGTGGCTGGTTCAAGTCCAGCGTTGGCCACAGTATCGAGGGTGGACTAGTAGCTGGAGAGGTGCCAGTTCACCTCCTGGGCACTGCTGACCTTGAGCAAGGTACCGAACCCCTAACTGCTCCCAGAGCGCAGCCTCATGGCTGCCCATCACTCCAAATAAAGTAAACCTTCTTCTTCTTCTTCTTTATAGTTTTAGACTATTTTAAATCAATGGCAAAATTGGTCATCAAGGACATCCCCAATGGCGAATATAGTAAACATTATACCTATTAAGTATGTTTGCATGCTGACATTAGCATTTAGCTCTGTGCCTTGATACAGCTTCACAGAGCTGCTAGCGTGACTGTAGACTCTGAGTCATGTTAATACTGTCTGTTCCGGTGTGTCATGGAGACATAAAACATAAGACATGGAAACATTACAAACAGTACAAAGTGGAGGGTAGGGGTAGCAATTTGTTGATTTCACTATTAACCTTGGTTTAAAGCACTAAAGGCACTTATAATCAACAAAATAAGTAAGTCAAGGGTTGAGCTTTCAGTGGAACATCTGTAGTGTTGTGAAATTGCAAAACCATGAAACCAGGATTTTTCCTCAGACTATGAACATTCAGTCCATTGTTCGGTGAAATATTCATCCTGATATTATTTCCCACTTCTGTGCATTGTCTTTGCATGTAGGAGCCTCCAGACAGCTGTGAAACTATGGTGACACCTGTGCAGATCTCATTAAGATGTCCAGCGGGGAAGCTGCTCACTCAGCCTTGGCAACGGGGCTAAGTACTATAGCTCTCAGAGGTAACAAAATTATAGTATTGGTGAGGACATCTGAGGGGACGCTAGCAACCTGCAACGCTTCAGCTCTCAGGAGCTTAAAACCTAAGCAGTCCTGCCACGCTGAGATTGTTTTCTCATCATTGCTTGGGACTTTCTGTCTCATAAATTGTCCATAAACTGCACAATCATTTGACGAAATCCAGCCGCACTCGCTGATATCAATTCCTTGTATTGTAGATTTAAGTTTATGTTTCCCAAATGTGATGTTTGGCCCAGCCCAGTCAGCACCGTGCCAGCAAATGTGATCTTAGTCCCGTTTCGGAGTAATGATTTACAAAACTGCACAGGGTAAACTTTCATGACTTCATTTCCTCTCCTGGTGTGTTGTCACTCAGCTGTAAATGTAATCAGTTGCTTGTCCAATTATGTTCAAACCCAGGCCTGTCAATGCTGTTTTGAAAAGCAGGACTGCGGTTAAGTGAGACAGTGAGGAGACTCTTGGCTTGTTCGCCTTGTCAGCTGCTGCTTTTAATGGAACTATCTTCTGAATAATATCCAGATTGCGCCTGCACTTCTTCATCCAATCCTTTTATGTGTTGGCTGCTCGAGGCACACAAGGCAAATCTCCTTGATACTCTCGGCTTTTTCAACCTTTGCTCAAAATGTGGAGCACAGATGGTCAGCGTTGGCTGAGAACCAGGTTTGAAAGGTTCTTGTAGCCTTTTAACGCTGAAGGATGGACCAGAAGTTTAATTGAAATGCAAGAAGTCAGATGAATAAAAGAAAACATGTGAGAACACGCCGTGACGTCTGCTGAGTGAATCTTCAAGTACAGCAAATTAATCTCATTAGTCAGAGGGCTAAATCCAAAGTTTTGTTTCTTTTCGTCATAATTGTTTTTGTTTGTATAGCGTGCGACAGCGTCGTAGTGGGGTTGTTTTACAGAAATCTCATGGCACAAGCACATAATTAAAGCGTTGTAGGGAAATGTATTTGAGATCTTCATCAGCATAGACAAGCGAGAAAATTACCATCACATGCAGTGATTTATTAGTTTCATTAATTTATGTTGATTTGCCTAATCACTCTCAGAGTGTGTCAGGCCCAGATCACATCAAGATGTTTGCAGCCCCGGTATTCAGCAAAGCGAGGTGTCATAATACCGAAGTCAGATAATTAAACTGGAGTGCTGAATGTGTAATAGGGTTAAATTGGAAACAGTGAAGCGCTGCAATCAGTATACTATCAATCAAGAACCAGAGTGCATCTTGTATTGATCTGTAATGCACAACACGCCATCATTGTCTTTTGTTGGGTGATGTGGGTGTCAGCGAGGGAAGTGGCCTCTTCCTCTTCCTCACCAGGTTGAGGCACAGATGCCCACTGCCAATTAATTATATTGCTCTTTTGAGTGTTAATGTATTTACTCAGTTTGCTCTTCCCACTCATATTTGTCAGTGTGGTGGCTGGAGCGAGATGCCGTTCTCTCACTGCACGCTGGTAAAGAAGCGAGGGTATTTTTAACTAGGCCCCCTGTGTCAGTTGCCAAGCATTGAAGGGCTCGTGTGAAGTCTTGTGCCTGGAGGGCTTTTGGTTGTATTTCTGTGTGGCAAAAACAAGTAGAGGAACAGTGGAGAAGCCAAAGTGGGGGGTGATTATTTTCTTTCCCAGCAAGGTTGTGGAACTGACACTTAGAAATGTATCACACAAATGCCTCCAGAGACAGATAGCCTTTTGTTTTTTTTGCACTATAGGTAGATGTGGGATGGATCAGCATGGGCTGCATACTGCTGTACCTTTAGTCACAGAGGTGCTACTAGGAGTTTTGAGTCTGTGTGTCTCTGACACACTAGATATCTGTGGTACCTAGTATGTTTCAGGGACCACGGATATTCCTTAAACTTTTAGGGGTTCATCTGGTCTGCAGCAGGCCCGAGTTCATACTATATGAAACAATCATATGTCAAATCACATCGATGGAAAGAATATTTGTTTTTATTTTCAACCTAAAGAAGGGCTGTACACAGACTTGCAAGAAGTAAATAGACACCTTTGATTTGAATTTGAATGAACGTATCTATTTACTTCGTACATGTCTGTGTAAGTATCTGTGGCTTTGGTCGTTGCCATGATGGTAGTCCTGCCTCTTACACTTTCCAGCTAATCTAAAAATTGGCAAAGACGTGGATCATCATTGGACCTGCAGTGAGCTGATGACACCTGGGTGCTCAAGCGAGCCATCTGTAACTGCACTTACCTGTCAATCAAAACGGCCACACTGTTAATTCTGCATAACTTTAAGTCTTAATATAATTTGAACAGGTGTGTTATATAAACAATCACCCTCAGTACAGGTGTCATGAACATTAGCTATAGAGACCAAAACTGTGTTTTGTACCAGGCTGTAAACATGTTTATTTCTGCTGTGAAGTTGGACATTTTAACATGGGGGCTTATGGCGTTTGACTTGTTCTGTAGCCAACCTCAAGTGGACGTTTGAGGAACTGCAGTTTTTCTCAACTCAACTCAACAAACTTTATTTATAAAGCACATTTAAAAACAACTGAGGTTGACCAAAATGCTGTACAGGTTGATACATATAATGCCATAATTACAAAAAGTTAAGATAAATGCTAAGATACTTAAACTTGGTTAGAAGCCAGGGAGAAAAAGTGTGTTTTTAGGGAGGATTTAAAAACCTCAAATGATCCAGCAGATCGGATGTGCCAGGGCAAGTTATTCCAGAGCCTAGGGGCCGCCGCCACAACGGCTCGGTCACCTTTGGTTTTTAGTTTTATTTTAAGGGCGACCAGTAGCAGCTGACTAGAGGATCTCAGTGTTCTGGCGGGGGTGTGGATATGAAGAAGCTCGGTCAAATACTGGGGGGCTAGGCCATTACGAGCTTTAAAAACAAACAGTAAAATTTTAAAATCTATTCTAAAAGCATCCGGGAGCCAGTGTAACGACGCCAGGACAGGGGATATGTGGTCACGCTTGCGTTTGCCGGTAAGGAGACGGGCAGCAGCGTTTTGTACCAGCTGCAGGCGGTGCAAGAGTGAGCAGTCCAGGCCAAAATAAAGTGAGTTGCAGTAATCCAGTCTTGTATTAATAAAAGCATGGATTACAGTCTCCAGATCTCTACGTGGCAGGTATCCTTTTAGTTACGATAAAATCCTCAAATGATAAAAGCTGTTTTTCACGGCCGAGCTAACCTGGCGATCAAATTTCAGCCTGTCGTCAAATATTACTCCAAGATTTTTTTTACAGAAGACCGAATATTTGGAGTAAGGGGGCCCAGAAAGCAAGCAGGAAAGTCTGCTGGACCACATCCAAACATTATGATTTCAGTCTTGTTTTCATTTAGATTCAAAAAAGTTTGAGGTCATCCAGGATTTAACATCGTTTAGACAGTCAAGCAATCAAGAAGTGTGTGTACAGAATCATTAGATGTCAAAGGCAAATAGATCTGAACATCATCGGCATAAAAATGAAAAGAAAGATTATACTTCTTGAAAACTGACCCTAATGGTAGCATATATAGCAAGAAGAGAATCGGCCCAAGGATAGAGCCTTGGGGGACCCCAGAAGTAAGAGGGGCTGAGGATGAGGTGAATTCACCTAGCTGCACAGAAAAACTCCGATCAGTCAGGTAAGACTGGAACCATGAGAGAGCAGAGCCTGTGATGCCCACCCACTGCTCTAATCGTGCTAAGAGAATCCCATGATCCACAGTGTCAGGCAGCTGTCAAATCAAGGAGCACTAGCATAGCAGGGTTTCCTGAGTCAACAGTTACCATTAGATCATTAAAAACTCTCAGCAGTGTTGTCTCAGTGCCACACTGAAACTTCTCGTAGATCATCATTGGCCACTAGGAATGATTGGATCTGAATAAAAACCACTTTCTCTAAAATTTTTGATAGAAATGGCAGTTTAGAGATAGGCCTGAAGTTAGACAGCACAGAGGGATCCAGATTTTTCTTTTTGATAAGAGGCTGCACAACAGCATGCTTGAGAGCAGCTGGAACACATCCGGTGCTAAGACAGGAATTAATAAATAAAAGTATATCAGGGCCCACCGTACTGAATACCTCTTTAAAAAGACGAGAGGGGATGCTGTCTGAAGAACAGTTTGTAGGTCGCAAACATTGGCCAGCGCGGGGAGGGATACAGGTTCAAACTGATCAAAAGTAGCATGTAAAGGAGGAACGGTGAGGTCAGAGCTAGGGCCTGCAGAAGAAAAGGCAGGTGACCTAAGAGCAGAGATTTTTTCAATAAAAAATTTGAGGAAATTCTCACAAAGGGTGAGCGAGGGTACAACTGGAGAGTTATCACAAGGGTTTACAAGGGAGTTAAAAATGTTAAAAAGAACTTGGGGCTTGTGACGATTACAAGAGACAAGACTGGGAAAATAATCCATTCTAGCAGCCTTAACAGCACTCTGGTAGACAGACAGGGTTTCACGAAGAGCTTCTTTAGAGACGTGGAGCTTATCTTTTTTCCACTTTCTCTAAGCGCGCCGACATGAGCGCCTGAGAGCGCGTGTGGAGTCGTTAAGCCACGGTTCTGTACGTGCTTTTATGCGCATTGTTCTAAAAGGTGCAGCAAAGTCAAGGATAGCCGTGCAAGTAGAATTAAAATTTCTTTAAAAATTTTCAGTTTTGGAAGCATGATTATCATCCAGAGTGCTAAGTATATCACCAGAAATGACATAGTCATTATACATGGCTGAAAACTGTGATGCAGTTTGAGTGTTAATTGTGCGCAGACACGTGACAGAAAATCTGCAAAGTCACAGAGGAAGTCCTTATTAAATTTTGGAGGGTGATAAACAACCGCAAACATAACAGAGAAAGAGGAAAGTTGTAGCTCAAAAGTTTGCAGTTCAAAACTGGAGTAGGTAGCAGATGGAATAGGACGGCACTGAAAGCTGGATTTGAACACCGAGGCCAGGCCGCCACCCCTGCCGGTGCTCTGCGGGGAACTGAGGAATAAACAGCAAGGAGTTCAGAAAACGGTGTGCACTCACCATCCCGAAGCCAAGTCTCTGTCAGGAGCATAAAGTCCAAATCCCGTGAAGTGAAGAAGTCATTCAATAAAAACGTTTTGTTTACTAGTGACCTGGTATTTAGTAAAGCCATGCGAAGATCAAACTCCTCAGTATCCGGTGACACAGCACGTTTCAGCCGTCGAAGGAGATCAGTAGTAACACCGCCTCTGCGGCACTTCCACATTGACTTCACAGCCACAGATGTTGCTGCTTGGCTGTAACCAACTTTTTTGGTCATTATTGGTCACAGTTGATTATTTAATGTCAGAAAATAGCAGAAAAGGTTTATTACCAAGCACGTAAAAACAAAGAAAACATGTTTTAGTGACTAGAACTTTAGAGAGTAATCGAAAATCTAAAAATTGTTGCAGATGAATTTTCTGTCAATTAATGAATCAACTAAACTATTCAACTGTAATATAACATAGAGAAACACGTTTTCTTTCATGAGTTTGTCAACAAGGTGACAAAGTCTATAATTTTGTAATAGACTTCAGTCATTTGAAGATGTTATTTCTGGGTATGTACTGGAACGACTGATGATGTTGTTGGTGTTGGGAGGACTGTTATTTTAACCCTTTAGCCATTTCTCATCTTGTTGAAAGAACAGACCAGCAGTATCCTGAAAAAAAAGTTGTTTTTCTGTGTTAGGTTTTTTAAAATATCAATCCAAACTGTACGGTAGATTGTGTTCACAGTAATCCTGCTCATATTTATACTCATAACGTTACATAATAGATCTCCCAAATAAAGGCCCTTGACAAATTTTACATTATATTGTATGACTAATTGTGACATCTGCGTTTTCACTGATTTTCTCATTTGACAATAATAGAGCGCTTAAATTCGGAGGGATCACTGATATAAAAACATCCCCCTACACTGCTGATTCTCTTCTCGGTCTGAGCCAGTACAGCATGTCTTCAGCTCTATCCGCCTACTTTAGCTGGCTACTCACAGCTTGATCGCAGTTCTTTAATCTCATTAACTGCTATCTTTAGGAGCACATCTAAATGACTTTAAGGCAGATGATGTGGTTTAGTACAGATTTAATTGTTGTTACCTCTCTGACCCAGGCTATTGTAACTGCTATCTTACTGCTTAAAACAGCTTGGCAGTAAATCATCCCTTTCCAATTGCCACCCCTTTATTCAATCTTAAACTGTGACCTTTGGTGTGTGTCACTATATACATATAAATGTGTTTTTATGTGGATCTTTATGAGACACTTAGCCACGCTAGTGGCTCTAAGGATCGTAATTTTATTGCCAGACTGTCCTCCACTTTGGTCCACATTGAAATATTTCAACAACTATGAAATGAATCGCCATAAAGTTTTGTAGACAGTCATGGTCCTCAGAGGATGAACCCTAGTGAGTTTGTGGATCCCCTGAGGTTGACATTTTTGGCTTTTTGTGAAAAGTCTTGACAAATATTTGATGTATTGCCACGACATTCAGTAGCAATTAGCAATTGTTAGCATGCTTCTCTAAGCATGATAAGTTAAGCTGGTGGACACAGTAAACATCCACATGGTAAATTGTTGCCATGCTACCGTTAGCATTTAGCTCAAATCACAGAGCCATTAGCATGGGCTGTCGACTCTTAGTTCTGTTATTCAGTATTCATAAAGACACATACTTCTGCAGTACTCATCTGTAACTCTTAGTATGGCTTGCCGTCTGCACATTATAAAGACATCAGCTGCCAAAGCCACTTAAAAGCAGCCCAATCCTGGATGAGGTGGTGTCTGTCGTTAGAGAGGCACTTCAGTCAGTGTCTAAAACATATTTGCGAGTGATGCTACAAAGAGCATGAACTAAAGCACATACTTGTGTAGCTGCTAAAGCTCCACATCGTGACCCCTGAGAGGCTGTTGATCACGTTTCGTAACAATCTCATCTTCTCAGGCCTGGAAGACTGAACGGCTGAAGGAGTTGCTCTGTCTTTCACTAACAACCACTTGAACCTCGCTACCAAGGAGACCCAGGTACTCCCCAAATCCCAATTAATGAGAGAAAGGCTTTAAGAGGGTGTTCTTGACTCTGGCTGTGACAGCTTAATTGTAATTTTGGCGAGGCCCCTCTGGCAACAATCTTCTCTACTTGACAGCTCTGTGCTCCTGATTGAACTGAAAGCCCTCCTTTGCATATTCATTTAGTTACGAGTGAATACAGTATAGCAGGGGAACATATGTCCACTGAGAGGATGTGCACAGGCTAACACGGTGGTGTATTTGTAGACAAGGAGGCCATTAAGTATCTTCTTAACATGCTTCTTCAACGGGATGAATGTGCTGATGACAAACACTTTCATACTGATGACAGTGACATACATGTGATGGTGCATTTTAGTCAGACAAGGAATACATCTTTACAGAAGAAGAAATCCAAGATGAGCATTCAGTATGTGTGTCCATGGATGTAAGAACTATGAGGAAAGTTTTTATTTATCAGTTAATTAAAGAAACCGTATAGTATCATTTTGCTTTTCTTATAATTCCTTTAAATTACATTTAATTGTGACTACTTAAAGTGGCAAATTGAGAATAATTCTAAAACAATTATTAAATGTTTTTCTTTTGACATGAACAATTAAAATGTAACCAGTCTAAACAGTTAAATAAAGTTAATACTTACTGTCAATACCAATTCTGATATCGCGCTTCAGATTATCTGCTAATATTGACACCAGTGTGTCTTTAAATTTAAAAACTATACACATCACTGCATAGAACTCATTTAAATCCTTTATATATCAGATAACATGAGGACAGAGGTTGCTGTCTTACTAAAAACTGTGACTGAATGGATGTAAAACCCAATTTTGTAATGACACTGACACAAAAACTATGATAATGTGGGTCACTCGTTATACCTGAACTACTTAGCAATGAGTATTTTTCTCTTCTGTGGGCATCAGATCACAGCACAGGGCCACAGCACCTACAGGAACACCACCAGTCTCCACAGCTCGCAGCAGCTGGTTCACGGGGGGGCCAACGAATTCAAGCAAAAGGAACAGAAAATGTCTCTCTGCAGGGTCGTATTGTCAGACACTTATAATAACAATCTGAGCTGGTCAGTGTTGGACGTGTTTTGGCCCACAAGTATTACATTGAGGCCCGTTTTGTGGTTGCAGGCTGCAGCGCTCTCCATCAATACTGGGCCAAAGTTTAAAAAAATTTGTCCCCATTAGTCACTTTGACACAAAAACATAGGAAAAATACCAAAGTTTCCCTCTAATAAGGTCACAGTATTGGCGATCTGACATCTCAGATCGATGCATCACCACTGCTGATTATATTTTGATGACAAATGTTAATTAAATGTGTTGAAATAATATATTAACTAGCAGAGATTTAGTATATTAGTATCAATATCTGCTGGCAGGAAGTTCAAGTGTTGGACATTGTTAAATCAACCTATCATTCTACATTGTGTAGTCATTTCTGACTACATGTAGATACATGTAAGTGACTTTGGACAAACAGAAAGAAACAAAATGGCTGTTTGATTAGACCTGAGGTAACTTGTAAATCTCAGTAAACAAACGTCTTTAAGTGTTGAATAAACTACTTCTAGACAGATCTGCTGATGTTGGCAGGGAAGTTGCTCCAGTGGGAGGGTGCCATGTCGCAGAAGGCTGTGCCCCCAGCTGTTTGCTTCTGAACATGGGAAGTGAATGAGTAATAATGCTCCTTGTGTGAAGAGTGTTTAGGTGAGTTTATATTGAGTCCATAAATCAGCGATTGTAGTAACGGCATGTAATGCTTTGGGAGGACGACTTCAATCAATTCACACATTCACTGCGAGCCTACAGCAATGTGAATATATTTTCTGGTTTACCTGAATGTTCAACTGTCGTGCTGTAAACTTGGACGCTTCTCAGTGCTGCTGGGTACTGAATGTGCTCATGCACATTCATAGTTGTAGTGCATACATAAATGTGGCAGAGTATGAGCGGCTTATTTTATGTTGCGGCAGAATGGCTTTCCTTCGTGTCATCTACGGGGAAAGTGACAGAAACTACAACCTTGTCAGGTCAACATGTTTTATTATTGGGTGCAGTGTCATTTTCTGAAATCTTTTGAATCTACAGTGTTTTTTTTTTTTTTATTATTATACCAACTCTGACCCTGCATATTTCACATTTCATAACAACCTGTTAAGCTAGTTGGTGTCTGTACAAATAAATACTCCTTTGTGTTATCTAGCCTTGCTGCTATATTGGAGTTTCACCCAGTAGACAAGCAGCGAGTGGCTGTGATGTGAGGCCAATGCAAAAACTGCCAAAAACTGCAGTTCCTCAAATGTCCACCTGAGGCTGGCTACAGAATCAGTCTCCATAAGCCCCCATGTTAAAACTGTGAAAATATATGGGTGGCGTCCATTCATTATACTTTCAGTGGTTGTCACACACTGCTTTTTGCAGCTGGGACTATTTCTTTAGTAGAAAGTAGTTCCAATTAGGCCAGTGAATTAGTTATCCTGAGTATCTGGGACACTGTTCCTGAAATGACACATTGCTGGTGAGTTGCAATTTTTAAGTGCTTCGTTTGGCAAAAACAAAATCTTCATGTGCCTGAATTGTGTATATCACAAAACATGAGTACATAAAGTCAAAGCTACAACAGTCTGTATTAGACATCTAAAAAGTATTAAGAATTAGTTTTAATCCAGACAGATTGTCATTTAAGTTTTTGTAAACTTTTTTCCACATCAGGTCACAAAACAAAACCTCTCTGCTCTCGCTTAAACCCAGCCAACAGAAATAAAATAAAACTCACCAAAAACCATCTTGGTTAGTCTTTCCACTGTTCCAACAATCATTAACTCTGGTTTGGTTGATATAAATCCTCAGTTCACAGAGTTAGATGTGGCTTTGAAGAGAGCGTAGATAGCGGCTTCAGTTCTCCATCAGAAAGTAAAGAGTAGTGAGTACATGCTGACCAAACCGACCTGATCAAAAGAATCAAAATGCCTACATAGTCTTGAGAAACTGTTTGTGAACTTGTTTTCTAATAGTTATGAACATTTATTTTCACTCAGATTTATGTGTATGTTCTCTTTTGATACCATATTTACATTTTTGGTATCTAAGCCACATTTCCAGAGACTTTAGGACACTAACAGTGATACCTAAGGAGCTGTTTACAGTCATATAAGTAATATATCCCACAAATATCTGCAAAATTGCTTCATATTGTTGCTTCAGTACTATTGCTTTGCCATCTTTATTGTGCATGAAAGACTGTTCCTGCATTAGTATTGCTTTGGCTGCTCAGAGAAGCACAGTGTGGGTGCCTCGGTGCAGCACCCCTGACTTCAGATCGACCTAGACGGACCATTAACATCAAACCGATGCGTACAGGAGCGAAAAAGGCAGCAAAGTGCATTAACAGTCGTCTCTTTAATGTTTGTGGGCGCAGATTCTCCCCTTTATGATGTGCACTATATCTGGAACGATTCCTTCTCCTTATTAACATAATATTAGCTTTGAAAAGACTGGACCTAAATGCATTTTTCTGCATGAATAATGTAAGTAAAAGAGACATGTCATCTTCCACGTTTCTTCTCCACGCATCGTGCAGCTCTTCCTCTCTGAAGTAGATGTCCCTAAAAGCATTTCCTGGGAGAGTGCAGTGAGGTGGACAGCAAAGCAGAACAAAAGGTTATTTTGTTGAAAGAGGCAGAGTGGTGACAAATTATGAACAACTCATTACACCGTGGTGGCACTTTGTAGAGCAGCGAAACACAATCAAACATGGAGGATGGATCTCTGGGGGAGTGTTGGAAGGTGCTAATAGCTCTCTGTCAATGACAAAATGAATTACATTAAATTTCCCCAAAGACCAAAACCTCATTAATACTTTAGTGCATTTCACGTTTTAGAATTATTTTTTCATGATATTTCTGCTCTGTTAGACACGGTACTTCACAACTTCAGAAAAACTTTTTTAAAATACAGAATGTAATCCAACACTGTACTAGCCTCATCTCCTAAAATATATCTTTACATACTTCTAAATACACAGAACATACTACTTAAACACTGCCTGGAAAGTATTACGCTCGTTAGGTTCTGTAAAAAAATAAAACAAAGGTGAAGCGGTGAAAATATTAGAAATATTGTGTACACTTAAACAGATTTTATGTGGCTAAAATATGTTTTTCTGCTCGCTTATTCAGAGTAGTACATTGCTTAGCCTCCTGTCTGTACTCATGAGGAAGATCCGTCAATCAAAACTGTTCTGTGCAGCAAAATGAGCTATTTTTGAACTAGGTTATCTAATAGTTACGACTCAGATTTTTGTGGAGGCTTAATGAGACACTCAACTTTGATATCATGTATGCATTTTTACTATTTAAAGCCTTCCAGAGGCTTCAAAACACCATCGTACACTCTTTTACATTATGTAGTCAGGCGAGGCTCAATAGGCGTTTGAAGATATTTTTGGGTCTAAAAATGTACAACAAGTTCGTGTGAGTTAATAAAGAGTTGAACGGCTGTATTATGAACAGAGATTCATTTCTTATCTCAGTTTCCTTCAGTTCTAGTAGGGTCAGAGGACGTGTTTCAGTTGATTAAGAGATTAGACATGCAGCGATAGAGAAAAATTAAAACACGTGTTCAATTTGTGTTTCGTCATTTCCTCATTTCAACATTGAGGAACTTGATTGAGCAACGTTTTGTAGAAATTTGTGGTTGGTGATGTGTCTTTGTTATGATTACATTAGTAGCAACTTTGCTAACAGCCAACAATTAAGCAAGTGCAACAACACGAGACATAGCTGCCAGCTAATATTACTTACTAGTCCAATATCGAGCAAAGCCCAGCTCAGCGTCTTTCAGCCTTTTGTTTCACCAATCTATCACCAAAGACTAAAAGTCAGTCCCAGATTTACTCTTGTCCAGTGTCTCTTGCTTGGTTACTTTCATTTTAAGTTCTTAGCTTCCTCTGTCAATGTCCTCTTCAGTCTCTTAGTCTCTGCCCTGTCTGCCCGCTTACATCGGAAGCTAAGCTCCGGTTCTGGCACGACACCGGCTCTCCTCCCCGACGTCCGGATTTGTGTGCCATAAAGTGTTACATACATACCGTAGGTGACCATACCCGGAGCACAAAGTTACATAGTGCAGATGTACAAGCACAGAAAGACGCTTTTCATCTGATTACATATCATGTTGCATCAAAATGATTTAAAATTTGTTATTTTATGGTAGGAAAGTTACACAGTGTCGTTTTAAATGTAATTAAGCAGCAGTTACAGCAGCAACATAAAATTAGCAGTTTTGGTTTGGCACTTCTATCCAAAGCATTTAACAGTGGTTGGTTGTGGTGGGAGTACCAGAGGAAAGATGAAAACCAGCCAAGAAAACAATAAAAAAAACCCAAAAAAAAACCCAATACCATGGAAGAGTGGTGACACTCTACAGTATTTTCATGGTGCTTCATCGTTTGGTTTCCTCTTGCAGTGCTGTGGGGTGAAGCAGTGTAACCCTCCTCTAGTCTCTGGGATAGAGTTATCAGCTGTTTGGATGTTATGGTGTTAAAGAGAGCCACTGTGTGGGCCAGCACATGTTTCCCTGGTGGCATCATCAAATCCCCGCGGCTGGACTCCCCACTTTGCTTAATATCCCTTGTCAACAACTGCTTTGGGTTCAGTTCTCGCCACTGGTATTCTAATCAGTCACTATTATGGGCTAAACAGCTACACTGGCCCTGAGGCCAGCTGCTGGGCATGTTTCAATGTGTTTGGATACGTGCCTGCATTACATTGGCCTGCCAGTATGGGGGCAGCACAGTTTGATAGACCTTTGATGAACACACACACACACACACACACACACATATATATATACACACACACACACAAAGATATAAAATCAGACCCTGCTGTGGGTAAAAACAAATACACACTTCTTTGTAACAAGACTCAGCCTGGAATGAATTAAAAATGTATTAATTTTATGTCGGCTTTTAAGACATAACAGAGTGATGACACCTTGGAGTGGCTGGCTTTAATAACGCCACAGATTTATGCATGCATGGATCTGCAAATTCACACTCATTTTTTCATGCTAACTCTGCGGCAATGCTTGGAAGGCCTGGACAATATAAATCAGAATAAACTTTAAGTTTTAAAGTCGGGAGAGATGAGCGACTGCTCGACAGCTAAATGGCGACTAAACCCTATGTTAAAAGTCCAGTGTGTAAGATGGGGGGGCCTCTATTATCAGAGTATGATAGACATGAAATATAATATTATAGCTATGATTTGTGTATAATCACCTGAAAATAAGAATCTTTTGTTTTGTTTGTTACTTAAAAATTAGCCCTTTAATTCTGCAGAGGGAGCGGGTCCTCTTCCATTGAGGCCGCCATGTTGAAATGCTATATTTCTACAGTAGCCCAGAACAGACAAACTAAATACTGCCTCTAGACAGGGCCTTACAAGTGTTGTTTCTTCTTTACACTAGGAATGCAAGGGTGATGTGTGGAGATTGAAATGCAGCGATTACACCACTAGATGCAACTAAATCCTACACTCTGGACCTTTAAGACCATCACCAGTATATAATCAGTGGACACGACTCCCGGCTAAGAGAGGAAGAAGTTTGGCAAAGACGTGGAGAATCGACAGATCAGAGGTGGGCCGAATGACGCCTGGATGCTCAAACAAGCCATCTGTAACGTCACTTACCTGTCAGTCAAAGCAGCCACACTGTTAATTCTGCATAACTTTAACCTTCACATAATTTGAATGGGTGAGTTATATAACAATTCACCCTCAGTACAGTTGTCATGAACGGGGAAATTAGCTATAGTGACCAAAACTGTTTTTTGTACCAGCCTGTAAACATGTTTATTTCTGCTGTGAAGTTGGACATTTTAACATGGAGACTGACTCGTTCTGTAGCCAGCCTCAAGTGGACGTTTGAGGAACTGCAGTTTTTGGCACTTACACATTGGCTTCATTTCCAGCCATGGAGGTTGGCACTTATTATTGAGATGTAATAGTTCGAACATAATAGATTTTAAACTAATACTTTGAATCTATTAATAGGGACTTTTTAAAAGGAACTTTAAACACAACAAAATAGTAACTTAATTTATACCGTGATAAATATCAGCATCATTTAATATGAAAAACATATCATGATATCAACAGTGTTTGCCATATTGCATACTGTATATTGAACACAACATTAAAGTTGCTACCACATGAGCGTCAGAGCTATTTCCTCCATCTGAGTAAGAGAGAGTCTGACAGACAGAAAGTGATGGGCACTGGGCAGAGTGCCAGCCTCAGTGATAAGTGGAGCTATGAGTGTGGTGAAACCTGATAGCAGGATGGCAGCACTCAGCATGTTAGAGGTGAGGGACAGAGGGAGGGAGGGCGTAACACTGACAACAGCATTACTTTTAAGTGGTGGGCTTGAAGATATTAACACAAGATGCTGTTTGCCTGTGTGTGTGATGTGTGAGTTAATGACACATCAAGCAGGAGTGGTGCTGAGAGGAAATCAAACTAGACTAGTGAGTGAAGGTGAAACTCTATCACAGAGTCCCATACTTCCTTTTAGGCTCTGTGAGCTTATTTGTTTCAAATCCGGTGAAGTCTCTCAGAAAACTCAAACCACGTTTGCAACTGACAGTTCGAATCTTCGTTGTGCGGTGTATGTATCTCACAGTTACTTTCTGTTCTAAGTTGTAACCCACGCAACTTCTTAAAAGCCACACCGCGCTATGCTTGGTAAGCCTTTAGAAACATCCTGTGGTGCTTCCTTAATAGGTGTGTTTAGTTGCTAGATCCCATTCTCACGTTAACAAACATACACAACAGTGTCAGAATCTCAGCCATCTTCCAAGCCTCTGAAACCCTTGCACATTTCACATTTTGACGAGTGATTCAAAGGTCTGGCATTCCTCTGAAAATGGCTGTTAGAGGCATTCAGAGACTTTTGTGAGCAGGATTAAAGTTGACTGCCTGATCCAGGACAGTGGACTCAGTGATGGGAACTCTTATTTTGCTTTGCGGTCATCTTCTAGTCTGCCTTATTACATTACATTGCATTGCATTTAGCTGACGCTTTTATCCAAAGTGACTTAAAATAAGTGCGTCCAACCCAAAAATGTGGATACAACTCAAAAAGAATCACGTAACTTCACCAAATATGCTGAGTTGTTTCAAATGCTACATTTAAAACAATGAGAACAATAGATGGAGAAAAAGGCTGAATCTAAAATTTTAATATATAAAGACACTTTGCTGACTTTTTTTTTTAACCAGGAAGATGTCTGTTTGGTTAAATAAACAGTATCAAACTCCATTTTCGGCAAACTTTTGCTGAGGTTTGCAGACACATGATCGTCGTTACCTGACAGGAAACGCCTAACATGAAGGTAATGTCGGTCTCAATGGGTGGAGTTACAGATAAACTGTCATTTAGTCTAAATATAAAACTTCATTAACCTCATTAAATATTCAGTCAACAGCACTGTAGCTGGTGTGATTACATCAGCAGTACTGTACTTCCCCATTCCAGTTTCTTGAAGACAATATGATAGGTTCTGAATTTATTGCGGTGGGTGGAGCGGGGTAATTAGAGCTATTGATCTGGCTAAATGATAGCCTTCACCTAGTGCTGAAGGGCATGTGCTCAGCAAGCCCCAGTATTATCTGATGACCCATGAAATCGATGGCCTGGATGCAATCTCCCAGGTGATTTACCTCATCCCATTTATCTCACAAGGCTGAGTGGCTCCACATGCACGGAAACAGCACATGAGGCTGTGCACTGTATTGCCGTGCATACTCTCAATAAACTTGCATAAATGCTACACAATTTCCTCTGAAGTTTCCATGAGTGCAAACACATCGTCTTGTCGTCCTGAGGCATTGCGTGCAGGGGCTTGTTCCCTTGGAAACCATATTTTGCTCTGGTCCATAATGAACACGGTTCTCTGGTAGGCTGTCGAGTGACTAATAAAAAAAAAAATGCATGGAGACATTTGAAATGTCACCAAGATGTCAGGATGCTCTAACATGCAGAGAAATTTTAACATTAGAACAAGTAAGCACACAGTTGACCAACGATAATCAGTTAACAGAGCCGCAGCTTCTGCAAGCAATTTATATTTATAATTCATACTTTAAGAGTTAGTCTATGAAGATCGGACAAAACATATTTGGATGTTCCTGATGTCAGACTTTTTAACTACCATGTGAACCCGAGAAGAACAAAATAAAACTGATGAAGCATCACCATTAAAACTGACCCTTTACCAGAGACCAGACAGGAGTGAATTGGAGATTATACTCGAAAATTAATGAATGAAACATACATCTAAAACTCTAGCACAATAACCCCAAAACTGGCCAATATATTGTCTGATAGCATTACAGATGTATCAGTATTGTTGTATTGGTCTGCCAATAGATGAAATATAGTATGCAGTAGTTTTGAATAGTTTATATTACAGGTCCTTTGGAAGAGCGCCAGGCCTTAAAGCCAGTTTGACATAGTGGCCAAACTATGTAATGACAGTGACGACGTTCCTAACATGATGAGCTATAAGCCTTAAATTGTGAAAGAAATGCCTGTAAGATGGTGGATCCTCTTGAAATTATTCTTTCAGAATGAGAATTTGACTCAGATTTACTGTGTTAACATTAGGAAAGCCTAGAAGAGCCACACAATAAAATAATTTTATCCCTATTCAAGGTAGCGAAAGCGGAAGTTAACCGCTCGGGTAGTGGAAGTCTTTTGTGAGATTTCTCTCTTTTATGCTCAGAAATTATCCACGCACCACTGAGCAACTTCTATAAGAATGAACAGAGCCCTGTGTCCAACGTCCTTCCCTTTATACATCTATTTTATATTAAGTGCAAGCAAGAACATAGATTGTCAAACTGTAACAGATTTTTCATAAAATTGCACTTGAATATATTTACATGAGAACTCAGAACCACATTATGTCAATATAAGAAATAACTCACAGTTTAATCTTATGGAGAGACAACCCATGCATGTTTTGCCAGGTCATAAAATGTAAAGCTGGACGAATTACGGTTTCCATTAATATAATGAGGAAATATCAATTAACATGTAACATGCAATTTACAAAAATGTTGATAATGACTTAATCAGTAAAATGTCATTATCCATTCATAGTTAGTACTGCATTATTAAACTTAAAACTATGGAAATTTTAATAATACTTTATTCCATAGTTCCATTCTTTATTAAATAAGGTTTAATAATCTCAGTAATAGGGAAAGATTGTGGTCTGGTTTAATGTGGAAAACATCCGTGGGGACTTAAATCATGAGACATGATGTGATTGTTAACATTTAACGTGCTTTTGTTGCCTAAATCTTACCACAGACGGGACGGGACACACTCTGTACACCCCCCACACAGCAAGTCTGGTACGGTACATAAAAGTAGCACTTTGTTCATTCTCAAAAAACGCTGCCTGCTAACACAATCCAGTTCTAATTATGTTTGTCAGCACAACATGAATGGTAAAACAAATTTCTAGCAGAGAAATGTAATTTCAGGGTTTCTGGACGAGGCACTGTCCTGTTTTTTATTGGTGGCAGTAGCTGCAGTAGAAGGGGTACTTGGCACCTCGCTGGTGTGTTATCATTCACTTGGTAAAGGCAGAGTGGGCCTCAGCATCATCACTAGGTTCCCTTTCACTCTCCAGCTGAAGGACAGGATAAGGTCACTTTGTTGACCTGCTGCTTACAGCAGCCACTTGGACGGTAATCACAAAAAATAACACCAACCCACTAAAGAGCCTTACACTGGGCTGCCCTGTAGACCTGGTCACAATGAGTGCTGACTAAATGAGCTTATTAATCACAGACAGCACCAGAGGCAGAGACATTCTGAATTCATTAATGCTTAGCAGTCTGAAAAAAGAGAGAGAGAGAGAGACTATGAACTCATTTCAAATTGGCACCACGTGTACAACAAACACTCATGAGTGTCGCATGAGTGTTTAATATTGTGTTCCAGGGCAAAAGGTCCATAGAATATAACAACACTACAACTAACCTGCGTTTACAAGTACTAAATATTAAACAGAGACTCAAATTATAATTCATTTGTAACAAAACAAACCAACAAACCACTATTTAAACTATTGTTATATTTTAACCACTTTTATGCAAATTTTGAAATTTAGCCATGTTCCAAGGCTCAGTATTAGGCTCTAGTACTTGTACTTACTTGCAGTGGCGTTGGGATCAATTCCAACCTGTTGCCCTTTGCTGTGTGTCGTCCCCCTCTCTTAATCTCTGCTTTCCTGTCACTCTATCTCACCTATCTCTGTCAAATAAAGCTTAAAAAAAGAAAGACAGAAAGAAGAAATGGACCAAAACATTGTCATGGCTGCGACATGACAGAGACGCGCTCGTTGGGGGGTTTCGACACTTTGAGGAGGCTTGTGTCTTTTCTCACTTTTTCACTCTTGTTTACCTTTAGTACCTTAACACACAGCTGTATTTTTAAAAGAGCTTTTTGTCACAGGTTTTCTTTGCAGAGGACGACGGGGTTCTCTTTCACAGAGAGGATTACAACAAATCATCAGATTGGATTTTTAAAGAAATTCCTTAAGATCCTCTCTGCATTTGAAATTCAGCTTTAAATGAATAAAATACAATTTACTCATGTTTCCTGCTGGTATAGACAGTAGGTATGATGAAATGTGTGTTAATGTCAGAGAAAAGACTGCAGAGCGCATATGTGAAGGCCTACATATGCACACATACATACAATATATATACAGCAGCCAAATAGGACAAACAAATGCATGGATTTTAGCCAAAAAAGGGCCTTCACTGTTTTTTGCTCAGAGACTGCTCATGTCTGTGTTTGTCTCTTTTGATAAGGCCCTTTCATCTTGTTTGCATTGATTACAGGCTGACGAGTCACAGTGATACACTTAGGGGCCCTATTCATGTCTGCAGCCCCCGCGACACACACTGGGTCCATTGTGGCGAGGAATGTCTCCTTTCATGGCCTGAACTCGCCTGTGAAAGCACGTCAATAATCCCTAGTCAGTGGGTGCTTCACAATACTGCTGCGACCATCCCACCAACCAGACCACTCTGTCCCCTTTTTGCACTCCTCCGAGGAAAAGTGAGTTGAAAGAGCGGGCCGTTGAATGGACGGAGTAATTAATCTGATGCATGCTGATAATCAAACAACTTCTCAAAGGTGAGACCACTGTAGTATACAGTCCTTCATTTATAACCCTCTCACATACAACACCAAGTATCTTGAGAACAGTTTTATTGCTTCGCACAGCCCCTCCTTGTTTTCACACTGCAGGCCTCCAAAAGGCGACAGGACAGGAAGTATCAAGATCCTTGTATACAGCAGAAGCAGGAACCAGCATTGGTCCGCTATAGACGCTGTGGTTGAGGTACTGAGGATTTGTTTGAGCAGAGAATGTGATACCATAAGGAGAATAAATGGGATTTGAGTCTTCAGTGGCCACTAAAGCCATTGAAAATATACATCACATATATTTATTTTGGGGGTGGTGTGGAGGAGAGCAAAAGGAGGCTGAAGGAATCCATTGGCTGAGCTCTCGTAGCGATGGAAGTGAAAAGAGCCAATCATTGCTCTGTAAAGAATTAAAACCACCTCTGCAAATAGCCCCAATATTTGTGTAGTGCCTCAGAGTGGGAGTTTTCACAGCGTCTGGGTTTCCAGTGCAAATAAACAGTGCAGAGGTCTACAAGGGTGGACTGGCCCCCCTTATCCCAGAGGTGAAGCCCACTCCTTTGTTGCTGCCTAATCTAGGCCACTCTCTATTGAGTGGGATGAAAAGTGGATCTCTGTGTGTGAGTGTTTGTGTTTGTGTGCCAGTGTGTGTCTGTGTGTGTGTGTATGACGTGTCCACAGTCCTGAATGTGTGAGATGAAGCTGTATGATAATGTCTGTTTGTATGTGGTTCGTGAATCAGAGTCGCGGGCCCGTGGAGACCGCCGCTGTGTTTGCCAGTTCCCAGATAACCCACATCCTTACACTGCACCTACACATACCAATCCCAGGATCCTCAGCGCAGAGCAAACTGACAAATATCGGCACAACTGACCAACAATTCTGCATAACCCAACAGTAGCTGCCCGCTTGAGATATGATGAATAGAAGATGATGTTGAGATGCTAGCAGTTGATTTTAGACGGCGGAAAACAGACTTGTATACATACAACTTAAAGGTCCAGTGTGTAAGATGAGAGGGGGCTACGTTTATTTACAGAATATGGCAGAAATGTAATATAATATGCTGTTTTAATTAGTGTTTAATCACCAGAAAACAATAATTTTTGTTACCTTAGAATGAGACTTTTATATCTACAGATGCAGCAGGGTTTCTTCCACGGAGTCCACCATGTTTCTACAGTAGCCCAAGAAGGACAAACTAAACACTGGCTTTGTTGTTTTCTCATGTTTTGTGGCCACTGTAGTTTCTCCTAGGAGAAGCTAGGAAGTAGAGGGTGACACAAGAGGGTTGCAATCCGCAAGTACGCTGCTTGATGCCACTAAATCCTTCATACAGGACCTTTAAGAGCTCTGCCTGTCACTACAAAGTAGACGTCATCACGGGTCTTGAATGAGTCGGATAACGTCCCATTGTGCTGCCACGGGTCTCAGGTTTGTGTGTCAATATGTCGAATATGATCAAATAAAATATACGTGGTCTGTCATAATCACAGGAAATCCTGTGAGAAATCCACAGATGTGTTTTTTGTGAAACACATCTGTGGAAATTTAGAGAAAAATGATCCAATGTTCTGGACGTCATTAGACTGCATCATACATCATAAGGAACCAAAAGTTGGACCTCTACCGCAAAAGCATTATGTGGATGATTGGAGGATAGTAGATCTTATAGATGTTTATTTTCCATAATAAATCATCTTCCTTGAGAGGAAAGTCCAGATTAAAACCGCCGAAACTGAAAGTATATGACCGTAAAAGCTACTCAAGGAAGTACACAGTTTCTTGAAACATGAAACAAACTTCCTAAAACCATCTCAGTGTCATCTGCATGTATAGTGACGTGAAAATGAGTAGGTTGAAATAGTGCCTTGGCAAGTGACTTACAAGTGATCATAAAATACTTAGTAATTTGCTCCCTCTTTATACTTGGCAACAGCCCATATTTGAGGTGGAAGAGGAGGTTTTTAGCACTGCCACTCTTGTCAGGCACTTCAGTCTGGCAAAAGTGTTCAGATAGACACATCAACGTTCATAACTATGGGCAATATTAGTCACTAACACACCTGGAAAGCACGGCTGTGAATTTGGCAGGAAACCAGCGTTCACACAGACAGTGCCTGTGAGGTGAACCACTGATCCAATGTGAGTCTGAGTCTGAGCCCCGTCTCCCGACAACGATCAATCTTTGAAGTTATAAGTGTTTTTATGAATGCTCTTAAATCTCCATATGTGTCTGTAAACTTTGACGTAACTGTTGCTCAAGGCAGATGTTACCCATAGGCTTCATAAATTAGCACCTCACCTATTGTTGTCAGTCTGTCACCATTTCTTTATTAGATTTGATATGTGTAACAAACACACGCTTATATAAATATAGAATATATGTAACCTTGAAAGATGCCATCAGGAAAGTGGCGTTTCAGACAGAATAGATGAATCGGTGATGGCTTAAACTGGCAGATTAATTGAATCTTTGAATGCTTGTTTATCATTTACAAACTAACACACACACAAATGAACTTAACAATATTATTAATCATAATATGTCTTGTTTTCCAGTTTAAACATTGTTAATTTACTAAGATCACTGGTGTTTATGATATAAGCTATAAAAACCTGAACAATATGTGTAGCTTTTGGTTCCTCCTAGACATTCTTAGCGGGTATAAGCACTCGTTAGACTGCGATAATTTCTAAGAGCATCTTCAGTTATGATGCTTTTAGGGCCTTAAGGTTGTGATTTTGTGTTTTACAATCATCTTGGCCTTAAGATGTTTTTTAGGGGTCTTAGTCTTTACAACAGAGGCTACACAAAGTTAGAGGCTAACCTGGATTCACGTATCTGTTCTTGTCTTGTTACCATTTTTCTCACACATGCAGCCACGACTCTTGCAGTCTGTGTTAGCAGTTATGTGGTCAAAGGTCAAACAACGGGAGACAGAGAGGAAATTATTTTCCTTGACAGGAAGATGATAATCAGATTTTTCCCCTCATAACTCAGTAATGAAGTTTTCATACTTTTTTTTATTAAAAGTATATGAAGCATATTATCTTAAAGACTGGAATATATCTCCATAGCATAGCACGGTTATTTAATGAACTCATGTGCAAACCTTCTTGTTCAGTTCCACGTTTGGGCTGCGTCATACTGAAGCCTCATTTGTAACATCTGCATATTTCTGCACCTGCTTTACACTTTAACTGTGTTATATGTCACCACAATACCCAGGAAATTCAGGCGCATCACTGATAAGAAATGTCTATATGATGTCACCTTACCAAGTTACTCATGCATTGCATTATTTCACTGCTAGGTAGACTGGATACTGACAGTGTGTCATCTTCAAGATAAAAAGTTATAATTAAACTAATGATAAAATTTCACCTCTTTGCGCATTCACATGATGAGTACAACTGATGTCACAACATGACTGAGTGTAAAATTGTAAGTGGGTGTCTTATAGTATTGTGATTTGGTAGTCACTTAACAATGAATATACCATACGTGTTGACATCTACAGCGCGCTGTTGTCAGTTAGTGCTTATTACCAGCAGCTGAGAGAACTAATAAAGTTCCCACAGGAAGTACAAAAAGTCCATGCAGTATGTTGCTCATACTGCTTCCCAGCCAAACTACAACGATCACAAACTACGACTACAAAGATAATTTATCAGGGAGGTTTTGTGTGAGAAACCTTCTTTAAAGTCCCCCCAGTGAGCATGTAGCTTCCTGACATGCCCTCAGTGTATGAGTTATTATCCCAACTCATGTCAGAGCATCTGCAGGAGGGATGCATTTGTTGCTAAGCAACAGCTAAAGCTCGCAGCATGCTAGCTGCAGTTATGTTCAAATTTTTGTATACTGCATGACTTTTGGGGCACTTTTTGATGCTTTATATAAAATAAAACTGAGTTTAGGTATGAAGTAGTTCTATGTGAATTTTAGAAATATTGCGCTTACATAATAAAAACATATCAAATAAAACGAGATGCACTTTTCACATGCTTTTATCATTACACACCTTAGGCACTGCAAACTAATAGTCATAGATCTGATATATATCTGATACAGTTGGTTTGATTGGGTTACTGTCAATATTTATTCAACAGTTTGCATCATAATCAGTGTAGAAACACACGTGTCTTTTTTTGTCATCGTGCAGAGAGCATGCAGTTAAACCAACGTCCGTAAATGTCATGCAAGTGAGCTAACGGCTTCCTCAAATTTAAATGTGAAGGGGTGAAATGGACACCCATTTGCACAAATAAATACATTTTTTTTTTTTTTTTTAGAAAAAGAATATGAGTCGAAGCAGAGCAGTGAAACGAGCCAATGTTTGAGCGAGGTAAAAGCTTTGTTTTGCAGCAAATGTTTTCATGGAGGAGGGGTTGAAAAGAGAGGAGAGGAGAGGAGAGGAGGTGGTGGTGGTGGTGGGGAGGAATCAAACTGATATTTAGCCCCTACTGGCTTTTTTTTCCCCCTGCTTTTGTTTTATGCTCGGCTCTTTTTACCACATGGTAGTGACAGATTGTTTGAGCTGAAAGGAAAAGCCATTCGAAGCTAATTAAGCAGCCATTCCAGGCACTATTCGCAGGCAGGAGGGAGAGTAGCACAGGCATTTGTCAGCGCCGTACCCAACGTGGGTTTAATTGACAACTCCGGCTCCTGACTGACAGCTTTTCCAGCGAGGAGCCAATCGCAAGCGGCGCAGGGAGACAGCTGCGACGCCATTGGATAGAAACCGGTGAAGGGGGTGGGGGGACCCACGTGGGGTTGAGCACAGAGAGCAACACTTGATAGGCTGATCTCCTCACACGGCGCAGACGTGTTGTAGTCTACCTTAGCGCTGCTGATAGGGAAGCTTGTAGATGCTTGAGGTCTCGTTAGAAATAGGTCGATCAATTCAAGTTACTCAAAGGACACTCTGCTGTAGATTAAGCGGTGTTCACATCTTCTGCGCACTTTCGGGGGTTTTGAATGAATTTCTGAGCTCCTATTTTTGTTGGCATAGTAACAGGACTTATTTCTTTTTTTTTTTTTTTACTTGGCGTCCACCACCTCTGCTTTGAATTGAGAGCAGAGAGTGTGATCTTCCTGTTTCACACTTGTTCAGGGTCACACTAGCTGCCCATATTGAGCACATTTGCCTATATTAAAATGATAAATTCAGTGTTTGGCTAGTTTGGTTTGTCTTCCTGTTTACACCGCCACAGCGTGCTTGAATCTTAATAGTTTTTTAATAATCACACTCGCATGTGTGCACTCATAATGTGAGACGTTGAACCACCGGCTGTAACGCACGGACATATAAATTATTGCCTTTGTTTTGAACAAGCTGTTGAACGCACTGAATGTCACTTCAAATCCAAAATGGACGAACATGTGAGGTCACATTTCGCGGAGCGTCCAATCAGAACGCGAGTGCTGCCGGACACCCCCACGTGGGGGACGCGGCGCCGCGATTGGCCGACGTTGCTAAACTCCTTCGGCGAACGCAATTGGTTAGAGCACGGCCCCTCTCTCGGCAGTCGGGTCCTCGTGTCAGTGCACAGTCTGTGTGTGGTACAGCGAGCGCGCGGCGGAGGAGCTGGGTATACCCAACGGCAAGCTAGTGGTATATTTCACAACGGCCGACATTTTAAAACAAAAATTAACCCGGTTTTTTCACCGAATAATAATCTTTGGACTTACTGGAAGATTCGCGTACCACTACTGGATTTAACATAGGCTTTCTTTGAAGTTGTCTGCGGTCGACAACTCGTCCCAATCGAGGGATTTCCAACGTCCGACCGGACGGAGAGAGAGAGACGCTCTCCGCCTCGGGATCACCGGGTTTTTTTTTTTTTTTTTAAGGACTCTCAAGGGGGGGTTGCAAAGAAGTAGAGAAGTGGTGTGACGGACATTTTCCGCCCTGATCTACTCTGTGGTGACGGTTACAAGTCAAAGGATATTAAAGCTTTGTGTCTGGATCCTACATTTGTACCTGTACAAGAAGAGAGAGGGGAGGAATCAGTCCAGACAAAGGTAAAAAGGGCGACATGAAGAGAGCCGCTAACAAGGCGGGTGGAGGTGGAGGTGGTGGTGGTGGTGTGGCTTTATGGCAACCGACTTTGAAAGCAGCAGCAGCAGCAGCAAGCAAGCAGCTCCTTGTTTTCTGATCTTCCCGGACCACCGAAACAACCCCCGTTGTGTGTGTTTGTTTGTGCGTGTGTTGTGTGTGTGTGCTCTTTTTTTCCGTTTGTGGAAGACAAGTCGTTAGATTTACGAGAAATAACAAAGCCTCATGTCGGTGAGGGGGTGATCAAAAGTACCAACTTTGGGATTTATTTGACACGGAGGATCAAACACGTTTTGCTGGCTGCTTTTGTAATGCAAATCAAGGCGACAGATTTAGATTTTTATTTTTTTTTTTATATAAAATTTGAATATTTTGGATTTAAAAAAAAACATTTTTTTTAATTCTCAGGAAGGAGAAGTTCTCAAAGATTTAAATCCATGTCATGTTTAAGATGTTAGCTGCCAAAGTGATCACGTTTTTCTGTTTGTTCAGGTACAAAGGAAAGGCCGACGAGGTGATACATCCAGCGGTTGGTCGGTGGGGTCTGAGTGCGCGCCTCGCAGCCGAGAACAGGGCTTTGTCCGCCGCCATCCTGCGTATACAGGGGAGGGGGTGGCGGTGATACATACCGCACCTTCACTGGGATTAAGAGAGAGAGAGAGCACGCCGAATTCCCCTGTGTAAAGGACGCGACATGTATCCACAAGGCCGGCATCCGGTAAGTAGCTGTCTTTGTCACCATTTGTAAATTGATGCAAATGCACCGCCCTTCAAAGTAGCCTAATTAGCTCGTCACCAGAGTGGAGCTGCTGATCCACACCTTACTATTTATGGTCTGCATCGGTGCTGCTCAGGCTGCTTCAAGTCTGGCAAGGAGAGAAACTGGGAGATCGTGTTTATTGGCAACAAGATCAGAGCGTTTGGTTGAACTCAGCAAAGTAGATCATCACCTCCCTCTTGTCAGCTCACTTCATGTCTCTGTGTGTGCAGAGTTGCTTTGTTACACTTGCTAAAAGGTTAATTGTGCTTTTTGCATAGCGCACACGCTGAAATCCCACAAGTTTCACTTTGTGTGCGATAATCACCCTTCTGCATGCCCGTGTACGTGACTCTGAGAAATGACCCACCTTTGTTGTTGCACATGTTGTTGAGTGAAGGCTCTTTCCTCTGACAGTCAGAGTCAATAGAGAGAGAGAGAAGGGGAAAAAAACAGTTTACCGATGAGATGAGACTATTATCGGGACTGTGATGGCATTATTTACACATGCGGTATCTCCAACCATGCACTTTTCAGGCACCTCACCAGCCAGGCCAGCCTGGCTTCAAGTTCACCGTGGCAGAGTCCTGTGATAGGATCAAAGACGAATTTCAGTTCCTGCAGGCCCAGTACCACAGGTAATGACTACAGCTATCGCTGTTTACCTACTGTAAACACCAATGGCTTCCTGGAAAGAATAGGAAGAGGAAGCAGCTTCTGTTTTGTTCCATTTTTGTAGCTTCATGCACCACGTTTACACTAATGTCACACACACACGAATGTATCTCTTCTCAGTGCAATAAATGAATAAAAAAATGTACCATAAAGCCTAATTTTATGTCTCTCTTCTCTCTCTCTAAAGTCTCAAAGTGGAGTACGATAAACTGGCCAATGAAAAGACAGAGATGCAGCGTCACTACGTCATGGTAAGAGCCACCACTGCAAAAGCTGTGAATCTGATTTACTACCGTTTCCTCCCTTTAGCCTCAGGTGAACAGTCACAGGTGTTGCGGCCGCGGCGTTTTTGCAAAGAAAGCCGTGTTAGCATTTGTCCCCGCTCGGCATTGTTGACTCACGCCTGTGTTTTTATTGGATAAGAAGGTGAAGGGTGGGGGTGTGTGGAGGGGTGGCTGAAACTCTAGCAGGGGTCAAATGTCCAACTATTGATTGTGGGGTGTGACGACCCCCACCCCCCCTATTGCTCTGTGGTCCTCTTTATGACCCTCCACCACCCCTCCCCTCACTAACACACCCAACAAGCCCCACTGAGGGTTAATGACTGGTCTGCTGGCTTTGTGCATGAGTCAGAGGGTTTCCTGTATTTTATTTAACTTCTCAGCTCACCCGGTGTTAACCACAGGGTCATTCAGACACTTTGGACACACCCAGGGGTTTCTCAGATATGGGGAGACTGTGTGTGTTTTTCTCCAACCATAAAGATAATAGACTTGTTGAGGCCAGGTGTTTGTGGTTGAAATCGATATCACGGTATTAATGAGAACGTGTTTCACTCTAGATATCAGAATATGGGACATGTATGCAAAGCCTCACTTGAACTAATCAAATTGATGATACATCTGTGCTTCTGTTTTGCATTATGTCAGACAAAACTCTGCACGTGTAACGCAAGAACTTTCTTTGACGTTAATAAGATACAACATGACGACGTGATATCGGCTTTTTAATTGATTAATCAACTGAAAAAATATGAATCGGCGACCTTAAAGTCAGTTTAGGTCATTTTTTGAAATCAGAAATGCCAAAAATATGCAGCTTTCAGCTGCTTTTCTTTGTAGTTTACAACAGTAAACTGCATATCTTTGAGTTTTAGATTGTTTGCTGGATAAAACAAGACTAATTTCACCATAATTTACCTCTGTGAAGCCAGTAACTAACACTGAACCACCGCACAGCCCCGCCACAGATTTCAAATCTGTTGAAATGTGTGTACTTTTATCTTTTTTTCTGAAAACCTCGCTCGAGAGCTAAGATAGGTGCTCTTCCCAAACTGCAATTAAAACACGACTCAGAGCTCTGTGATGATCAAAAAGAGACAAAGAAAAACTGTGACTCTGCAAAGACAACCCAACACAAAGCTGCTTTCTAATACAGGACGAGCTGCATTGTGTGTACAGAGAGAGAGAGAGGAATAAAAAAGAAAAGAACAATCTTTATCTGACAAGTGATGTAACTTAGACCTCTCTCTTAGTTTGTGTATGTGCGCGCTTATCTTGTTTGTACATGAAAGGAATGACTTTAACCAAACGCAGCAGTACGTTTGTTAAATATTATTTTCCCTGTGAGGAACCAGAAGGTGGTGGGAGTAGTAATAATAAATGGAAGCTGTTTGTTGTGTGTTTGATAAACAAGACAAACTACGGCGCTTCAGTTTGTATCTGTTGGTGGGCTCAAAAAGCTTTTGGCAATCAGCTGCAGATAATGTTGTTTTCGATAATAGTATTGGCTTTGTCTTGAGTTTTTGAAGCCACAGACTGTGTTTTTAGCTCAAAGACTGGCAGCACGCAGTACAAGTAAATGAGAACAGCAGCCAGTTGTCTGTCGGCTTCGGTCGCACGATGACCATGAAGTTGTCAAACTGTTTGGTTAATGTCAGCGTGTTTTTTTTTTTTTTTTAACTTCTCATCCGTGCAACAAGTATTTTTATCTTGTCTCGTTAATTGTTTGAGGACTGAAATGTCACAGCAGTCGACCATTTTTACATCTCTGTTGCACCGACTCTGCTCCAAGTCGAAAGGAGCTTAAGGAAGCACATACAGCGAATCAGGACCGGTGCATGTCAAATAAAATGTGAAACTTTAAACTAAAAACTTCGTTATGTAACGATGACTTCTCCTCTCCTCTTTTTTTTTCACAGTACTATGAGATGTCCTATGGGCTCAACATTGAGATGCACAAACAGGTATGTAGCCATATCAGTGATGGTCTGTGTACAGCCAAAACACTGTTGTTTTTTTCCCCCCTAGTGATTGAGGAATATAAACACACCTACACACACACATACCTGACCTTAGTTTCTATCCTCATCCTTAAATGGCTTTAGGAGGTGCGCACACACACACACACACACACACACACACACACACACACACACACACACACACACACACAGGCTCCTGTAGTGAAAATGCTGACAGGCTAAACAACACGAAGGGCATGCTGCCTGATGGGGATGGTTTGATAAGATTAAAGTGAAGTATTTGGCAGACCGTCTGAGAGGATGTGTTTTCGCGTGGTTTGTCCTTCTGTGTGTGTGTGTGTGTGTGTGTGTGTGTGTGTGTGTGTGTGTGTGTGCGTGTGCGCGCACACACATATGCCTCCACATATTCTGTGTCTGCCTCCCCAGTGGCAGCCGGGCTAAAAGCTCATTAGTTCAGCTGCCACCCAGCACTGGGCATCATGCTGCAGTGGAAAGACTTCTACAGATGAATAGGGCAGAAAATATCTGCAGCTACACCACCCAAGGAGCCAATTCAGTTGACTGGAGGTATGAAAAAATGATGGGAGGTGCAGGAGGTGGGGGCGCAGGTATGTTAAAATCATCTCAGACGTTTCTAGTGGCCGTGTTTCAGGTTTCTTTGTTGGTTTGCATCCAGTTGATCTTTGGCCAGTCTGGAGATTTGGAGGCAGGTTGTTCTCATGTTTGTGGAAAGCATCCCCTCAACCCCAGACCCTTAGTTAGCTCAAAGCCTCCACACCACCAAAGAATGCTGAAGTGTCCCTGAGCAAGACACTGTCAGCTGTGCTCTGATTTTGTAACATCTTAACATGTTGTTTTTTTTTTTTTGTAGCGCTGAAACAATTAGTCAAGGGAAAATTAGACAGAAGGTTAATAGAGGCGATTTTGATAAGTCGGTAATTAAAATGTGGAGCGTTCACTGGGTTCAGTTGAATAGTTTAAGTCGTTTGGACTGTTGGTTGGACAAAACAAGCTCTGTCAACTTGTCATTCTGCGCTCTGTGATAAGAATTTTGTATTATTGGTTGTTTAACATTTTATAGACAAAACAATCTAGTTGCAGATCAATTTAAGGGTAAATGCAGTATTGCATAACAGCATGTGCATATGTGTATGTCCGGAGGTGGGCATTTAAAACATTTTCATCTCGAGTGTTTAGGCGTGCCCACAGGATAAGGCCTGTGCACGCTGTGTGGTTGCCTCTGCTTGGCTGCTCAGCTTTTGGTGTGGTTAGGTTAAGACATCTGCTGATCCCACTCCTAATGCAGTCGTCCTGAAAAGCGAGACATCACCCGTCTGTAAAAGTGCGATTACTCCTGTAAAGAACGCTGCAGAAACCGCTCTGTTTAGCTAAAGATTTGACCCGAGGCCTCTCAGTCAGCCGTGTGAAGCGCACATCAGCATAATCTTTTATTCAGTTTACTTAAAAAAAAAAAAAAAAAAAAAAAGATTAACGTGATCTGAAGACACCCCTCCTTTTCCATTTTCTCTGATCTGTGTTGCCTTCTGTTTCCTTCACTCACCTTTGCCTCCTAAAGTCCTTTTCCGCCTCCTCCTCGTCCCCTTACGTCTTTTCATCGCCCCCTCTTGTGTCCGCCCTGCCACCCCAGCGATGTGATGTGAATGATGGCCCTTGTGTCATTAGCTGTGTGATATGATGTATGAGAGTGGGAGTCTGTCAGAGAGAGAGAGGTGGGGCGGAGGCTTCATGGACCTCAGATCCAGAAGGTTAATGGCATCAGTGGGAGGGTAGCCCAGTTGGAACAGCAGCACGCTGCACAATTCATCAGCGGTAGCCATTTTTTGTAGGCTGTGTGTGTGTGTGTGTGTGTGTGTGTGTGTGTGTGTGTGTGTGTTAACTAGGTGTTTTCTGTTTATCAAGGAGCTCGCTGCCTATCACCCTCCTCCTCCTCCTCCTCCTCCTCCTTATTCTTGAGCGTTTTCTGTCAGGCACTTATCACCAACAAGGAGATTGAAGCGATGCAGCGTTGGGGGTTGGGGGTGGAGCTGGTTGTTGTGGGTGGATGCTGGTGGCACTGGACAAAACATGGGGGAGGGGGTGGATGGAAACAGGAAAGGAGTGAGAGGCTTCAGGGTAAATGGGTTAATCGACTGGCCCTCTCCTGTGCATCTCCTTTGTTTATCAATAAGCCCGGTGGAGTCGACGGAGCACTTTGAATAATGCATGATTCCTGCCACCTCCCTTGCTCTCGCTCCCGTCTCCCATCCCTGGTGAACGAGTGTTTGTGATGACATCAGCGCGAGGTAAACAGACAGCCCTTAGCTGTCCCTGTTATTGGGAGGGGGAGGAGGAGGAGGAGGTGGTGGGAGTAGATTATCGTATGCAGACATATGACTTGGTTGGTGCTGAAGATTTACTGCTGTGTTTTAAAAAAAAAAAAACATGATAAACTCACTTTGTGTTATCACTGCAAAGCTCGAGTGAAAAGCGGGTGAACCGGCACGAACACACGCGTGTATAAATAAACTCATATCCCTTACATGGTAACACCAGTTGTGTCTTTACACGGACACACACACACACACACTTTAATTGGAGTTCTAACAGACACACAACTTCCCCAACGCTGCTGTAGAGCTGAATGGTTGCTAGTGAAGGGATGTTGTGTGACTGCCGGGGGGTAATTTGTTTTGACAGTGTCTCTTATGATGGCAAAGAGTGCAGGGTGGAGGTAATCACCCTTGCTTGCTGTCAATAAGTGATTTTAATTAGCGCAGCTCATTAGGCTGCCTCAGCAACATGCCCTGCTGACTTTGTGGTGTGGGTGTGGTGGGGGTTGCTATGTTTTTCACTACCTCTGTTAGCTGCTGCGGTCCCTGTTTATCTTCTCAGAATAGAAAGCGAACCTCATCGGATCCTCTACCGCGCCGCTACATTCAGCCGCTTACTTTCGTTGCACCTTCGGTAGCCATTTTGGATATTCGTCGTGTGTGTGTGTGTGTTTGTGTGTGTGTGTGTGTGTATCCCTTTCCTGACTTGTTGAGTGGATGAGGGGAAACGGAGAAAGTGCTTTATCAAGAGAGTCATGTCCGTTTCCTGGACGGAGGAAGAGGGTGAAATGAGGAGCAGAGGGAGAAAGAGAGCTTGTGCAAATGAATAATTTATACAGGATTCCTGGAATTGTTTGCCAAGGTGATGATGGCCGACCTGTCTCTAAGCCAAAACAAACCGACTACGAGGACACACACACTCTCCCTCTCGAGGGAGGTTGACGAGGTTATTGGAGGCTGTGAGACATGCTTTATTTTGATAGCCAGGCTAGGAGGGCTGGTAGAGCAGTGTTACACAATTAGTGTCTGGATGTGTGTGTACTCAAACAGCTGATGATGGTCTGTGTGTGTGTGTGTGTGTCGGTGTGGATCGGGTTAAATTAAAGAAAATAGTCTGTATGTGTACATCTGCACGTATGAGACTGAAAATCTATAAAAAGTAGCGTCGACGCGATGATTTAAATCAGATGTAATCTGTTGGAAAACATCTCATTTCCACGCGCTCCCCCGCAAAAAAGGATGTCACTTCAGTTTTGTGTGTATGAGCTCAAAATAGACTGACACGCACATGCAAAATATTCTTCATGCATTTGTAATGAACAAGATACCTCTAAGTGCCTCTTTCTTCCTCTGCTCTGGCTGAGAAGATAATTCCCAAACAGTCATCTCTGCTCTCCCGCCCTCCTTCCCTCCTACCTCCCCCCATCATATGCCACTTGTTTTCCTCGCCAATTGAATCCTCGTCAGAGACTCTGCTCTCCACTTGGGGGCTAATGCCTGGAGCGACAAACAGCCAAATGGCTTTCAACGCACCATTGACAGAGGGATGCAACGCAGAGAGAGAGAGAGAGGCTCTCCAAGCTCTGGTGCTACTAGACAACCCTGAGTACCTGTAATTGTGGAGCTGCAGTGAAAAGCTTCTGCCGGCTCAAAGGCTTCTGTTTTCAGTGGCTTTAAGTGACAATAAACTCTTTCCAGTGCCTGTCTCTGCCACTAAAAGCACTGTAGAAAATAGTGCCTCCAAAGCGAAGTGGGAGTAATTTAAGAGTGCTGCGAGTCGTTGGATGTGATGTGTTATCAGTATAGTGTAGGCAGTAAAAGAGTCGCGTAAATAAGTCATGTGCCCGTTTGTCCTCTGGACCACGTCTGAACTCGCGTCTGGGCTGAAGGATTCTCTTAACACGGCGCCAAAGTGTACGGGCATCAGCGCCAAAAAAAAAAAGGCCGTATAAAGAAAAACAGAAATGGATGCAAGGAAGTCTGCTCCATTGTTTTATTTCCTGACTCCTGAAGTCACATTTTAACTCTGGGGTGAATTTCAGAGGAAACCGAGCGTTCGGGAACATTTAACCTTAAAAAAACCCAGAACGCAGGTCTGCATGACCTCACCCATCAAAGCACCTGGTGCTTCAGCTCGCAAAGAGGAAGCCAAAAACCGGCTGAGAGAAACCCGTGTGTGTTTTTTAAATTTTTTCAGCACAGCTCGACACAAAAGTGCACCTGAATTCCACGGATGCTTTTGGCTTGAAATGGCGGTTTCTGGAGTGGTGATTTGCAATGAACAAATGGATGCCTTTCTTTGTGAATCGGTTTGTGGCGAGGGTTTGTAATGTTGTTGCTCTAATAGCAGAGTGTATCAGCATACCGCTGTGTCCTACAAGCCCCATGTTGCTCCCCTTGCAGCCATTTCCAGAGAAGTGGTGTGATGCTGAAACACTCTAATCCTACTGTGTGTCATTGTATCCAGCCCCCGCTAATGATGATGGTTTATGAGTCTCCACAGAGCTCCCTCCCTCTCTTTCTTTCTCACTCTATGTCAGCGCCCCTCCTCCTCCTCCTCCTCCGTGCATCCCCTCTCCCCATCTCCTCCTCCCCCCCACTCCCAGTTATCCCTCATTAATTTCCCGTGCCGATCAGATCGACAGGCCGAAAATTCAATTTAATGACCTGCCTCTTTGCTGCGCCTAATATGATTTTACAGGCTGTTCTGGTCAGGGCCCCAGCCCAATTTACATAACGATCAGCCGTGCCAGATAGCGTTGCCCCAGCAACAGAAGAGGGGTAAGATGAGAGAGGAAGAGGAGGAAGGAGGGGAGGGCACAGAGGAGAGTAGTGGAGATTAGTAGGGAGGAGTGTGAAGAAGAAGAAGAGGAGGAGGAGGGAGGAGAGAGAGGCACAGTGCGTCTAAGGTCAGACTCGGGGTTGTGAGATAATTCCTGACAGGCCAGCAAAGGTCTGTCCCCCTCCTCTTGGTTCCTTCTTTTCCTGCCACCCCCTCCTCCAAAATGAAAAGACTGACGCAGACCCCAACCCTTCCCACTTTCCTCCTCCTCCTTTCACAGTCAAACAAGGTTAAGGAAGAAAATGAGTGGAATGCAGCAGCGTATAAAACGGCGGGAAGGACCTCTCCTCCCCACACACACCTGCTGGGCCTCCACCCCTAATCTCTCAGAATCAATTAGTTCACCTCCCCCGGTTCAGTCAAACTACATTACCTTAGTGTCAAATCAGAGCGTTACACTTCCCCGTTCCCCCCACCCTCTTCTCCTTTATTCTGCCTTTTACTTTTGTGTTCTTCCTCTCCTCCTCCTCCTCGTCTCCTCATCTCCTCTCCTCTCTGTACAAAGTACAGATTTTAAAAAAAGGAAATGGGTTCGGGCAAAATGTCTTGGGACATTCAAGTGCGGTAGGCGGGCAGCGCAGCATATCCATTTGTCCAAATGCAGCGCTGTAAAGTGCTCTATGTTCATCGAGCCCTGCAGTATCATCTTACTGTCCCAGCTAACATTGCGTGGTCGATACCAAAGATGCCTCTGATAGATAGGGCCGGGGAGTTAACCTGTCTGCTTCAGCGTGCCCCACCCCCTCTCTATGGGCCGTAATTATGAAGTATGGACCTCATTATGGTCTCTCCAGCCAGATGGTATTAGCATATTTCAACCTCCTAATGAAATAAGGCCCGAGTCTAATGGAGGCAGGAGAGGGGAGGAGGGGGGGGTAAATTTGTTCTAAGGCGGTCCCAATTTAGTTAAGAAATACACTGTCTGTCTGTCCAGATGGACACTGCAAACATTTGTGTGTGTGTGTGTGTGAGAGAGTGTGTGTGTGCACAAATACACCCCCTTTTGTTTTATAGGTAGTTTTACTGCTTCGTTCTAGTGTTGCCCGTGGTGTGCAGTATACTGAAAGACTGCCGTTCTAATATTTTCTCTCTCTCTCTCTCCTCTTGCAGACTGAAATTGCCAAACGTCTCAATGCTATTCTGGCTCAGATCATGCCATTCTTGTCACAAGAGGTGAGTGTCACCGCAGCTCGCAGCATTTTAAGAATGAGAGTAATTTCATTCATGTTCAGAAGCTGTACGCCGAGGGTGGTTAGTGTGCAGAGACTCTGTCAGTGGGATGTACAGGAAAAGACGAGGCATCTTGTTATAGTACAAGACATGCATCCACACAGATATGTACAGATTTTAAGCAATTATCTGTTAATTAATCATGAAAAATGCTGCTCCTGTTCCTATTTACTATTAGTAAACGTCTTTGTACGTTAGAGCATATTCCCGTCATCTAAAGTGTCCATTTTAGACTTGTGTACCGGCCGGCATATGTGCTTTTTTTCAGTCTGTTTTAATGAATCTGTTTCCATCAGGAATCTAATCTTTGTGTTTGTGTCCTGCAGCATCAACAGCAGGTGGCTCAGGCTGTTGAGCGAGCCAAGCAGGTGACAATGAGCGAGCTGAATGCTATCATCGGGGTACGTGGACTTCCCAATCTGCCTCTGACTGTGTGTATACCCCCTTTTTTTCTTCCTTCATTTGACCCGAGGCCAGGGGCAAAACTGCATGCATGAAAGAGGACCGGCGCTCAGACATATAGGCTCATTTAATCGTGCTACACGACGCTTACGGCTTTATTTCACCTTGTATACGCTTCAGCTGAAGTGTTGCATGTCAAGGATAACCTGAGAAAGGGCAATAGATTCAGGAGGAAAATAGGGGTGAAATGAGAATATAAGAGTAGCTTAGTGTATTAATCTGCAGCCGTTTTCTTCCTCCTGTCTGTGGCATTTGAATGTTCAGACTGAAATGAATGTTCTGAATACAAACGAGCAATGCCGTGTCCTCTTCACTCGCGCAGACTTGTCCCTGTCTCCTGTGGTTTATCATGTTTTTGAGATCACGATGTTTGCAATGTGCTGTCAATATGGCGTTCGCTGCTGTAATTTCTCTGATTGTTGGTTAACCGTGACCTGTCAGCACACGGGGAGCAACACTGCTCTGATTTTCTCCTCCCAGGCCTCGAGTCCTAGAACATCTGATACATAGTAACACGGCGCAGGCCTGAGATCAGATCGTGGTGTTTCTCAGATTTCACTTTGGCTGCACTTTAATTAGATAAAAGGTTCCAGCCAACAGGCTTATTCCTACCTCTGACCCAACAGCGGGAGGAATTAGAGCGGTCAGGTTGGGACAAGCGCGATCGCTTGATTTGTAAAGTCTAGTAGATAAAAGATTCAGGCAGGAATATGAGCGACAGACCCGTGGTCACACTTTTCATTGATTAATCTGCCAATTAATCTTTGGATTGATCTTGTTTGTGATAATGGTCGTCTGCTTCAGGACTACTGTATTTTTTTAGCTTTTAACTTGCCGTTTATTTTACCATTTAAAAAAAAAAACAAAGACATTTTCTTCTGCTTGATTCAACTGAGAGCTTCTGTAGCATTGTTAGCTTTAATAGAGGAAAGGATTGCACTTCAAAAATCAGTAATTGACCTTTTTAATTGTAGCCACAACCCTCCAAACACACAAAATGCACTCTAATTTTTAGTGATTTGGTCTTTCATCTGCTTTTATTTAACTGCTATGAGCATATCTGCTTTTTAATAGGCACCAAACGAATAACTGACTATTCTGATTAACCTTCTGTAGCAGAGGTTAGTCAGCGGTTAGCTAGTCCCAGTGGTGGTGGTGGTGAGGGGGGGGTAAAGTCTAATGAGAGGCAGATATCGAAATTCTATTAAGGTAAATGAGCCAAGAGCACAACCCCTGTTTTCAAGGTAATTACTTCCTATTTCCTTTTTCTTTCCCCTCCACAACCAGCTCAGTGAGGCTGTCCAAAACAGGAGTGACCCTGCTTTCATTAAAGGGAGTGCAGGGCCAGACAGAACACACACACACACACACACACACGCACACACTAATTATTGGGGTGAAGACATGGCAGGTGATCAATCTCCATGTCCCCTCAGCATGAGTGTTGTGGTGTCTCGTCTTTAAAGTGACATTCAGAGAGCGTCAGCCTCTGGCAGCAGTTAGATCAGCAAACAGAGTCTAGACACACGAACACACACACACACACGACAGGGCTGGGTGTTAGTATGTGATGCAATATGTATGCATTATATTAAAGTCCTCCAAACACCCAACTGCCTCACCCTTTCCTCACCAGTCCGAGGCCAAATACAACAGTACTTCAGCTTTGGGGTCAAGGCTCAACTTGAAGTGCAAATAGTGGCTGAAATGATTAGTTGAATTTCTTGATTAGTCCGACAGAAAATAATTGCTAGCTATTTTGATAATCGATATAATTTATGAAGCAAAAGCCAGATATATACACGAAGATCCTAACTCAGACACTGTGGGTTTAGCTTAAACTCTTCCCAGCAAATACAACAGTGAGTGAACTGGCACTAGTGTGCATGAAAACCTGTATGTTTGTGTGAAAACGTTTGTAAATGTTGACACATCGTTTCCATAATATCAAACTTCACAGAAACACGAGTTTATCTGCGACCCAAGTGGACTGAACTGTGTTGAGGGAAGTGAAGACAAACATGCAAAGTAGCCTCCTCTGTCCTACACGATGTTTTGCATAGGTTTTGGCTCAGGGCGACATATGATTGAGTTTGATTTGACAAGTGTCAGAGGCGCTGTCTCATTTCCATGCTCCCACCCTCATTTCCATGATTTCTACACAACAGGGACAAGATTGTACTCCGGTAATGGTTAACGAGTCAGTTACAGGTGGTGTGCGGCTTATCATCAACCCTTATGTAAATGCTAATCTGTGGAACACACAACGAACACTTTTTACACCGCCCGGGTTTGTTTTTAATGTCACTCATCTGCTAACAGTGTGTGCATGTTTCATCCGAGTGTCCACGGTGTCGCATAGTTTGCATCTACACATTCACCACTTGTTAATGTCTTACGTGTTGTCAATGTTTCAGGATGACGGTAAACAGACACATCATGTTTATCTTTCATAGATGACCGTTTAACTTTTAGTTTATGTTATTTAAAAATAAGCCTTAGGATGCCAACTTATTTTATATATATACTATAATGAATGAGTCAGAAGAATTAGACCTTTTGTGTTTTTCCTTGCTGTCTTTGATCGTAAATTGAATATTTTAGGGGTGTGTACTACTGTTTGGACCTTGGACCATTCCGATGTTCCTATCGATCAATCAAAATATAATCTGCAGACAAATTGATGATGAAAATAATCATTAGTTGCAGCCCCAGTTGTCACTGTCCTCTTCTTTCATGTTGCTGAATCCCTGCTTTTCCTCTTTCCTTTGACCCAGCAGCAGCAGCAGCCACCTCATAGTGTCTACCCAGCATTCATGGTCAGTGTTCAGGGAAGTTACCAAACATGTCAATCGAGTGTTTTGGATGTGTTCTTCCCGACAGTCTAATGTGTGTGTTGTGAAGGCGGATGATGCCTTTTTATGGAGACAAAGCATGACTCGGGTGTGTTTTTGGTATTCATTCCTTTGTCTGCCTCACTCAGGTGTCACACTTCATGTCCAACCTCAAAAACCAGTGTCTCAACCTTTTCCCAATACTGAAATCAATCCCTTTTTTTTTTTTTTTTTTTTTAAGTGTAATCTAATCTTTGTCGCGACAACCGCACAAAATATGACGAGCACAGAAGCTGTTGTAAAGCACGGGATAAGTAGGTAATGTGGCGATCATTGCCAGACTTATTAAGCCGGTCTGCCAGCTGGTTTGTGCTGGTGCTGTTGATGCTTGTTCCACCTGACAGTACTGTTCTGCAGGGAGCCAGCTTCGCCTAGTTAACTTTAATTGCCTGTTTCCTGTGGAAGTTGCCTGAGCTGCGGCGGCATTTACACATAATGAAAAAAGATAAGTGTGAAAGGAAGCCAGCTCTTTATCCATGAATATTGAATTGGAAGCAATTTATTTTCTGAATTTTCCCCCTCTTTCTCTCTCTCTCTCTCTCGCCTCCTCGTGTCTCTGCTCGCTCCCTCTCCTCAGCCATAGCTCGTTAATGAGGCTTCTTGATAATGATCCCTGCACGCTTTTCCTCATTAGGCACACTCAATAGGGACGTCCCTGCCTCAATCCCTCTCTCTTTCATTCTCTTGTTATTTTCTGATTCTGCCTCTCCCTCCTTTTTCTTGTTCTGGCTGCCCGTCTCTCTCCCTCTCTTTTTTTTTTTAAACTGCTTCTTCACAACAAATAGGCTGCTCGGCACACCAGTACAATATCGATTAACAACGCCTGCGCTCAGTTGCGTATATCCATTGTACGATTTCGGGTCCAAGCTCGACATAATGAGCTGACTGAATAATGGCCAGCTGCTGAATAAACCTTTAAATGTGGTAAGCCACTAGATATACCCTCGTCTAGTTCATGTAATGAATGTATGGATGAGGTTTGTGAAGTTCTATCTAGCAAGCCGAATAGCAATCATGATATATATTTTTTCTTTTTGGAGAGGCAGTTGATGGATGTGCTAAGTGTTATTTAACCTTGTTTTAAAGCACTTGCTTCCCTCTTGCCTGAGTGGCTATTTAACTCCTGTCTATCTACTCACTCCTCTCCGGCTGCCTCTCACACACAGACGTTCATGGCCTCTTGGGAGGTGTGTGTGTGTTCCACTGTATCTGTGCTTAACAGCATTTTGCTGGAGGAGTGGGCACGTTTGCTTGGTTTTCCAGTGTTGAAAGGTTTTGAAGTGTAGACCTATTGATTTTTTTTTATTTTTTTTTTTTGAGCAAATACATTTCTGACCAGAGAAGACGCACTGTCCAATATTTGTCACATAAAGGTCTCGTACCATAAATAAGAACTATAACCAGTTTGTAAAGCAACAGTGATGAGTGCAGCAGTGTTGTAAAGAGTACAGAGTGTGGAGGTCTTGTCATGTGCAAACCTTTGAGCTGATTTTCAGTCAACGCTGTGCTCAGACTACGAGTCAAACAGACAACAAACATCAAATATTCTCTGCTTCTAGCTTCTTTAATGTGACGATTTGCCGTTTCTTTGTTTTATATCACTGCAAATTTAATATCTCTTCATTTTAGACTGTTGGTCGCAGCAAAATGAGCAATATGAAGACATCAGTTTGTGTTCTGGATAACAGTGATGGCCATTTTACACTTATTTTACATAAAATAACTGTTAGTTGCAGCCCGACTTGGCACTGTTATCTTAACACAATCATATTTTATCAGTGTGTAAATACTGTTATAAATCAACATATATTGCTGCCTCACGATACAATACGTGGTCTGATTTGGGATGATAATGCACAGCTAAAGACATTGAGAGTTGGAGATAAAGTATTAAATGTAACAGAAAATGTGTTTTACTGTCTGACACTGTTAACCAGATGATATTCATACTGTACGTTTACAGCTATGAACAGAATCTGTTTCCCCCCTCAGACAGCGAATAAGCTGGATCAGCATGTTGGCAGTCACTGTCAGGCTGCTATTATGCATAAATGGTTTGGCCTTGAACTAAATGTTGTCAAAGCCAGCTCTAATGCATGAGTAGAGCGTGGTCATTCATGGATTCACTTCCCAGCCGACCCACTTGTCTTCTGTCTCCCGTCTCTCTGCGTTTGTTTACAGCAGCAGCAGCTTCAGGCTCAGCACCTCTCTCACGCGGCCCATGGCCCCCCGGTCCAGCTGCCCCCGCACCCTTCTGGCCTGCAGCCGCCCGGCATCCCCCCTGTGACGGGCGCTGGCTCTGGCCTCCTGGCTCTGGGCGCTCTTGGCAGCCAGGCCCACCTGCCTGTAAAGGATGAGAAGAATCACCACGACCTGGAGCACAGAGGTGAGGAGCACAGCCTGCCACACACACCGCCTGCAGCGTTTTAAGTACTGAAGCCTGATTGTACCTGCCAAGAACTGGTTTTACCAGCCAGATACATTTATCACAGAAACAAGTCACTGTATGCTTAACATGTGTTTATGTACAGAAATAAAAGTAGTTTATACGAACACCAGGAAACAGGAAAGAGTTTGTACAAGTTTAAACTAAGAAATTATACGAAGTCACTCGATATAAAGTTTGAACTTATTTAACTGACTTCTTTATAGATCAGTTATAAATCAATATATCTGATATTTGGGTTATTGGGTTGTTAAAAATGTCTTATTGGTCAGTCATTAATTAATAAAAGCTTGTGAATTTCTCACTTTGTGATAAACCATTAATTCTGCTACACACTGATTAATAAAATCATTAATTAAAAGGTCAGAAGTCACTGATAATGGTTGTTCTGCAGTCAACACTTGTTAATAATTAATGAACTGATTTAGTCCTGATGCTCCACAACCTTTTTCCAAACGTCCAAACAGTCGTTGGCTTATAACTGATTAATAAAGCATCATTAGGTGTTAATAAAGCTAAATCATGTTATTTCAGTTATCTGGCTGGTGTGCTGAGTCACGCTGACGCCCATACTAATTTGTGTTTTGTTTTTGTCCCTCCTGGCCCCTCATCGTTTCACTCGCCTCTGGCCATTCCTCTGAAAGAACGCGAGTCGAGCACGGTATGTTGACTCTCCGTCTCCTCCCGTGTGTGTGTGTGTGTGTCTGTTTCTTGACTTTTGCTGGTCTCTGGCTCGCTGTGTTTGGTGATTAGGTGTACTTTACATAGACTTAAGCCCACTGTTCAATAGAAATTCATGCTCCCTGTGTAAGAACACACACATTTCTGTACTCTGGAGGGTGACTGAAATCAAATAATGAAGTCTGGCCAAATAAGCCAGTGCCATCTAATCCAGGTGGAAAATGACTCCAATCACTGAGCGAGGATTAGTAGTTAGCTACCTCCTTTAATTTCAGCACAATTAAAAGCGACTTTGACTCTCCTTCTCTTCTTCCCTCACCAATTTCGAGGATTCACTGTTGCATGTGTCCAATATCGAACTCCTTTTCATCTCTTTATCTCCCTCACATATACCTTTCTTCATCTTATCTCAGTCATTTTCTCCTTTCCACCACTTCTTCTCTCTCCCTCTGTCTGTCTCTCTACTCCTTCTCATGTTAAAGTCCTTGTTTATTGGACTGGCTTAAAGCTCTCAGTTAGCTGGAGCGTAACGCTCTGTTGGATCTGTTCGGCCAGATTGAGTTCCCATTGACTGGCCATCCTGAATGAGCCTACTCATGTCTGAAGGGAACCCAAACTCTTCCCCCATCTCATATGGTGACGAGCGGCTGCCAATACTACCTTACCTGATCTCCACACACCATCCTCTCCTCTTCAGTGTGTACACACACACACACACACACACACACACACCCACGTAGAGTCTTCCTGTCCTGTTGTCTCAGGTCATCTGATACCAGAGTCGGAGGCAAGTGCAGGGTTATTGAGTCTAAGCAATCCTTTAAAAGGTCACAGGCTCGGATACACAGACAGGCTGTAATACTGTAGGACAGCATCTTCACACCAAGCCAGACTAAGACTCTGTGGATTTCTTTTCCACAACAGTAGCTGAACAAATTTCCATATTTTGACCTGAGAGGGGAGGATGTGGAAATGGCAGAACGCTGCTGGGTTGGCTGGTGATGGTGTGTGAGTGTGATTCACTGCCCGTTTTTTTTTTTTTTACGTCATCCCTTCACTCAATTTCCAGCCTGTTATATCCCTCCGCTGCTCTTCTTTCTCTTCCCGTCATTTGCAGCCAAGAAGTCCTCCATCTTCCTCCTCACCGTATCTGTTTCTGATGAAGGCAGGGATTTGTTGGGCTGGCCTCGGGGTTTGCTCGCCTTCACCCCTCTTCCTCCTCCCCTCTCCTCCTCCTCCTCGCTTTCCTTGCCTGTCGGCCTGTTTGGCAGTGCTACCTCACCACACCAGTGCCCAGACTACAAAAACCCCGTTTGCAGCTTCTGAGAGTGCCAGCCTGTCCGGGCATTCCCACTAGTGGGGAGAACTCATTGCCACACTGCTACGCTCTCATTGCTTGCCAAGTTCCTTTCCTGTTTTGCTCTCTTGTCTTTCGTCCTCTTTTTTTTTCTTCTCATTTTCTCACTCTGCCTCTTTCATGGCTCTTTTCTCTGCTGGCAACACCCTCTTTGTGTCTTCACATTGCACTCTTGTCCAGGTTCCCTCAATAGCCTCTTTCTTTCCTTACTCTTTTTATTATTCTGCTTGATTTTCATGAACTCTGTTTTGTCACTGACCTGCCACACCACACACACACCCAGGGACTCTCCAGCAGCCATTAACGTGGTTTTACAGTTAAACAGGGAGAGAGTTTGGTCACTTTTTGTTTTTATTTGCATGTACTCTCATGCCGCAGACAGAAAAAGTCAGGAATGCAAGCTGTGTTTGGTCGCTTTAAGCGTGTCTGACCAGGTCACTGCAAGAGTCGACGAGAGGATTAGATGTTAGGTTGTGTGTACACCAGACATCCCATGTTGCACTCTCACAGCTCATCTCCACCTCTGCTCAATCTGCCCTACACATCACCGAGCTTGTAAGTTAGTGCTTCTGTCTTCCTGAGGCGTTTTTGTGTGTTTGTTGGTTTGCTCAGCTGCCTCGTCTGTTTCCTTCTTGCTCCATTGCCTTGGCAGCAGCAGCCGGGCTAAGCTGTCCCAGAATCCTCTTCTGCACCTTCTATCCCCAAATCAGTCCAGAACAATCGTGCGTTTAGCTTCACAGTCAATATTGTCTCCGCTCTGACAAATGAAAAAGGCTCCAGAGCCATGCCTGGACTTAAAACGCACCATTTGATCGTTTCTGGCTTTTCTGGTTTCTGAGGGTTTGTCACATGCTGCGTTTAAGCCCCAAAACATCCACAGGACATCACACGACATGTACTGACAGGACAGGACTAAGAGAAGTTTATTTATCTGCACGGTTTGTCACTTCACGTCATGTCAGGATGTGTTAAGATGGAGCGTTGAAGCTGTTACTCCACACACAGCACTGCTCTGTATACGATGTGGTTACTGACATTTCTTTAAGAATGCTAACAGTCAAACTCGGAGTGAACTGGAGACTGATGTGGTCTGGCTGCGTGTTGTCGTTGGCAGAATAACTCCGTGTCGCCATCAGACAGCCTGCGGGCGGCGAGCGAGAAACACCGCGGCTCTTCAGATTACGGCCTCGACTCCAAGAAACGCAAAGTGGACGACAAAGACAGCATGAGCAGATATGTGAGTGTTAATTGTTCGCAGTGTTTGCATTAATTAAATTTGTAGCTCTTGTACTGAAGGTGTCGGTCGGGTCCTGAGCCCGTCTGTGCTCGGATTTTACAGAACATAAGCAAGCAGAAATTCTACTCAGCAACCAGTTTATTAGCCGGTATTTAATTATACAACCACCAAAGTTTTGGTAATTATTTATTTTATGTTTTGTGTCATGTCCTGACAAGCAATAACTAGTTTGGCTTTAATTATATAGACGTGTTCAATTCATCAGCCAGTGTTGAATCTGTCTCAGCTGAACATTTGTAGTACACAATCCAACATATCTGAAGAATAAAGTTTCCTCTATTAAATTAATCTGAATCTGTTTGGGATCAAATGGATCAGTTCTGACTAAAATAACAGTCTCCAAACTGTGTCTCCATATTTCCCTATAATTACAACCAAGATACACAGTTCCTTCCAGGAAACTTTCAAGAATCGTACGGTTGACTCAGTTTTAAAGTAAAAACAGGTTACAAAGTCCATAAATCTGTTGTGGTCTGTTCATTTTGATTTAGTAGTCAAAACAACTTGACTTTACTCGTTTATGCTGTCATTTTATCACTGTTAGCGGTCGCCCAGAAGGCTAACTCTGTCGCTCCTTTATTTCAGGACAGCGACGGAGACAAAAGTGACGACTTGGTGGTGGATGTTTCCAATGAGGTAAGACGACGTTTGAACTAAGCTGCTCGGCCGCATTCCACGCTGCGGACGTAGCACGCAAACTAAACACAGCTCCCTTTTGTCGTTTGTCTGTCGAAGCCTTAACTCCTTTCACAGTCTGTCATAATATCAGGTGTGTGTGTGTGTGTGTGTGTGTGTGTGTGTGTGTGTGTGCTGTATTTCTTTTGCCAGTCATGCAGAAAGTAAGACAAAGAACACAAAGAGAAAAGGAAGTGACAGGTGAATGAAAAGCGTGTGTGTGTGTGTGTGTGTGTGAGAGTACGAGCACGCACGGGTATATTTATCTGTGTTTGCACATGAGGCCCCAGTTTGTTTGACCTACATGTACATGCCAGTGGCTTTCCTCCGGTCTGTTTGCTCAGTCTCGCTCACTGTCTGTCTCGTTTTAACTCCGTAGGATCCGGCCACCCCTCGAGTCAGCCCCGCTCACTCTCCTCCAGAAAACGGCCTGGATAAGTCACGAGTCCTGAAGAAGGATGCTGCCCCCAACAGCCCCGCCTCTGTCGCCTCCTCGGGCAGCACGCCATCCTCCAAGGCAAAGGATCACGCCCATGTGAGTGTGCGAGGGACACACTGAAAGACTAGAGGGAAGATGAAATAAGGAGGTTACAGTGGAGGGAGGGTTGAAGGGTGAGCTGACAGACTAAAGGGCATTTGTCAAGTGAAGTGGGTGTCTGTGTGAAGGACTAATACGCAGGAGGCTTAGCAGTTGGCTGCTATGAGGGGCTTGAAGGGGCAGAGGGTGGATGCACTCTCAGGAAATCAAACCCTGTGGCTCACTCCTCTCAATCTCCTTTATGGCTTACCCAATAAATGGTCATTTCTTTGTCGGCCCGAGGCTGTAAATAACCCAGAGACACGGCGGCGAGGAAACTGCTGCATCCCTCTTTTCTTGCCTCGTCTCATCTTCTTCACCCCCAATTTTCTCTTAATACCGACGCTCTCACCAACCACGCCAAAACAATCCTCGTGCATCGGTTTTACATAAACTGTTTCACCAAGGATTAGGATAGATTTATAGCCCACACCGCTACCCTCCACCTCACATAACACCCGGCTTCTCTCCGTCCATAATTAGTGCGTGTCACCAGGCTAAACCCGGCTCCTCTAACTCGATCTGCAAAGGAAGAAAAATGGATTAATTATGAGAGTTTGGGACACCATCTCGCTTGTCTAGCCAGTCTTAACAAGCTTGACTTCTAAGCAAAGGTTTACGCCTCTAGCCCCACCACACACACACACACACACACTCTCATACCATGGCTGTAATGAAGTGTCAGTGTTAGATTGGATTACCTTGAGCCCTCCACTTAGATTGTCACTCTGGATTTCCCTGCCAGTGGGGGTATTTTTGACTCACCGGGGGACTTTTTTCTTTTTTAAACTGGATGCCGTTTCATTTTTTTGTGTGTGGCTGAGAGTGAGTGAACTTAAAACTGTCAGTAAGAGGATACACAACAAGGTTGCACCCAGAGGTTAAAGAGTATCTCTGTTTTTAGAATGACAAGTCGTCCACACCGAGCCTCAAGTCCAACACACCGACACCAAGAAACGAGGCTCCGACACCGGGAACCAGCACCACTCCAGGACTGAGGCCTCTTACGATGGGCAAACCACCCGGCATGGAAGCGTTAGGTACGTAAACACCTTCTGTGTGCAGAGCTGCAGATTCATCGATGGTTAAAATAATCGAAACTTGATTCTCAACCTTGAAAACATTTGACCAAACTGTAAGGTCCAATCAGTAACCATTCTGGAGCTTTCCATCGTATGAAATGGTCGTCCTCAACTTCACTTACTTTAATGAACTGTAGTTTTGTGCTTCCAAATGTTAATTATTGTCTCTGCAGAGTTTCTATACATCGATTTAAAATACTCTTATCTCTTCTCTCTAGCCGCCCCCGCCCTGCGTACACCTCTGTCCATCGCGGGTTCCTACGCCAGCCCGTTTGCCATGATGGGTCACCATGAGATGAACGGATCCCTGACCAGCCCGGGCGTCTACCCGGGTCTCATCTCACCGCAGATGAGTGCTGCAGCCGCTGCTGCCTACGGACGCTCACCGATTGTAAATATTCCAGAATTTATGAATCATATAAATGACGCTCCTCTTCTTCTCTTCGTATATTCATTCATATATTCCACCTCAGTTTGACACAACAAGCCCTCGCCGGCATCCGCATGAATTATCCTCCACTGGCTGTAGGTTGTAAGGTCTTTTTTTGGTGCAAAGTGACGATGAGAAACTTAAGCACTCATCCTGTATTTCCATAGCTCATTGTGAATATTTCTGCTTGGCTGGCTGCAGCTTGTTGTGTGTACATAATGAGAAAGTACAGAGACGGCCTGGCTCCTTTACTTTGATGTTAGTTAGTTAGCATTCTAAAGGCTTAAAAAAAAAAAAGCTCACCCCCAAAATGCATCTCCGTGTTTGAAAGTCTCCCAGGCTTTCATTAGCATTAGCAAGTGGGATGTTGTAGCCTTGTGTAAAGCTTCTCTGTATGCAGTGAAGCTGAATCTGCGCCTTTCAAGGGATTTGCCTGGAAACGATTGTACAAGAGTTCCTCGGGGTGTTAGCAGATAAAGTGAAGCGTCTTCAATTTGAATATTAGCTTAGTCTAATTTATCTTTGCAGGCTTGTTTCTTAACTCTGTTCTTCTCGCTCACGCAGGCGGGGTTTGACCCTCATCCTCACATGAGAGCTCCAGGCCTGCCAGCCAGCCTCACGTCCATCTCTGGAGGGAAACCGTGAGTTTTGGATTTATCTGCTTCTCGCACAGATAGCAAACGCTTCTTCTCAAAGCTCAAACTGACCGTCCTTTTCCTCCCTCCGTCCCCTGCAGAGCGTATTCTTTTCACGTTAGTGCGGATGGTCAGATGCAGCCCGTGCCCTTCCCTCCAGATGCACTGATAGGCCCGGGCATCCCACGCCACGCCCGCCAGATCAACACGCTGAGCCATGGGGAGGTGGTGTGCGCCGTCACCATCAGCAACCCCACGCGTCACGTCTACACCGGGGGCAAAGGTTGCGTCAAGATCTGGGACATCAGCCAACCGGGCAGCAAGAGCCCGGTGTCCCAACTCGACTGCCTGGTAACTAGTCCTCGTCGTCTCAGATGTGTCATTACTGTGGATGTTTCAAAGTGCTAACAAGGCGTCCAACCAGAACAGAGACATAATGTACTCATGTCGAGGTCTCTGCGATCGGTCTCCTTCATTAAGATTTTCTTGAGCGTCGAATGTAGCCTGACTCGACATCCCACTGTAGCTTTCCCCGAGATCCCAACAGACAGACGTGTGAATAATTCAGCAAAGTGTCTCTCTGCTGTGCTGAAATAATCCTGGGTGAGGGGGGGGAGGAAAAAAAAGCCTGCTGAGTAATGATGTTCTGATTGGCCAACCCTGTCTGCCATTACCCAGCTCATTACTTCCTCCCAACTGCCTCCCATTTCTCATTTTGATGCTGCGGCTTCATGCCGTTCGAGTCGTATGGCCTCCAACACCCTTAAGGTGCGTCCAGAGTGCAATTGGGTCTTATAAAGCCATCAGGGTGCTGTTTTAATTCGACCCAGAGCTTCTACAGACATATTGATCTCCGTCTTCCTGCTCTTTTGGAGCATGGCCACAGCTGCAAGCCCCTGCATCGCTTGTTAAAGCTGACATCCACATCTTCACTATAAACATGAAACGACGTCAGCAGCAGCCTGAATGGAGCTACTCTCGCTTTGTCTTATTCATGTACATACTTCACATTTAAATTTTTACAGACGCGTCCACTCGTCAAGATTGTGACCATCCTCGTTTTCTCTTCCAGAACAGGGACAATTACATCCGCTCCTGCAAGCTGTTGCCTGACGGCCGCACCCTGATAGTGGGTGGTGAGGCCAGCACGCTGACCATCTGGGACCTGGCCTCACAGACGCCCCGCATAAAGGCCGAGCTCACTTCCTCTGCTCCAGCCTGCTACGCGCTGGCCATAAGCCCCGACGCCAAGGTCTGCTTCTCCTGCTGCTCGGATGGAAACATCGCCGTGTGGGATCTCCATAACCAGACTCTCGTCAGGTCAGCTCTTTGGCATTTTGACCATTATGACAAACTTCATGACTTAATTTACTGACTTGGAACGGTTCAGGCAGCCTTTACACAGCTCTTTGTATTTGAAGAATAAAAGTTATTGTCAGAGTTTGGAAGGCGTTTTCGTCTCCTCCTCACTTCATGTTTGCTTCATTATGTTGTTCCAGGCAGTTCCAGGGCCACACAGACGGAGCCAGCTGTATCGACATCTCCCACGATGGAACCAAACTGTGGACCGGAGGGCTCGACAACACCGTGCGCTCCTGGGATTTGAGGGAGGGACGGCAGCTCCAGCAACACGACTTTACCTCACAGGTAAGGGACAAACCTTTCACGTCGACTCCGGAGTGTCTTTGTGTGATTCCTGGTTGTAAAACTGATGACATTGACATTGTTGCAGATCTTCTCGCTGGGCTACTGTCCCACTGGAGAGTGGCTGGCTGTGGGCATGGAGAGCAGCAACGTGGAGGTGCTTCACCACACCAAGCCCGACAAATATCAGCTGCATCTGCATGAAAGCTGCGTTCTCTCACTCAAGTTCGCCTACTGTGGTAAGTAACAGACAAAGAGGCTCCTTAATGTGTATAAACTGGAAACAGTCTTCCAAACTTAATAGTTATTGGACGACTGTTCAACAGAGCTGTACCGTAGAGGTCAGAAGAAACCTATAATTCATAGTTACACCCGTTATGTTGGCTAAATGTCGTAAAATGTGGCTGTTGGGGGGCTCAAATCAAACAGATTTCGTGTTCTCCATCAGGATTACAAACCTGGCAGCACAGAGAAGGCTTTGAGTCAACCTTTAGACCACCGTGTGGAAACAGGGAACAGTTATGTGGGTGGGTTGGGGTCTGCTGGGGTAATCTGGACGGAGCTGACCTTAAAAAAAAAAAAAAATCCCGGCTAACTGCCCCGCTGTTTTAGATGTGGTGAAGACGGATCTCTCCACTTCTTTTCGTCTTGCTAAAACCTTTCTGCTACCACGACTTCAGGATTGTCTTGACAGGCACTCGGCTAGAAAACCGCATCCTTGAGCCAGATTTCTGCAGTCTAGACGAGCACTCGCTGTAAGCATCAGTATTCAGCTGGAGATTATTATTATCGCTGCTTCGCTGTAGTGCTGGGCCCAACTTCTCTGCACCAACAAGTCAGTCAGTGTAGAGCACCCAGTGACGTCAGTCAGTCACTTGAAGGGTGATGATGTGATTAAAGAAAATGCCGTTTATTTGTAAAATTGTGTTCAGATTTCTCTGCAAAGGCTCGTAGCTGTACTAACGAGGAAGCTACTAATTTACAAATGAGCTCATTAGAGGAGTTTGTCATTGCTTCTTCAGTTTAGATCATTCTGCCTGTTGGGCAGAGCAGCTGGTTTCAAGTTTAAGGCTCAGATAAATGAGGTTTTACTATCCTCACATTTTTCTATTTGCCTGAACTGTCAGTATTCATTTCCCCTCACCAGACGCCTCCACAGAACTGGTTAATTCAGGATGCTCACTGCTTCAGAGCTTTTGCTGTCACTAATTAAATCATTAGCCAACTAGTGAGTTGGGTAATTAATCAGAGGGTGATTTAAATAATTATCAGAGTGGAAATGGTGTGAGTCTCCTTCATTATGTGCATTTTATGATTGTTAATGTAATAGTGTTTTCATGGCGGCTGATGCCATTAGCTGTGGTTTTGGGTTTGAGGTAAAACTCTGTCCACACACACACACACACACTTCAGATTATATTCTCACCCCGTGTTTGTTCCTGTGTTTGCAGGTAAATGGTTTGTGAGCACAGGGAAGGACAATCTGCTGAATGCATGGAGGACTCCGTATGGTGCCAGCATATTCCAGGTATGTAACCACACACACACACACACACTTCAAGCAAAAGGTGTAAGAACGTTACAGGTTGCATAACTCAGTGGTGTCTTGGCCTTACATCAAGACGAGGAGGCGAGTTCACAGCTAGTATCGGTTCTATCATCCAAAATGGAAGAAATTTGCCGTCCAATTATGTGACAAAATGTTTTTAGAGCTTTAGGAGGAGCTCACAACCCGCTCTGCGAAGACTGAACTTTATGTACACGTTCATAATAATGAAGCTGTTTTATTTTCTAAAGATGGTTCAGACTTAGTAAATCTAGAAACATGCACATCGTTTATGAGTAGGAGTTTGTGTTCAGTCCTCAGATTTTCATATTCTTAAAAAGGGCTGCAATGTCAAGTCAACTGTGTTTGATAATCTATTAATGAGTTCACTGATTATTCAAACAAAAATAGTGAAAAATGTCAAACGTTCTCCTGTTCCAGCATCTCAAATCAAATAATTTGTTGTTTGTACGATTGTTGGTCAGATGAACAGTTTCTAAGAAGACGCAATGAGCTACTATTATTATACTATTATACTACAACTATTATTAAGAACAAAGTCCAAGACAAGGGCAGCATATTTATAGTTTACCTTAAATTGATCCCTTAGATCTGGCAGCACAGTTTAAGATTTTATGACTTACAAATCAGTAACATATTCAGTCAAGACTAAGTTAGTTATGGTGACATAAGGCTCTTCCAGCTACTACTAATCTAACAACATTATTTACTTGATACTGATTCGAAGAAACCCAAATGATGTTGTTAAATACACGTACCTGTTCAGGCTTCGTAAAGAAAAATAAACCCTAACTTGATTTCCTGAAGGTTTAACGGTGCCTCGCTTTGCTTCCTTCCACAGTCGAAGGAGTCGTCCTCCGTCCTGAGCTGCGACATCTCAGCAGACGACAAATACATTGTGACAGGATCCGGTGACAAGAAGGCCACCGTGTACGAGGTCATCTACTAGACAGAAAGGAGGCTCCTGCTCTGCTCCAGCACTTCTAACCAGATGACTTTTACTTTTCCTCCCCCGACCATCTGTGGACTACAACGAGTCGAGACGGACTACAGTTTTTGGAAAACTTGTGGAAATCTATGGAGCTGTTGACCTGAGGAAGCTTGTGCTGGAACAAAGTTACCTTTTTTTTTGTCCTTTTTGTTTCGGATTTTTGTGACTTTTTTTCTTCCTCGAGAATATTTGGGTGTTGACCCGATGAAGCGGCGCTTCATTTCTGAGAACCTCGTTTCCCAGACGTCTTGTGAAAAGTGTACATATCGGATTAAATAAAAGACATTTTATATATATTATAAAAATATATATATATTTTCATGTCCTGGGTGTACTTGTGATGATTTTTTTGGCCCCACTCTGTCTTATGCCATGATATTGGAGTGGGAGAGCTGAACATAGATTAGAACTTTTTAAACGATTTTACCTTTTGATTTTCTTAAAGCACATTCTCCAGGCTGACTTTTTCAGAAATCAAATAGAGGAGCATGAAAACTTGTAAGTAGGACAATTTTTTTTTTTTTTTGTCGTCGAGATTTTAAAATGGCCTTTTGTCACAGTGCTCTTACCGGACGATGAAAAAACGTGGAGTCCTCTGACTCAGGCAGAACCTTGGCTGGTTTTGGACCACTTTTGGGACCGAGCGGGACACTACGATTCAGGAAAAGAGATGGATGTAAATTTAATTCATATATAAATATATATATAAAAGATCTTTTTAAAAAAATGTACATCTGTCTGTGCTATCTTTCTCCCAGTTTGTTTTACCTTGTTAGATTACGGGAGATGGAGAACGTTTAATGTTTAGCCTAACCCTTGGACCTCAGTTGGCAGCAGAAGCACTGCAGCAGGCACAAACTGAGTGACTATGTGCTTTCTCCTAACTTGACGTAATACGGATGTTGAATTGCACCATCGATTTCTTGGCTACAGACTAAACTCAAACAGTCCAATCTGCGCTATTGGACTCATTCTGCCTCCTTTTGTATCTTATCAATTTTCCTGGAATATGTTTGGTCTCCATGACGGTGGCAGGTGGCGGGAAGCACGCAAGGAGAGAACGGCAACAGGGAAAAAACAACCACACGAGTAAATCAAATTGTCTCCCATGTTGACGTTAAGACAACAGTGAATCATTCTGGTTTGTACACTGTGCTCCTGATCCTGTCGGCAGTTCCCACAAGAGAATTTAAAAAAAGGGGCTAAATGTGCTCCGAGTCTCTCTGAATCACACCAAAGTATGTAGCAAATGCAGTCAGCACTGAAAAGAAATGTACAGTTGTTAATAAATCAATAAAACAGTTTTTGTAGAATGGCCCATTTCCTTTTGATTGACAGATGTTATGTACAGACGCACACTTGTGATGTTCTTCAGGGGCTTCTGAAGGCCATCGGTCTTTGACAAACAGTAAGATCAGAGTCGAGACTATGATTTAGGACACTGAGCCTGAATTTTTGGTGGGTTTTAACAGATTACAGGCCAGTACATGGAGTTTTTGGGGAATCTGTTTGCTAGCCTGGCTCAGCTGCTCGGCAACATCAGAGCAACAACAGGACTCCTCCAGAAAGTCACCGCTCCCAGCCAAGAAATAGTCTGGCTTCTTAACTTTGTGAATCAACAACAAAATGGTAAATTATTCAATTCAATTTTGTTTATATAGCCGCAAATCATAACAGAAGTTATCTCATGACACTTTCCGTACAGAGCAGGTCTAGAGAGACCCAACAATTCCCACCACGGGCAAGCATTTGGCGACGGTGGCAAGGAAAAACTTCCTTTTAAGAGGCAGAAACCTCGAGCAGGACTGATTTATTTTCCTATTTAAGTATCGCTTCAGCGTTTTACTAGCATGGAAAATGGAACCAAGTAAGAAATCAAACTTCCAAGTATTAAAAAAATGTAGACACGCCTGGTCTGAGGTTAGTGGAGGAGTGCAACAAAGTGGTGCAGAAACAGAAGAGGCTTAAATAAGAGTAAAACGCTAATCCACATTCTATCACATCAACCTATTTCTTCAAAATCTCACTAAACTTCCGGAGTTAGAAAGTGTCAGAGGATTGACTGGTTTGAATGGTGAGTTTCACGGCACCTGACTGTGACCGACTCACCTCATTCAGTCCTCTTGGCTCGTGTCCGTGCGGCGCTCACAATGCAGCGTTTCTTGAGTCCTGTCGGGCGTGTTCCTGAATTCCACGTTGATCTCTGGTTAAAGAGGAAGACACACAGCATGAAAGAGATTAGTGTTTTGTTGGTAAGTTCATACGGCAGATAAGATGACTCAGCACTTGAGCTTCTTGTTTCATTTGGACTCGCTTGTGAGTCAAAACAAACGTGGTATGCTTAGAAAGCCACTGACTGTTCATGTAAAACACACTACTCAAACAACAAGGAAGCTTAAAAACATTTAACACTCTTGCTAAAACCTGCAGGGCGAGTTCGGTGACCGGTGGAAGTCAAGCTAAAACTACTGCGAGTGAGCTAACCATGTTCACTGCAGACAGACCACTTATTACGTCGCCCACCAAAACTCAGTGATCTATACTGAAAAGATCTTTAAATGCAGTTATATGTACGTTCACAAAGGTTATAGAGCCATATTTTTATTATTGTAAGGTTTGGTTGCTCCATGACTGTGAAGTGAAGCCAATGCAGAAGTGCCAAAAACTGCAGTTCCTCAAACGTCCACTTGAGGCCGGCTACAGAATGAGTCTCCATAAGTCCCCATGTTAAAACGTCCAACTTCACAGCAGAAATAAACATGTTTACAGCCTGGTACAAAAATCAGTTTTGGTCTCTATAGCTGATTTCCCCGTTCATGACAACTGTACTGAGGGTGAATTTTTATAGAACTCACCTGTTCAAATTATATTAAGGCTTAAAGTTATGCATAATTAACAGTGAGGCCGCTTTGATTGACAGGTAGGTGTTGTTACAGATGGCCATTCGGCCCACCTCAGGTCCACCGATGCCAGCACAGATTTCAAGATTTCTTCAGAAACCTGTGGGTGACGTCACACATACGCTGTCCACTCTTTATACTGACACTGATTGCTACAAGTCTTCAGTTTGCTTCGTTCGTCAGTCATTATTTTAAACTTACATTGAATCACAGTGAGGTAACACTTTGTCTAAATAAAGAAATGAATGAATAAACAAAAGCTGCAGGTTGATTAACATGTTTTTCCTTTCACTGTAGAGAGTCATGTTCTTCCTCTTTGACAACCATCTCACAGGTGACCTGGTCACAGCAGTTCCTCATTAGACTCCCCATTATTCTACCGGCGTCCATATTTTACCAAATGCCAGACTAAACACCGAGCTGCTTCTGCTCTGCATTCATTAACAGTGCAGTGCTTGTAAAATGGGATGGTCGGGACAAAATGGCCGAGAAATGAAGTAGTTACCGTAGGTGTCATTTTTGGTAATGGGAACAGTTGAATGTCATGGTTGTGACACACAGACTTCTAATACATTCGTCAGCGCACACACACTGATATGAAACGAGTAGAGCGTGACAGAGAGAGAGAGAGGACGATCTAAACTGAAGTTTAAAAAAAAAGGTGTGAGGCAGACAGAGAGGGTTGTTGTGAGTTAATGGCTTTGTTTCCAGACGAGATGGTTTGTGGTTTCAGGCCTGCTGACAGGAGTAATGGTGGGAGGGATGAGACACACAGCTCAGGATCTGTGGCAAACCACACACACACACACACACACACGTACCCAGTGACTCCTCTGTTGCCTCACTTGAATCACAGAGACACATTCAGTCACACTCACAGTTCCCACACTCCCACACACACCTGAGGAGAAAGACAAACTTCTCGGGGATTTTGTGGCTTTGCGCTGATATCGGGGATTGATTGCGAAATAGGATACGAGGACGTCATGCCGATAATCAGCAGCACATGATGATGAAAACTTTCCTGTGTTTTGTCACGCACAGGCTCCCGTAAGATTCTCCGTGATACATACTATTAATGTCAGTGTGAATCCTGTTTTACTGACTCATCGCCCTGAACGGTTGCCATGTCTTTTACTTCTCTTTCTTCCCCTCCCACGTCCTTTCCCACTCTCTTGTTCTGCTCCCACCACAGGTGGTGAGTGCATTCATTTTCACTTTTGTGGGGGTGCTGGCTGTAAGGCTGCGATTTCTGACTGCGTATGTGAGAGAGGGGGGAGAAAGGGGAGAGACAGGGCGGGGGGGGAGTTAGGGATGCAATATGGGGCGATTTCTTTGCCATGCATTTAACCAAACTGTGTGGGATGAAGGCTCGCACTGAGCTATACATGTTTTCTTTAATAGCGTTTAAAGGACACTGACTTTGCTGTGTGGATTATGTTAACTGGTGATGGTGGTCAGACTGGACAGCAGACGATGTGTGTGTTCTCTGGATCACATGTTGTTCGGTTTAAGAAACTAAAACACTTAAGTAAAGACGCTGGTTCTGGTTAAATATTGAGAAATATGGAGATATATGAAGGTAAACACGTCTCTTCATGACTCACTGTTGACTTTTTAATGTTTGACCAGGACAAAGATTATTTCCTAAACTTAACAGAGTGCTTTGACTGAACCATGGAGAGAATTTTGGCTGCAACAAACTGATTTTTTTTTTAGGTACGTTCATTAAAAATGTTACCTTAAAATAATGTCAGTGACAGATGATTTATTGATCCTTCTAACTCAAGCTGAAGGCGCTGGTGGTGAGAATAACATTAAGTACAAAGAGAGAAGTGTTTGACCCAAGCAGCAACCTCCAAGTACCAAAAACTGCAGTTCTTCAAACGTCCACTTGAGGCTGGCTACAGATCGTGTCAGTCTCCATAAGTCCCCATGTTAAAATGTCCAACTTCACAGCAGAAATAAACATGTTTACAGCCCGGTACAAAAAACAGTTTACAGATTGACATCCAAACACAAATTGCCAACTAAACACTTATTATTAATACCAGACGTAAATACAAAGGTTCTTTATAAGATGTCATTCTCCAGATTTCATAACCAGATTATGACATCTTAAAACACAGGTTCACATTTGAATATGACATGCTCATGTGTACAGTACATCACAAGTGTTGTTGGAAGCTGTAATTGTTCTTCCTGTCTCTAACTGAGAGATTCACAGTCCTCATTCTGTGTAAAAATCGACTTCTGAAGCTCAACTGAAGAAATTTTTAAAGCTTCAACAGTCGGATTTAGTCAAATCAAGTGAGTATCTTCCAGAGGTTTAGTCTGAGCTGCTGGGAGCTGCTCACTCCATTTCACAACTCAAATTGGACGAAAGAAAAAGTGGATTTTGTCTGAAGGGATGTCTTCACAGCCACCATGAACAGGTCGATTCATTGTCATGCAGACATGTAAGAACTGTTTTAAGACATACGTGAAATAATGTGAACCTGTGGTACATGTGGTATGTGACTGAACATCTCAACTGCTCTTATGTTGTTGACAAACGTTGCTTTACTTTGATATGAAATGACATTGAACGTCAAGATCTGTCTCGGCGTTTTAATATTTGTCTAAATTTAAGCATTAGCGAGAAAATAAAAGCTTAAAAGTGTCTCGCCTTTTCAGCGAGTTCATACAGAACATTTTCCCAGATCACTGCTAAAAGCTGACTGCTCTCTGCTAAAGGCTTCCAACCACTTAGAAAAGCTTGACCTGTAAAATCCTGATGCAAGGTCTTTTTGTTCTCTTGACAGTCAAGAGCTTTTTCTGTGAAGGAGGAGTGATGCAGGGCATTCTACCTCTCTCTCTCGGTCCATTTCAGCGGTGAGGCAAAGGTTTTTTACTCTCCTTTACCTGACAGCCTTCTGATTTCATCTCTCTTTTATTGCACCGCGGGACAAAATGGAAAGCAAAATGAAAAGCCTTTTCTCTCTTTTCTCGCAGAGACTGTCTCCATGTCTCCATCCCATTGTCAGCAGTTACACCCCTTTCACATCTTTCTTTTCTGTGTATCACTTGTTCAGAGGCAGCTCCTATATAAGCACATCGATTGGGCTGAACCAAGTAGCCTGAAGAAAAACAGAGAGGAGTGTGTGAGGGTGCCGCGTTTTTTTTTTTTTTTTTCAAAGATAAAAAATGAGGAGCTCTCTCCGTCTCTCTCACTCACTGGATAACCAAGTGCTCGTGGAGATTAAAGGGGGAGAGAGCGGAGAGCGCTGGTGCTTCAGCACCCAGAGGTCATTTGGGTCCCTTTGATAGCATTCAGGCCTCACCTCATCTTCTGACCTGTCCTTAAGATGAGAAGCTTTCATCAGTCTCTGCCGGACACAAGAGCCCACTCAGGATCAGGGGCTCAAATTAGAGAAGGGTTTTGTGTGTGAGAGAGTGTGTGTGTGTGTGTTGAGTTTTCATATTGTGTTGTATAATTCAATGCAATTACTGATATAAAAGCCTGTCCCTTTGGTCTTTGATCACACAGACTGTTGAGAACAATGCTTCAACTGGATTTTTTTTAAATTATTTGTCCGGGAGGGACCGGGGGGAGATTTGAAAGGACTCAGTGGAGGAGGCTTCCTCTGGCAGGCTGACAGTAACCTGACCGTATACTGAATATCAAGCATGCCAGTATGGACTCTATATACAGCGGGAATAACAGGAACCTCACAGTACAACGCCAGTAAAACCATCAGCAATTAAAGCTCCTTAAAAATAGTCTAGTCTATAGTCATTTCAACAGTAGTTATTTGCCTTGTACGTTGCTAATTTAGTGTACATGCAGACAGGACCAGGCGCTGTGGCGATTCGCAGGGCAGTGCTGAATGTAACTGCTGTAAAACAATCAGGAAATAAATCTATTTCACTGATCAAGCGGCTTTATCGAGGCCGGCGCTCGCTCACTCTCATTCACTGTCTATGTCTCTCAACCGCTGCTCTCTCTCTCTCTCAAACCATTGGACACAAACCAAATAAACTTCTTCGTGTCACGTGTGAACCAGACACAGATTTAGAAGCCGGGAACATGAAATAAACGAAGCCAGAACACAACAGGTAGAGTTTATCAGAGTTTAGTCCATGATTCCACCTGGATAGTTTCAGAGACATTTCAGGCTGACTGTGGAGGTTTGACCGATCTGGTCGTCTGATCGGTGGCTGCAGCGTGACGTCAGGCTGCGTTTTGCCATAAGTTGGATCTGGCTCAACTTCTTTGCAGCAGGTCACTTGGTTTCTTTGGCGGACACCTCTGTGAGCCAAAATGGACTACCTCGACTCAAAAAACCTGCGTTCACTGTCTGAATACGGCCTTATTAATCAAGAACTGTCCAACTTTGTGCTTTCTTGAGGAGTTAGATGAGAAGACTGATACCAATCTCATTTTCTCCTGGTAAATTTACAGCTGGAGCCAGCATGCTGGCTCGCTTAGCTTAGCATACATAGTGGAAACAGCTAGCTTGGCTTAAAAATCCACCTGTCAGCACCTCTAAAGGTGACTAACGTGTTAAATCTTTTATGTCAAACTATTCCTTTAAATATCAAAGAGGACAAGGTAGGATGCATGAACCACACTGAACAAACCTTGACTGGAGGGTCAATCGACTCCTTTATCACTCACTCTTTCTGAGGAACAGTTAGTCAAACAGTGCTAATAATAATAACAACAGTAATAATAAAACAACATACAAACAACTGAGACATGATGTCAAGTACTGAGGTCTGAAATACAGAGTTATAATTGAAATGTATTGTGTGATCCACAGTAAATGCTATGTGTGATAGACAGCGGAGCGTTGGCTCGTAGACACAAAGTAAAAATCATTTTCATTTCATGAGACCTGTAAAAAGGGAAACTGTGAAACGCTCCTCACAGCAATCGCTTTAACTGCCAAGGTGAACACGGGGGTTAACAAGCTCAGCAAAGCAAATAATTGGTACAAATAAGTAATTAGCACAGTGGAAGGGCTCAGATAAAATGTGAAGGAGCACTAATTGAACATGATTATAAACTTCCTTCCTTCCTCCTCCATCAATTGGAGCTGTAACGAGGATGTCCTCGGAGATAATTAGGATAACAGGGCAAAAGTGCCACTTGAGAGAAACTCAGAGGGAGACTGCTCGGTACAGAGAAACACGGAAACAAGAGTTTACCAAAAATACGGAGGAATAATTCATTTAACATAATCAAGCGATCGTTTTGCTGTAATCAACATGCGACTTAGACTAAACTACATGAAGCAACACTCATATGAACTCACAATTAGCCTGCGCATTTGCAGCTTTAAGTCACCTTTGAGCGATCCTGTTGGTTTTCCAGCTGCTCAGACTGTTTGGCTGAGTCACACCACTGTCATCAAGCCCACCATTTAAACCACAGGCTGCTGCTTCAAGCAAACACAGATGTTATGAAGTAAACTAATATTCTGGGGAAGAAGGTGAGGAAGAATTTAGCAGCTAATGACGCAGATATTTCTCACAGGAGTTGGTGGAGACCAAGAATTTGCGGTCAGAACATTATACCAATAAGTATGTACAAACTTCTGATTGTATGTAATAAATTATAAAAAAGAAACCACAGATTATTTTCATCATCAATTAATCATTTTGGCTATAAAAAGGTCAAAAAATAGTAAAAAATGTCCATCATATTTTTCCAAAGGGTCGTATGTTTAGTTGTTTATTTCAGCTAGCAGTCCAAAAACCCAAAGATATTTATTTTTCATGATAGAAGAAGAGAAACTAGCAAATATTGAAACATTTGAGAGGGTGGAAGCTGTAATTTATCGGCATTTTTGCTTAAAAAATGACAAATTGATAACATAGTTGCAGATGAAACGACTAATGATTAGAATGATGAACAGTTGTGCTATATACTGTGTGCAACATTAGACCTCCATCAAAACTATTTATTTAAATATAGCTAATATATTGCATTGGATAACAAGGCAACTTGATTCATCTAAATATTTAAGTACTTTTAAAAATACAAATGAGTCCACTGTCACAGTCTAACTTCCACAGATCACTATTAAATTCTGCCACTTGCAAGTTAAACTTCTATGATTTTAGTTTTTGTGCAATTAATTTGTCCGTTTCCCATCCAAAAAACAATTCTTAAATGCATTTAGCATGGTGGGAAATCTTTTCAAACAGCAGCTAGACTTTTAAATGAGAATATTTCGGTTGGCAGGGAACAAGTTTGATAAAGTAGAAGAATTTATTTACCATGAAGTTTAGAGAGCCTAAAGATGATAGCTGCTGTAATGACACCAATCATGTGCGGTTGTCAGTCAGATGTGTACATCCAGACGCTTCATAATCACTCCAATTAGTCACTACAGCCATGTGTGTGTGTGTGTGTGTACGAGTGAACTGTGTTTTTCTGTCTTTAGTGGCCTCTGTGACTCTTGATATATGAGCACAAGACAAACATTCAGTGCACCTGTACTGACCGAGCTACTTGATGGTGTGTGTGTGTGTGTGTGTTGAATGAGAGTTTAAGTGTGTATCTACTCTTGTGTAAATGAGTGTAACGTCTCAGTCAGTTGGCGTTGGTAGATTTATGTCTGCCCTTGTTGTCGTTGTGTATCCTGTAGTTCAACTGTAACCTGACGCTGTTACTGTTACATAACAAACATTAACTGAAGTCAAGTTGACAGACTCAGACAGATGTTGCACCTGTACTTTGTAATGGGTATATAGAGTGGTGTACTCACATGTTATATTTGTGCAAATGTAGATTAAATTATTATTTATAAAACATAAGTAGTTAGTCTTTAAGTGAAGTAATAAAGTAACCAACTTTTAAAAGAGCACAAAGAAGAGGAAGTGAACGTTTGAAGAGGTCATTGTAGAAAGGCAGAAGTGAAACGAAGCCGGAAGGCTGACAGAGAAGCGGGGCTGCTTTGTGCTGTATGAACAGGTCATTTGTTTGGGTGGGTCACAGTAGTTAAAGGGCCAGAGGAAAGCGAGGTGCCAAGTTAATGTGACAGGCAAATGAGTGTGAGCCTGTTCCTGCGATTTCTATGGGCTTTATGCAAAGTGAGAGCTGAGAGGGGAAACTGGCCATTCAGTGTGGCAGTCAGTGTGGCAGCAGAGTGGAGGAGGGAGACTGCGACCGACCAACAGGAATTCAAAGCAGCGGTCAAAACAACATAATACTGCTTTGAAAACTGAATTCAGTCAGCGAGACGAATCAAATAATCAGCCAACTCTGTCACTGATGATTAACGCTGGGTTGTTTTGTAAAGGATGGATGGCTGGCATTTATATTTATGTTTTGTTATAGCCAAAATAAAAACATCTTAAACACAAGAGCTATCCAGGAATACATGAATAATTACGAATATCTATCTTCATCTCAGCACATCGGACGTCGTCTTTTTTCCATCAAGACTACCCAGATCTCGAGTTGTTTATTCTGAGCTTCAAGTTAGCATTCGCTCGGAGATCTGTCTTGACTGAAAGGTGTGTTAGTGCACACATACACACAAAAAACACATGTAAGCTCAGAAACAGGACATGACATGTTGGACGTGCCCCGAATACCTCCACCGAGAGATAGACAACCAGGAGACATCCCGATCAGACGCTTGAACGACCTCAGCTGGCTCCTTTTGACACAGAGGAGTTCTTATGTCTGAGCTCCTCACCTTATCTCTACAGGTGAGCCCAGGTACCATGTGAAGGAAAGCACAGAGATCTCTTACTGAACATCCACAGCTGTCAGCCATAGGTGAGGGCTTCAATGTAGATCAAATTTCGCCTTTAAGGTCAGGTATTCCTTCACCACAAGAGTCCAGTATAACACCTTCATCACTGCTGACAGCACACCAGTCCACCTGTTGATATCATCCTCCATCTTGGACTCAAAAATCCTGAAATATTTCACTTATTATTTATTATATTTCACATGGGGGAGCAACTTACACCCAAACAAGAGCAAACAATCATCTGTTTTCCAGCAGAGAAACATACTGTGTCCTTGGAGTTGATCACCTTCATCCCGAAAACACTAGACTCTCCTCTGGTTGCTCCGCCTCAACTCTCTGGGATTTACAGAGTTTCCTGATGGACAGTAAAGTACACTGCTGCCAACTGTAGCTGCTGTTAGCCAAATGTTAGCTCAGCCAGGCTGAGCGGACTGTGAGCTCAGAGCACCGGGGGAGTGTTAGTGTTTGTACCACAGGTGACCACCGGGAAAAAAAAAAGAAGGTTTTCAGGCGTGTGGCGTGGGCGAATGCTGACAGGGAGCGGAGCCGGTGTCATGCCAGAACTGGAGCTCAGCAGCCTCTATGGATGTAATGACAGAGGTGAAAAGACTGAAGAGGACGTTGACAGAGGAAGCTAAGAAGAGTAAACAAGAGTAAATCTGGGACTGACTTTAAGTCGTTGGCGAGAGCTTGGTGAAATAAAAGGCTGAAAGACAGAGGCCGAGCTGGGCTCCTTGCTGTTGGACTAGTAAGTAATATTAGCTGGCTGCTATGTCCTGTGTTGTCGCACTTGCTTGATGTTTGGCTGTTAGAAAATACCCGTGTACAGCTGTCCATATTTATACAGTATTGTACTCTGGGGCGGTAAATCACAAAATGTTTCCTTAAATTATTTAAAGCAGGATGTTGTAGAGATGTGAGGGTAAATAATTCACACGTACAGACAAACTGTTACTTAGAGAAATCTGTGCATTATGTGTATTTCTAAACACAAACACTATATTTAACTCTGCTTGCGAGGAACACAAACAAACCGGCAATTTCTAAAAATCACAGAAGCGAAAGCTCTTCCTCTCTGCGTCTGCCTTGTTTCTCAGTTTTCCCTCTCTGTCACACACTCATACAGACACAGCAGATTCCCTCTCCCTCTCTCGACCTGTCTCACACACCATTACCCCTGTGAGGCGAGGAGACAACCCTAGCCAGGGGAGAGGGGGGTGGGGGGGAGGAGGAGGCGGCATCATGGGTAATGTCAGTAGACACATGTCAAAAGTACAGCCTGTGTCCTGAAAAAGCTGTGTGTGGTGTGACAGCGGTCCGCCTGCCGCTAACCCTGAACGCCCCCCCCCACTTCAACCCACCCTCCCACCGACTCAGTCCAGCCGACAGAAAAGCTTCCTGCGTTAGCCCTGAGGGAGAAAAAGAGCCAGCAGGGAGGGTCATCAGCACTACTCCGCTAGGATAAATGCTTTTCCTCTTGCAGTCTCACCTCACTGCACAGCTATTGTCCTCAGGAAGGAGTGCAGAAGGGTTTTTGTGTGTGTGTGTCAGAGGACAGCGATCATGGACGTATGTATGTACGAGGTGGGGGGTAGTTTCCCACTCAAATGCTCAACAAACATCTCAGCCCTGCAATCTTTATCAATTCCACAACTATGAATCAAATAATTGGCTTTTTGATGAGACAGCCTTTCTGTTGTCCAGACGCTTCCCACTTCAGCCATCATAATTCAACAAATCCTGAACGTGTGACAGCGTAGAGGTCAGAGTTTGTGTGCAGGCCAGTCCGTTTCATCCACACCAAACAATGAAAAGCATTTCTTTATGCCTGAGCATGAAGGTTCATTCTTGGCTTTAGACACAGATAAAAAAAAAGACTACTAGCTGCTCACATGCTACACCGTGTGTATTGTGTACCGGGCTGGTGTTTGGACGGTAAAACAAAGCCGAGTGGCCGTCTGAGCGCTGAGCTGACACAGGATAAGCATGGACAAATACCGCTGATTGCTGTGCTGCAGAACGCGGATCTGAGATCAGAGGAGAAAAATGGAGAAATTTCAGAGTGTGTTTGGATTTTTCAGAGAAGTGCTTCGATGAGAGATTAGATCTGCTAATAAAGACATACTAATGAGCAACATGGATGTCAAATGTTTAATTCATTTACATGCACTGATGTTACTGTAAACATGATTTTCTTTCCAGCCAGTGGTCTATGGTTTGCCTGATTTTAACTGCTACGTCCATGCAGTTTTATTCCGTCAAAAAATACATTTATTAGGCACTGAACTTTGGCTGTGTCACAGAGGAAAAATACAGATAGCATTTTCTGTGTCACATAGAGCTACAGATAGCATTTCAGGTGGGCAGAGAGGTGTAAAGAGTAGGGTTTCAACAAATGTCAACAAATTAATGAGCAAAGTTTGAGAGAAATAAACCTTTTGCGTCCATAGAAGACGTCTTTTACTTAAACTCATTTTAAAATGGGAGCAAGATGTTTATATTTTTGTACCATAGATGTCCAGATATCATTTAACTTCATCTTTATCTCCAGTTTCTACCAACAGCGCTAAGAATAATCTAAATGACTGTTAGGATAAACAATATTCCAGGCCTCTGATATCAACAATAATACTTTATGTTTGCAACCCCAGTCTTCACTAATTGATGTTCAATGACATTCAGTTAGTCCAAGAACACTTACCTTACTCTGGTTTCTACCCGTTGAACATAAAAAATAGTTAAGGCCCTGAAATACTCCAAAATAGACAAGGAAGCACCCTCTTGGATGTCCTTATGGCGAATAAAACATGATAAATCGCCCTCTACGATGGCTCAATGTGCAAGAAAATGTGATGCAGTGCCACATAAGGCTGCCCTTCGTCCACCACTGCATGTTCAGTGGACGAGTACTCTGTGTGGACCCTCGCAGACGTGGACAGATGACAAAGTCTACAGAGAGTATAACCTGAGCTTTGAATAGAGGTGGATCACAATTTACAACATGCCAATAAAACATCGTCTTTAAATCCATCCACAGACACAAGCATTGAAGCAACGAGCAGATAAAGCTGATTAAAAACTGATTTTCTTTTACGTGCAATCAATAAAGTCGTATCTGGCTTTAATGGAGCATTACTGTTAATATAAAGGCTCCACACAGAGACAGAAAGAACATTATGGACTCAGGGTATTTCCATGCATGTAATGTATGCACGTGTACTGTAAACTGACTTGAATTACACTCGACAGTAAATTCTGTGTGTCATCATGCCAACGTGTATTTATCTCTGAGCACCGTTTCCTTCACTCAAAATGCAAATTAATTCAAATCTGTCACTCGGCTCTAATTAAGAGGCAGCATCAGAAACAAACAGAGATGTTTTTTAACGAGTTCGTGCGTCTCGTATCACAATAATGATTCACAATCTGATCACAACGATCACACGTTCACACGCGATAACGGACACACTAATGGAGAAACAAAAGAGTGAGAACTGTTCACATTTCCTATGCAGAGAAAATTATGCATAAATTATCTGGAATAATTATGCATAATCACACAGATAAAGTCATTTCTACTGGATTTTACTTGTGCAGCACGAGATGGGTGGCCTTAAAATAATATCAAGTTATTGCGAGGTTTTCATGCGATGACATTTCTGAAGAAAAGGCTGGTTGGTTGGCAGGTAGAAGCCGGCTCACAGAACGAGAGCTGGCTCCGTACTGATATTAAAAATAACTCTGATTACAGTCATCACCTGCTGTACTGACATTAGATACCTGATTAATATCAAATTATAACTTCAGTCTGATGCAGACGGATCTGGGTGTGCCCAGCTGGTGATTATCAAATTAACTCCTACAACATCCTCACCTGACTGTGACTCACGGCACTCTGCTTCCACTTCTACCAACAGGTTTTCTTTTGTACCTGACGTGCTGCTCCGGTCAGTTAGCAAACATACCTGACGTGTTTGTTTCACGGTCAATGTAGTTAGACATACAACACGGGGATGTAAGTGGCCTCTGTTGTGTGATGGAGTACTTCTCCCTCAGTTTCTCTGAAGGTGAATGTTATTATAAGTTTAACAGCGGAGACAGCAGCACGTGTGCTGCTGCTGCTCACAGTTATGACGTATAAGACGTTGCATTATCATCAAAATTGTGACTGTACTGCATAACCAAACTATGAGTGCATATTAAACTAATAACATCGTCCAAATGTTGTAGTTAGCTACAGATATTATACACAGTGAAAAGATCGAGAAACATATCTTCAATAATGAACGTCACTGTCACGCTGATAAAGCACCCACGTCCTCTTGAACACCGTTTCTCAATCTATGGTGCAAGTATCACTTGTGGTACATAACCTCCCTGTAGTGGTATTTGGATTAATCTCTGCAATCATTTGAAAAAAATGAAATAATTTCATTTAAAAACATTAAACTACCAAAATACTTGAAGAAAATGAAAATAAACTAATAAAGTAATCGCTGGAATGTAATTTTGGTTTCAATACAAATATTTTCACTACACAGTCATCACATACATGAGCTCAGATGTGACAAAAAGAGGTGAAATGAGTGGTTACAAAACTCACAACTTCAATCGTAGCTCCAAATGGGAAATATCAGGAAGAGAAGTGCGGATCTGGTGTACCACTTTCCATCAAATTAGCTCTGGTTCTTTCATTAAGGATTCAAAACTACTGTTCCTATGAGTAATAAACCAGCCTCCTGTGTAAAATGTCTGCAGGGTCGGCCTACGCTATATTTTCTGAGGTGGTACCACTGACAGTATAAACAATGGACAGCGTATGCGTGACGTCACTCACAGTTGCTGGCTGCCGTGATGTTGGTAGTCCTGCCTCTTAAATTGAATAAATTGAAGCTGTTCATCAGCAAAGACGACAACCTGGGTGCCATCTGTGACGACACCCACCTGTCAATCAGAGCGACCACGCTGTTAGTTATACATAACTTTAAGCCAAAATTCAGTTTTAAAAATTCAGCCTTAGTACAGTTGTGATAAACGGTGAAATTAGCTATAGAGACCAAAACTGTTTTTTGTACCAGACATGTTTATTTCTGCTGTGAAGTTGGACATTTAAACATGGAGGCTTATGGAGACTGACACGTTCTGTAGCCAGCCTCAAGTGGACGTTTGAGGAACATTGGCTTCATTTCCCAGACACGGAGGTTGGAGGTGGTACGCAGTATAAAAAGTTTGAGAAATACTGCTCTAGAGCATTTAGACAATGCAACTCTGTGGAAAAATGTTCATGATGTTAAATAAATCATCATCAACCATCACCCTTCACCTCCATTATTCTACCTTGACCAAACAAAACGAAAAAAAAAAACGCTGTGCTTTATATCATGACGGAGTACAGAGGTACTTCAGTAACCCCTCATATTTTCCTTTCAGCCTCTCCACAGAAAGATTACAGAAGGCAGTGAGCATTATAAGAGGCGCAGGTAATTGCCCTCATTTCTGCTTCAGACAAAAGCCAATGTTCTGGCTGCTCTTAAGTAACCTGTCGAGTGTCAGTCAAGGATTCTTCAAGGCTGCAGAAAATTGTATGGGTCTTTCTTTCTTCTTTTTTTTTTTCCATGACAGCTATCTATCTGAGGATATTATGAGTTTCCACATTTAAAAGAAACTTGTATTGAAAGATTGCTGTAATTTCAGTACAGTATTACATTAAAGAACAGTTTTTTCGACTTCATCTGAAGTGTTAATTTGTGGCAAACATAATTTTTATTACATTTCTTTCTGTTTTATTAAGTTGGTTTTACCTTTTTACCGGAGCTCAACAGTTGCTGTAAATCTTTGCTGCACACTAACTTTCGCTTGGGAATAATTATTTTGCCTGCACACTAATGAGTGGTCACTAATTGGCAGTTTGTGTCTAGGCGAAGCCAGTTAAGTCAGCCGACTCACGTGGAATAGATTATGTAAATGTGGAATATGTACAGCATCCATGTTTGACGTCCACGCTCTGACCTCTTCACTCCCCGCAAAGGATCCCCACGCTCAGCACAGCAGGGAGCCCGGAGCGATCATAATATCGTCCCTACAGGTGGATGCGGGGGTGGAGGTAAAGCTGTAGAAATGTTATATGAACAGCAGCAGCTGCAGGTGTCAGCGCAGCTTACAGGTAAGCAGTGTGGCAGCAAAAGACTGAGAGCTGACAGCTTAAGTAGAGTGGCATAATAAAAAGAGTGTGTTGGATATATGTTGCAGTGGAAGGAGTCTGCCATGTGGATGTAAGGGCGGACTCAAGTTGACTGCCTAAACTAGCTTACAGGCTTTGTTTCATGTATTGGAGGCTCTATGGACAGGAATATGTTTAATTTGTCTTATCAGATCTCAAATAATCACGACTAGAAAAAACATAGATGATATTTTATTATGTTCTAATTTTAAATTTAATCTTGCACTCACTTTCAGTAGAATGGTGGTCTGAAGTTTGGTCTGTATTGACACTAACTACATATACAGTATTGTTTTAATTATTGTGATGACTTTGTGGGTGTTATAGTTTTTCTTAAGACCAATCAGAAGTGCCAAATATATCTAAATATGAGCAGTAGTTTAAAAGGTCAGGGTGGTCACAGCTGCGTCTGTTGTTCCCCTGGTGGAACGTCCTACCAGTTCCTACCAGATCAGAGGCGTCCCTCTCTACCTTCAAAAACTTCCTGAAGACCTCCAGGACCTCCTCTCCGAGCACTCCCAACAACTGGACATGCTAAATCTATCTACGCGTAGTACTTATTGCTGCACTAAGATGTCCTTGTCGCACTGTACCTTGATTGTTTCCCTTTTTTGTAAATCGCTTTGGATAAAAGCGTCAGCTACATGACTAAATGTAAAAGAAACAAACTTCCTGACACTTTCAATTCTCTCATTTTGCAAGCCAAGGTAGTAAAACTTATGTTCATGTTGGCAGAAAACTTCAAATATATAGAAGGAGAGGAGACTTTCTGCTCTTTTGGCCTTATTATTTTAGCCAGAACACTTTACAAAAACAACCTGAACATGCTGGATGGAAGCGGTGTCTGCAGATTGATCCACCTTAGTGTTGAAATGGCGGTACAGAAGGTGTAATTCTTTACTTTTAAGAGCGTGTATTTAAGCGTGTGTGTGTGTTCGCTGGCCTTTAATAACATCAGACCAAAGTCAGCACAGATTGTGTGCTTTTGCTTTGAGGACCAAACCCATTTAGCGAACTCAGAGGGTATTAGTTGGTGATTTAGGTCCTAATGAATGGGTTGCCAAGTCACATACACACACACACACACACACACACATAGATGTGTCCCCATCAAACACACACACACACAGACACTAATCCTTCAGTGAATTGTAACTAAGCATTACTCTCACCCCAAACCCTTCTTCCTGCCATGCTTAACACCAGTTCATGGGACACCATCTGGTCTCCACCCTTTAAAAAAATGAGATCTTGTCAAAGCAGCGTGAATGAGCACACAATGCTAAAAACCCAAAGGGTAATCAAAGACTCCAAAAGCTAACTGAAGACGAGAAGCCCAAATATTGCCCCATTACTCATCCTATGACCCCAAATGTGATGTCCATTATAGCACACCAACCACTGGGGCAGAACCAATCCTAACCCAGTTACTATTTGCATATGAAAGGCTTTAGGCGCAGAATATAGCATCCAGAGAGGTGGCTCTGGCTCTGATTTCAAGGGATATTTAGCCCCCTATTCAGCCATCAACAAAGGACGGGCATTCAGACAGGCAAGGAGGGAGGCAGTGCTTGCTGAGCCGTCACAGAGCTCATTTGTTCTCTGTTTACTTAAGCCTCCCCCTCTTTTTTTTCCCTCTTCCCTCCAGAGGCTTCAAGCATGGACGGGTGGGTGATTGGGAACCCTCCTTCGCTCCATCCCAGTGGGAGAGATAAACAGCAATTTAAATGGTAGTCAGAAAAAGGTTTTGATTTGCATGCATTTATCGGTCAATCAGCAGCGCCGACAATCATCATCAAACTGTCGGTGCGCTGTTACGCCGAATTATTTATTTATTTTAACTCTTCTTCTTCATCCTTTGTTTAGTTGTTAGTGCTGTGTGTCTGTCTGGGAGAAACAATGTATTTTAGTGTACGTACAGTATGTGGACATGGCGTGCGTGTCCTGCACTGTTTGAGTGTCTTTAGTCTCTGATAAGGAAACACTTGATGAAGCTGAGTGGCCTCCTAATCTGATTTCTACCACCACCCACCTCTAGCCTCGGGTGTATTTGCTGGGAGATTGCTTAGGCGTCTTAGGGGAGAGGTATTTGTAATTATATAGGTGGATTAGGGGGTAGACTTGGAGGCCGCATGGACTAGCTTTGTTGTGTCTGAGAAGCAGGGAAGGTCGAGTCGTACCTGCATGTCACTCAGGTATTAAACAAGGTGCTGTTAGATGGAGGACTGGAGCACGGGCTCCAGATTAGCTGGGTGTAGTGTAGCATGGTGGGAGATGAAGAAGTGAAGAGAGGGAGCCAGCTATGTAATACTGCAGAGACAAGAGTCCCATTTTGAAATGTGTACAGGATATAGTTGTGAAAGGTAAAACCAGACAGAAAGGAGTGATATAGAGAAGGTGTAAAGTGATAAAGAAACTCTGCACCAACCTTGAAGCAGAATCACTCGTCAACAGCTGATGTACCTTACATTTTTGGCCGAATTTGTATTTATATGTCTCAACAATTTTCTTAAAGATATTTTTTTGTCCTTTTCAAGCTTTATTTTCAATAGAGACAGCTGAAGAGTGACAGGAATGTGGGGAGAGAGAGAGATGGGGAATACATGCAGGAAAGAGCCTTAGGTCGTTTTCGAACCCTGGGCTGCGGCAAGGACTGAGCCTTCGTACATGGGGCGGATGCTCTACCAGCTGAGCTAAATGACACCCCTGTGTTTCAACAATTTTCTGATTACATTAACAAAGATCACATTGAGACATTCAAAGTGCCGCTCCCCTTTCAAGAGTGAAGGAGAAACTGTGGTGTCCATGAAACTCGTGAAAAACGTGGAAAAGCCAGTGCTTGGTTTGTCCGTCCTGGGCAACATGATGGACTCTGTAGACTCTCTGTACATGTGAAGAGCTCATACTAAAGGTAACAAAAACAATATTCTTATTTTCAGGTGATTATACACTAATTAATACATACTTATGTCGATTTCTGCCACACTACACAATATCAGCCTGAATATAGCCCAATCCAGCGGTTGTACCGTGTCAGTCTGTGCAGGAGTGACAATGAATGTCGGACGCAACAATTGTTTTAGTGAAGTGTGTCAGCTTTCAGCTTCGGTTATGAATGAATGGGAAATATACATGCTGGAGGAGGCAGAGATACGACTTCCTCCACTGACGATGTTCTCAATAACTCACTGCAGCCTGAAGATGTGTTTTAAGAAAGTCGCCTATCTCTGACTGGAAAACTGTCAGTACATGTTGAGGCTCTATCCACCTACACATGTGAATGCAACAAATTCTGTTAGGGAGAAGTCTTTTGGGAAATAGTTAGTACTTAGTACTAAGTTTTTTTTTCTAAGTACAGAACAACAAAATAACTCCCTTGGTGTTGCACAGTTTTTGTAAGTTTAGAGTAAAATCTCTTTGGTGTCCAACAACAGGAAACATATGCTGGTAACAGGTGGAAGAACATAATAATTAATCACATTGTTAGACTCAAAAATCCCATCAACAAAAATATTTATCTGCTGACTCAGTGAATACAGCACCTCTGCTTGAGAAATTATACATTTGTGGCGGCGGCAGCAGTCCTTTAGCCCCTGCTTCAATTATATCGCTGCTGAGTCTTGCTCTTTTTATGATATATGTATGCTTTGATGTAAACGCTCGGCAAAATTGAGATGGAGTGTGTTGTTCTTTATTGGACACTGAAGGCTGAGACTTCATTATGTTTACATCAATTAGTTAAGTTCTCTAAAGCTGCAGAGACAGATCATTTTTTTCCTTCTTAGCTGCCACAAAAACGCCAACGTTAAAAATGTTATCAATCTAGGTTTCACTTTATTCACGTACGTGTGACAGCTGAGTTAAAGAGAAATTAACTGAAAGAGCGATGGCTCTGAAACTGCTGAAATCATTTTCATGCATGAATGTTGAAGAGGTGAACAGAGATTCATCGCTCACTAAAGGCTTGTAAGTGTTTTTTAACCAGTGGACGGCTGGTGCTCGTGTATTGATTAGTCAGAAATCACAATCTTAAAAGCTGTCAACCTGGCAGGGCTAAATAATGCATGGGGCGACTTTCTGAGAATGATGGATTAGTCTTTAAACATGTTTTCTACTACAATCAATATCTGCTCAGTTCATTGCAGCAATATGTCAGTCATTATTCAATAATTTGTGATGTTAGTAAGCAGACACTTGTCTCTGACCTCAATGCTGCATTTACGGACACTGACACAAAAACACTGTATATATTAACCAAGAATACAGTAATTTAACAGTAATGCTTCTCAGCATTGAACCAAGAAAATAAACTCCACACATAAACAAAGTTTTAGTGTGTCGTGACGATCCAAAGGAAAACAAAAATACACTTTGAGGTGAGGATATTTACGGTGAGGGATTTGGAAAGGTATTTGGGCAGATGTTTGTTGCTCCTCCTTCAGAGAGAAAACAATTTTGTGTTGCTATCTGCAATCCATCACTCAAAGCAATATGTTGAAAATATGGCTTAGATAGTTATGATTGAATTTCCATCTGCTTGTTGGTGGACTAGTGGTATAAAAAGCAATAAAAATTCGATTCTAAATTTCTACTTGCATGTTGCACCTTTGGCCACCTATATCCAAGTATATCAGTTGCAGATGTCATGTTTTGCATCTATTATCAAAGGCAAAATATCTTGATTCTGGCTTGGTAAGACATGCATAAACATTTGAAACTATGGATAGCAGTCTAGCAATTATTTTGAAAAAGAAGGCTGTGGTCCAGGCGAAAAATCTGCACCCTTTCTGCATTGGAAAGGGGGGCACTGTCCAAGGTCCTGAATGAGTTTCCTCACAAATATCTGCTTTGTGTGTGCGAGAGAGAGAGTTATATAAATACACATCATGCTTGTCAGGAGTTATGGCTCTAAAGGCAAAAAAAAAGATCAAAATCAATCTAAAAAAGCACCCAAAGAAGTCTTTTTTAGCAATTGCTAAGATTGTTCACTGACTAAAAATTGTCGATGGTGGTGCCTTTCTTTAACTGTTCTGATGCTGCCATCGCTACAGTTATTTCATTATCTGATGCTGAGCTGCCCCGTTCACCAAAACTGAAAGAAAATCCAGGAGAAACAAAAAGGGAAAGACTTCAAACATTTCCCTTCTTTCTTCTCAATAGGGTGTACAATCAACCACCCAACAAATCCTCTCATTTCTACAGTTTAAATAACTTTGAGTAGTTTTATTTTTTCGGCTTTCTTCACACTTTTATTCCACAGTAATCACACTGAGAGCAAACAAGTCCAAACCTTGTGGCAAAGGTTAGATGGTTTGTAGTCAAGCCTCTTGTCTCTGTGCCTCAATCTCTTTATCCCTGGACTGAGCTGGCCCTGGCCCAGGGCCCGTTCCCAGGCTGTGTGTGTGTATCTTTATCCTCCCAGCGGGGAGTTATCTGGGGGTAAAGGGCTCACCACTGTTTTTACATAAACAAAGACTTTGGGATGAAACAGAGAGAGAGCGTCATGGCCAAATCCCTGTGCCTGGCTGCCGGCCACCACTCCATGCCGGTTTCACCTCAGGCACCTTGTGGACACCACGCTGGTCCTGGTAATTAAGCAGCACAGACAGGCACCATGATTAAACTAAGTGACACCAGAGACTGAGGTGGGGCCACCACACAAAATACTGGTTACAGCCATCATTGGAAAGTTTCCATTGGACTAGGCTTCAGTTCAAACAGCGGCTTATGACATAGATGTATGAAGTGCAGCCTGCCAGTCCAGTTATTTACATTGTGATGGAGTCAAACTCAATGAGAGAAGTTCGATTGTGACAGCAACCCAAAAAATTGCATCACAGTCAACATCTTTTACCAGATCAGGAGGCAGAGTGGGTCACTAATCTCTCAGTTGGTGATTCCTGAAATATTCTTGGGCTGGCCTCATGGAAAGGCCAATGCCTTGCATGGGAGCTCTGTCAACACCGGTATGTGAATGGGCAAATGAGAGGCCAATTGTAAAGCGTTTTGTTCGTTTACTGTTTAAACTTAAGAAGGACGAGTGCAGTCCACGGCCTTCTCAACAGGAACAAATGGCTTGTTCGGTGTTCAGGGACTCTGCGAGACGTGAACAAGAGGATTTCAGGCTTTTCACCAAGCCTGCAATTAATGAAAGACCGAGACTGTCCTCCGACTGTCCAAAAAGAGCAACAGCATCAGTCGTTTTAGTTAAGTTCAACAAAACACAGTACTTTAACATGAGAGACCATTGTTTGTTTCCCATTTCAAACCAACAGACACTGCTGGTTTGCTTTCCTGAATCTCAAGCACATGTTTCGATAAAGCCGACGCAGCTCCACTAACTTTAGTGAAGTAATCATATTAACCGAAACTATAGTCTTTCCCTATATCTAACCAAGTTACTTATTTTAACGTTTAATTTGGAGGACTTGTTGGACCCACCACAGGTATAAATCAGAATTAGTCTCTGTACCTGCAATATTGGACAGCATTTTATTATGACAAGCTGGAGTTTGCAGGAACTCAGCGGCTTTATAAGAAGCCATCCATTCATCCATACCCTGGAGAACGCCACCAAGTCTAGTATGACTAATTGTATACTAACAAGTAGAAACATTGTGAGGCACAGATAATACAGTAACATTAAGAATGCAGGAATACACATAATATTAGATTACTGTCCAAATGTCTGTATTTGGACCCCAATTAACAGAAATCACTGCAATAGCTAACCACTGTATGGGTACTGCAAAGAAAACCGACCAAAGAGGCAACAAGTCGATCTCCATAAGCCCCCACGTTAAAATGTCCAACTTCACAGCAGAAATAAACATGTTTACAGCCTGGTACTGAGTCTGAACTGTACTGTCCATTCTGTATACTGTCAATGGCATAAACACAACAGAAACAAATCCCGCTTGTCTGAGGCAGTCACTAAGACAGTACCATCTTGAAAACGATCGGCCTTTCCACAGAACAAATCAATACCAGGATCCATTCTCCACAATCCACACATCACTTGAATCCCTGCACCATCGAGTACAACCGACCCTGCCAGCCCGCATTAAGGAGGCTCCAGAAACACATTGCTGACTCCACACGTCAACTAAAGCCACCTGCCATCTTATTCCAATGTCTTATGAAGGCAACGCACGTCCCTCCTCTTCCTCCTTTCTCCACCATGTGTCAACAAAACTATCTCGGACATCCTTAAAAGAGGAAACTTCTGTGACTATACATACTGGTATTCTAGTGAGTTAATTCACATCTCTGCGCTCAGATTTATAGTCATCAGGTTTGTTTACCATAATATATGATAATATATATCTAAACTACCGTAAGAAATCTGGGATTGGGACTTTCAATGACTCCAAAAACTGGGAATGATTAAAAAGGTCGCTGGTTAAAATAAGCATTCAAATCTTAAATGTTTTTGGGTCTTTCCCTGTAGATATATTATTGCTAAAATCACAAGTATAAATCATGCATTGCTCTTAATGTTTAATACTATATTTGAAAAACAAATTATCCCTCCCCCGTGACTAATAAACAGTGATGTATAACAGAATATGACAAAGGTTCAGTCATACACAAATCCTTGTGTGATTTCTGTCTCTGCAGGGAGCCATTTCACTCTTGACAGTTTGTTGGCACAAAAAAGTGAATGAGACTAAAATGAAAGGCAAATATCCAAATCCAAATCTACAGACTAAATATGAGCTCCAAGTATCTCTTTGCTGTCATCTGAAAACCGGATAACTTCATCTATCATGATTTAATCATCAAACATGAGCTTAATGTTTGCCAGATCTTGAATTTTCTATCGCATGACTATTTTCTGATAGTTTAAAGAGATTTTTGAGGCATAAGCTTTTGCCTGACAATATAAATATGGAATATAACCTTTTAAATCTTTAATTTAAGGTTCACTGTACGCTCTCTTTCACATGAAAAGCCTGTTCGTACGCAAAGAGTTATGCAGTAGCCCAGTACAACCACAGGCTGTTGCTAGTGTTGCTTCAGAGTTGAACCTGAACACTTCTCAAACCTTTAGGCCAACCTACTGCCAACGTGTCGTTAACTGAAATATACGTCTTGATCAAAATAAATAGACAGCGTGGGTTCAACATACTGACTGTATATACGGACAGTGTATTCTTATCGCCACCCACAGATTTCTGAAGAGCTGTTTTGAAGCTCTGAGTGTGTTAGCCTCCCAGCAGATCTAAAAATCAGCAAAGACGTGGATCATTGGTGGATCTAAGGTGGGCTGAATAACGCCTGGGTGCTGAAACATTCACACCTACCTGTCAATCAAAGTGGCCACACTGTTAGTTATGCATAATTTTAAGCCTAACTAACAGAACAGGTGAGTTATATAAAAAATTCAGTGTCAGTACAGTTGTCGTGAACAGGAAAATTAACTAAAGAAACCAAAACTGTTTTTTGTACCAGGCTGTAAACATGTTTATTTCTGCTGTGAAGTTGGACATTTTAACATGGGGACTTATGGAGACTGACTTGTTCTGTAGCCAGCCTCAAGTGGACGTTTGAGGAACTGCAGTTTTTGGCACTTTTGCATTGGCTTAATTTCCCAGCGACAGAGGTTGCCACTTGGTTGTACACTTGGTTGAACGTGTTTTACCTCACGCCACATGGACATTTTAAGCAATGTACCACATGGGCTAGGACACAAAGGTGAAAGATCGCACACTCTTTTAATGCCTCCAATTGAACAATGAAAGTCTTCTTTACATTGATAAAAGAGAAACTTAAAGGGAATTTGAAGACATTTCATGTTTTAGCTTGAAAGCTAAATGTTACACCAGTTATATAATATCAAAATACAGCATGGATACATTGTAAAACAGTCTATAACATGTGATATGTACATGCTACTGTCGGGTCATAGTCGTTCTCCTTTGTGAATTTTCTAATATGACTCCCATCGCCAACATGACACACACACACACACACACAGACACACTAAATCTGTGTGTTGGAAAGTAGTTCTGCCAGCAAGCTCCCACTGAGGAAATTGTCTATGAATGACAGGCTTCTGCGGGAGCCATGGAAACCAAAGAGGAAAAATTGAACCAGCAACAGAAATGGCTGACATGAGTGACTGTTAGTGGGGGCATTGTGTAGGTCTGTGTACATGGTGAGAGACACTGCACTTGTCAGTGTGCTTTCAAAGCCTGGGGTTCCCACTGTGTCCTCCTGTGTGTGTGTGTGAGCATGTAGCTGTGAAATGTTTATTTGCAATACTCCCCGTCTGTTCCTGTAACAGTGTCAGCTATATCCCGCTGTATTTAGTGGCCGTTTATGTGAAAATCTACAAGCAGCCATCTGTCATCTGCTATCTATGCAAAGAGAAGGCCAACAGCACCTTTTCCATTTTGCATTCAAAGCACTTTGTTTGCATTTGTGTCAGTGATCAAACAAACATGACGTCATAACTGAACATCAGGGGTCTGACAAACAACAATGGGCTTAAATTAGACTGTGCACACACACACACACACACACACTTAATGATAAGCATGTTTGAGTTCCTCTTATAGAAACAGATACAGCGAAAACTGCAGTACATAATTTGGTAGGTATGTTGAAGGTTAAAGGGAGGTGTGTGTGCACGTGTGTGTGTGTGTGAGAGAGACTGTTGTACCCGTTGTAACAGCCACTGTTAAAAGCAGGGTATGCAAATCATGTTTGGAAAACTCAGATAGCGCTGTGTTCTGCAGATATTTGCATCGGTTATTGTTTATGCTCATTAATGTCGCATTCACACACGCACGTTCACACACATTTAGTGGATGAGAGCAGGAAAGAGAACACTGTCAACAGTAATGGTCGCCGGCATTGCCGTCTATAAGTTGTAATATTTGAACTTTTTGTCGTCCTCCATGACCGGATTTACAACAGGATGTTACGTAGCTCCTTCACACAAGGAGAAAACATGGAGGGAGCAAAACATTTATTATATAATAACATAATTTAACATATTTTATCATAATTTTTATCATCATGTGTTTGTTTTGCTGTTCTGCCACTCTGTTAGTTTGATTTTCCAGCGCCGACCAGACTATGTCTTCTAACGTCTGCCTGAATCCGTGTGACTTACTCGACTGACTTATTAAGATTTTGTTGGGTTTAGCTGTAAAATGTTTCAGTACAACAGCTCTGAAATAAATCCTGTCTTTCTGAAGTTTATTTTAAAAGGTGGCAGCCGGGGTGTGGTGTTCATGTTTTCGTGGGAATGGCGCTGTGATAAGATAAGCCGGGATAGAGCAGTATCTTTATAACCCGCGTTATTTGTCTAACAGCAGCTGCCAGAAAAGTTGAAATAGGGAAGAAGTCAGACTAGATATGGATAAAATATTCATCAGGCTGTTTGATGCTAATCAACAGGTGAAAGTCTGCTGGTTTATTGCCAATCTACTCCTCTCTATTTATTGCTAAACTGTCTTTCTGTCCTTTCCATCACTCTTCTGTCTGTTAGTGTGAATTATTGTGCATTGATGGGGAGCTTCTCCTCATTAAAATAAATCCTTTTTGTTCTCCTGGCAACTTAGACTACAAATCTTTTGCCTTCTTGACACATGTTGATATATATTCTGAACCAGTTCCAGTGACACATTACAAACAAACCAGGAGCTGTAATATGAAATCATATGGACTGACTGTAACTCATTCATCGGAGTGTTTTAGTGACTGTCGTCCTGTATGATTAGGCTACAATCAATTTCCTTTTACTGACAGCAAGTCATGCAGCTTATTTATCTTTTCTAGTATCATAAAGAGCTCACATGGAGATAATTATTATGAACATTAACAGTCAAGACTGCAGCTGCATCTCATATGTCATAAATAGGGATGGACACCAGAAACAGGATGAAAAAGAGGCGTCTTACACCATAAGATTAACGAGTGATAGCTACTGTGGGAGCACTTTCAAACTTCCAAAACACACAGAGTTGGACACAAGACACACTGTTCACACTGACATGCATATGTGTTACCGTGATTACAGGATGATCATGCTATAATCACATACATCCTGTGTGCTTTCACACCACAAGGAAACCACCCACCAGAGTAAACTTAGAACAGGACTGAGGCTTGTATTTTTTGGGCGGTCTTGGTCCGGTTGTTTAGCCCACACCAGAGTTTGATTGACTGACTTCACACACCAGCCTATACAAACAAAACAGGAGAGTTCATCTGAACCGAGTCAAACAGATTAGATGTAAATATGATGGTATGATGGTAAATAAAACTTTGCATTCAAGCTGACAAGGAAGAGGGAGTACTTTGCCTTCTGGGTAATTTCTGTGTTTCTCTGGAGTTTGGGTTTGGCTGAGGTTGTTCCGCCGTGTGCACGACTATAATCTCAAGGTGACAATGACCCCAAAACCACTTACTTTAAAGCCGTAATAACACATCCTCTTTTCACATCTCATGCTTTAGATGTACAAAAACGTTCACGTTCAATTTGACTTTCATTTATCAAACTGTATTACCCCAGTCTTGGGTCACAAATCATACTTTTCTTCTAATTCCCTTTTGGCATCTTCAAAAATCCCCGCTACTCTTTTTTTTCCCCACTCGCTGATCTTGTTAAATCAAGTATGATGGCTCAGTGTGAGTGCAGAGCTTTTTGCAGAAAGGAAAAGAATTGAACTGTCACTCAACTTCCACCTCAGCAGAGTGCTTTTGTGTCTGCGTGTCTGCATAAATCTGTGAGTCGACAAGAAAAACATGCGTGAATATGCTTTTGCAGCAGTAAACGAGCAGGACATGCCAAATAATGACCAGTTGACCTTGCATCCTGTAAACAAAGGCTAGATTTGGGACTGTACACACAACCCTGAGGACCTTACATTGTGCCTCTGCAGCTAAGGTAAATCCTCTCAGTTGCTAATCGCTCACAGACAGGCTTCATGTCTGTGGGCGCCCTCATCCACATTGTAGGACGCTGCTGACAAGAGGGTGACTGGGAACAAAGAGGATAGGATCTAGTTAGAGAGCTCTATATAGCATATTCTCAGTCCGGTGTCTGGACTGAGAATATCCAACATTTTGGTGAGAACGCTCTGTCTCTGTCTGCCTGCATCTGTTTTTTTTTTTTTCTTACCCCTCTGTGTTTTTTTCAGTCTCCTGCCGTCTCTACTTGTCTACAAAGTGAGAGACAGAATGAATCATCCAGGGGGATTACTTCTCCCTCCACAGAGTGCCAAAAATACCTTTTTTCGCCTCGCAGTCTTTCCCTCCTTTGTATTCTGCATCATTCATATAACTATGACACTGTCACTGTCAGGAGAAAATCTCATATCTCCAAAGTTTTCAAAAGGAAGAAAAGGGCATCATCATTTTTTTTTTTTTAAGCTTCACACAAAGCAGTTTATCCAGCGGGAGATTAAATGGCTGTGAAGCTGGAAAAATTATAGAATTTTCCCAGACAACAGTTGACCACGGGTACTTTCATTCAACTGGAGTGAAAACATGAAAACCATCAGGACTGGAGTGACGATTAGACACACACACACACACACACACACACACACACACACACACACACACACACACACACACACACACACACAGAACAGATTTGGTCACTAAGTAGAGGAAGTGTCCTTGTGTTCCTGTTAAAAAAAATACAACACTATCCAAGAAAATAGCGTCTAAGCAGGTTTTGTGTGATGAAAATCTGCACAGTGGTGTGAATCTACAGGCAGCAAACACATTTTTCATAGCATGAATCTTGCTGAAAGTCCACAAGATGCTGGGTGGCTCTCTGAAGTCTTTGTAAGACCAGAGCTGTAGTATCTGACATTTTCCCTTCCATCTCTCTGGTTTATTCTCTTTGTGTCAGATTTGACCTTGACTCCATCCGTCTCACCTGCTACAGTTTTTCATCTCAACTCAGTCCAGTTGACTTTTTATTTATTTGTTCCTGCCTTGCATCACTGGCTGAACTCGTAGCAGACTGGAGCTTCACTATAGCCGTACTCACACCGCTGTGCAATAATCAGAAAAAAACATTTATTTCCCCGATTGGGAGGCTTTCTCGGAACCAACTCCCTCTTCCACTTCACTCTCTAGCTCACTTAACCACAGCTGCTCTTTCTCTCTCTTGACCAGCACAGTGTGACATCAGATTGTGTTTCTATAACGCCTGAATTGGCCTGAACACAGCCTATGAGTCAACTGCTGCCAATTTCCCACAAATCCCACATTATTTGTTTCTCTGTGTTGACTTGGTCTCAAGCCTGTTTGTACTACATCCTGACTCGGACTTCCCTTTTTGGACTGTGGCTTGAATCGATCTTGATGTGCTCTGATTTGGTGCTACAGTCTGCTGTACAGCAGTGGACCTAAAGGCATTAATCCCAAAAATCACCTCAACCGACTTCAAAAAAACTTCAAAAACATCTGCACTACGTAACTTTGCACTCCAGGTACGAGAAGTATGTGACGCTTTACGGCACTAAGTTGCAAAGCTGTTGGACTAGTAAGTAATGTTAGCTCGCTGCTATGTCTTGTGTTGTTGCCAAGCAGCAACTTTCAGTGGTGGGAAATGAAGCCAATGTGAAAGTGCTAAAACCTGTAAGTCCTCGAGCGGCCGCATGAGACAGGCTGCAGAAGTGAGTCAATCTCCATAAGCGGCCGTATTAAAAGGCCCAAATTCACAGCAGAAATAAACATGTTTACAGCCTGGTACAGACAACGGTTTTGGTCTCTATAGCAAATTTCCCCATCCATGACAACTGTGAGGGGGTGATTTTTTTTTTTAACTCACCCGTTCAGATGATATTGTAGCGACCCTGGTTAACGAAGCACAAACTGGTTTAGCTGGTCTTTTTCAGCTCCTAAAACATAACAGTTCTATGAAGCACTATCAGCATTAGCTTCTTTATCGTCTCTCCTCATACCATCTACCAACAACAACAACAACACACACCCCCACAGGTCCTCTGCCAATCCCAGGTGGCTATCTCACACCCATCATTGCCATAAGCAACTGGCATGACTGACAGGCTTCACAGCCTCCGACTACACCCCTCTCAGACAATGCCAACCCCACAGACGTCCCGCAAACCCATACACTGACGTATTTCCAATTTATCAGAACACAGCACAATCCCAACAGCCACAGTGTTACACAACAGTCCGTTACAATATTAAGCCTCAAAGTTATACATAATTAACAGCGTGACTGCTTGACTGACAGGTACGTGCCATTACAGATCGCTTATCAGAGCACCCAGGCTTCATTCAGTCTTTGCTGATATTTAGATTATCCGGCAGGCGGAAGAAGCAGTACAGCCAACATGGCGGCGGCCAGCGTTGCATATTTTCAACTTCAAAACAACGCCGAAACTAAAGAGCAGTTTTATGTGACGATTGAGATTGAGTAGATTGAGTGTCTATGACTCCCAAAACGTATCAAGGAGATATTACGAGGATCACAGTGATCACTCTAAATGTGATGACCTCAACTACAGTAATACCAACATTAAGAAACGCTGGCCGATTTCCCAAATGTGCATATTCTACTCCTCATCAGGCAAGACATGAGAAGATTTGGCTGGCGTGAATCCTTAATCTAAGAGGAAAATAATCTGTCTCAGAATGTAATAATTCACATGGTATGTCTTTTGATTTGGATTAGTGGCCTACAATCCTCTTAGCCCAGTCGCTCAGTAGAACTTCTCACTGACAAGTTCACAAGTCCACGTAGCTTGCATGTGGCCATTAATTCTCACAGCTTATAGGTAATCTGCTTATATCTACCTCTGACAGTTTGAACATATATCTCAGAGTGATATTGTAAACAAGTCCGCAATGATGCTTTTAGAGTGTATGTGAGAGGGGTCAGTGTTGTCTTTTTTAGTTTTTAAGCACTGATGCTTGCTGCATGAGAGAGAAAAATTTTAAAAATCATCACAGCACGTACAGTTTTTTTCATGTCATCCTTTAAAAGTTGTCACAGGGATCAGTGACACTCAGGATTACGACCACGTGGGAAACACTTTACGCTTTAATGCCCAAGAAACAGAACCCAGCCAAGACTGAGTTCATACTTAATGCAGGTTTGTAGAGGGGAGTGAGCTCCATTTGTAAAAACAAAGTCTGTCACAGCTCTCGCCTGCTGCCATCTTTAAACATGATCCAGTGCTATCAAATGACTCGCACGAAGACAGGAGGGGGAAAAAAAAAATAACCCTGAATCATTTAAATCCTCGACTCAGTATATTCTTTATCTTTATCCTTTAAGGTTCTTTATAATTTAATAAACAGGATTAAAGTCATTGGGTAGAACAGAGCTAAGCGAGACTCGTTCCACATTTTCTGTTTTAGCCTGCACTCTGCATACTGAGTCTTATTAAGCCCTTGCAAGATTACAGGGCCTTAATCTCCGGGAACACATGTTGTGAAGAATAAAAGCAATTTTATTTGGGAAACCAGAGTCCAAGTTTAGCAGGAAATGAGCTTTCTCCATAATCTCATCTTTTTGCTTTTTTTTTTTCTCTCTCTTTCTCCTTGAGTAAATGAAAAGTCCCCTGTTACAGAACTGAGCTCTCCCTGTCTGCGAGTGTGTGTGTTGAAGAATTAACTGTGTATTGTGTGCAGTATGAATGTGTTTTCCCTCCGCCTGACTCTCTCTAACACGCACACAATGTACTCGCTAGTTCATAAATACCGCAGCAGTAGACCAGGTTTTACCCACCGAGCCGGCTTTGATTTCTGAGGAATGTAAATCCACCTGTTTCAGACGAATGTATTTATTGTCACCGTTCTCCTCCGACGCCACAACCGCCTCCCCTCCTCTCCCAATCACCTCTCTCACCCCCTCCCCCACCCCACAGCCTTATTCCCTGTAAATTCTATGCAGATTGCTGGCCCGTGCTTACTGCACTTTGCAGAGAAAGCTTCGTAAAGATGACGATAAGCTAAAGCTCTAAATCCCAGACTTAGCTTTCTTATCGAAAGCCGCAGGAGCGAATGAAGTGCTTTAATAGAAGATGTGCGCATTCCAGTGTGTGTGTGTGTGTGTGTGTGTGTGTGTGGGAGTGTTGTCTGGGTTGTAAATGCAAATGCATTAAGACTCCTTTTTTTCCCTCAACACCGGCACAATTTCATAGGCCCCGTTAAGCTTAAAGTGTTTCAAAAGGAATTAAGACACTCAGCCCTAATAAAATTTGATTGACGATGCACTGTCATCCTGCTGTCAGTGCTGCTATTTCAGAATATGGAAATCCATCACGCGGAGATTTAAATTCGAGGTGTTTATCATACACGATTTTGAGCTAAGCTGTGTGTCTGTTGTAATAACCTTTAACCAAGATGTCATCCCAGTTTTTCAGCATTATATGAAAAGGTGATTCGGCTCAGCCGCAGAGATTACAGTTTACAGTCCATCTTTGTGAGAATGTCCTCACTGGAGAAACGACTGCAAAGATGTATGCTTACAGGCGGCTTCTTTACGTGTGCTCATGCAAATGACAGCTTTCACTTAAAGGTTGTAGGATGTAGCTCAAATGCTGCTGTAAAACTGTGCGGGGAGGAGCTCAAGGTGAATGGTTGGGTGCTTTGACACCTTGGATCACAACCCATCTCCTAGCAACAGTCAGGTTTCTTTTAAACATGACCATGATCTAACCTGGTAGTTATCTTAATGGCCCTGAAAACCTATTTTCAACTGAATTTTGGCACTCGTGCCACAGGTTTGAAGTGGGTAACATGAAGGAGATATCACGCTTTCAAGTGAACCAACCAGATAACAGACAAATAAGCAATATTTGACAGGAAATGTCATGACAGTTGTGGTGTTGTACGGCCACTGTCAATAAAAACTGATCAAATGCTTTAAAATTGTAATTTTTGAATTAAAACAGGCCATAAGAGATTTTTCTGCAAATGAAAACGAGGGTATGCTCACGTTATCCTGAAACAATAATTAATACACCACCACCGCACGGGTTCTGCTTCAAATTGTGGCCGAACAACAGAGAGTAAACAGGAAAATATATAATTTTTCAAGCATGGCTGAGAGCTGAGGTAGCACCGAGTCCCATTATTTTCTTGCTTGTCTTTTACTAACACATCTGGTGCATCAGAAAGATTGTCACTTTAATATCTGCCAAACAAACTGCTTATACAGATTTACATTGAGCTCCAGGTGGGAGGGGGAAGAAAGTGCAGCCTCTCAACAGCTGCGCATGGTGGGATGTCATTATTTCTCCAATGTGGCTGCACACATCAGTGTATTCTCAAAACAATACGCCGTGATGTGCACACAGCAGAGAGGTTCATTATCAGCGTAAACTGATAAATAAATAGAAAATATGACAGTTTGAAGTAATGAAACCTGTTAATGTCACACGCTAATATTATAAAACCACATTATTACTTCATAAGGAGCATAACTTTTCTTAATAATGTAAATTTAATATAAGAATTCTAGTTATTAATCAACACACCATCAGTAGTACTCATGATAGAGCTAATAATTGGCAGTTAATGTGCCAAGTTTTTGGATAACAGCAGTAAATCTTAATTGCTCAGACATTAAATCTTTACGCTCAGCCCTCCTCATTAGGAGCCATAAAACTGAGCTCCTGTATCTTGGAAAAGACTTCCGATAGGTCAGACTGCTTCCTGAACATGACCAACAATGAACAGGTTTAAAAAGACTGTCTGACAGTTCCAGGTTAGCACTTGGCACAGTAGGTCTCTTGGTCTGGCAGCATCTCAGGGGTCAAACCTTGTTGCACTGCCAACCAGCCAGTTAGGGAGGCAGCCAGACAGCAGGGATGTCCGCTGCCCTGCTATCTGTACTGGCAGACACGCCGCCTTCCCCCGTGCACCCACTCCTCCTACCCTACCCCCACCTGGCTCCCTGATGCCTGTCCTGTGCACTCAGGTGCACGCACATCAGCATAATGAACTCCAAGGTAGACTTTACCACTTCACTGGCTTCTCACAAGACAAAATGCCAAAACAAATCTTGTCATAATTAGGCATAATCCAGCTCATTACCGTCTGCTTAATTATCCTATTAATAACACTTCCTAGGAGAGCTTGTTTGCGGCAGCAGCAGTGCGCTCGGGCAAATGTTTGTTCCTAAATGAGCAAACACAGAGAAGACAACAGCATTGTTCAAACATGGGAGCTTTGACAACAGGAAAAAACAGGGCCAGGATTAATAGCGTAGCATAGGGCTTATCTTCCCTCTGAGGCCTTGATCTCCCCCCTCCGGGCTCTGCAATCCAGGTAACAGGCAAATACACTGTAGGAGTTTATGGATATGTATTTTATATGCATCTGTTTGTGGAGTGATTTCACTAGAACTAATGAAACTTGACGTAGAGGCAGCATTGATTATCTTGTTTATTTTCATAGCACCTAGACCTCCATATTCAGTATAAACTGTACAATTTGCGATTTAGCATTAGTGAACCAATAATAATGTTTTCTTTGTGTGACAAACCTCTTTTAGTCTCATAATAAAGACTGTGTCTGTCTGAAAATCTCTTCCAAAGAGATTTTCAGACAGTGTGAGGCAGTGTAATTTCAGGTCAATGACTTCATGTTTTCTCTGAGGAACTGACGCATAACTCATGCCGTTTGTTTTTCAGCTGGAATGGGTTAATGGCTTTTTTCCAATTATTTCTTTTCAGCTTAGCTAAACAAATGCTTGTGACAGCAAATAAGAAGTATAATGATATCATTAAGCTGGCATTATGCTCAGTTTGCTCTCTTTCCTCGCTCGACTACATGCTTAAATTTCTACATTTCTTCATTTCAGCCCACAGTTTGATTTGTGAAGTGAAGTCTGTTAGATTTGTGAGGAACCATGAGGGTTTCTCAAACATGTGGTCAATCAATCTCGGGAGCTTGCAAGACAGGCTGACTGGCCAGATGGTCATCCCAAGAAGAACACTTCTTATCTCTGCAAACCCTCTGATACCATATCAGTGGCACTGTCGTCTCCATAGTGTAATAAACAATACACAACAACAAGATATACAACAAGATAAAATCCCTTCTGGAAGATAAAAGTCTCAAAATACAAATATTGTATCTGGTATATGTATCTGGTATATATATATATTTGGCTGTGGGAACAGTAGAAGCTTGATGCTTTTATTGGACAGTTGTACAATAGCGCTGCCTCTGCATACTTCTTATTAGGTACATATCTTTCCTAATCTTTTATAATACACATAAAATAAACTAGCAGTGTGATGTCTAATATTAAATTATGTTTACATCTTTCATCTATGATAGTTGACCATCAACATGGCTGGAACCCAAATTAAGACCTTTGATTCAAGATTTCTTCGTCACACAACTGGTGTAGACGGTTATGTTGATGTGTAATCCATCTGAGTTGGGAACATCAACAAGTACATTGGTCCAGTTCAGAGTACTGTATCTGCCTGTCAGGAGTTTGGAAGTCCCAAGGACACAAGTTTAAACTCTGTATAGAGAAAATCTGCTGCTGTTAGATAACAGGCATCAAGATTGTCAAGTTTTAGCCTGATCTTTGTGACTCTTCTTTTTCTTTTCTGTATATGTATTTTTCCACAATAAATTCAATTACCTAAACAAGAACCATAATTACCATCAGCCCTTCTTCAGTTTTTATCTTTAACCAGTAATCAAACGCAAATCTTAGCACCTGCACCACCTGCAGCACAGCACTAACTCCCTCTCATGTTTCTCTAACTTCTCCTTCTCTGACTGAACTCTGCCCTGTTGTTACAGGTTGTGCTCATCTGCACACAGACACACAACAAGGTGAAAAAGTCTGCCAACTGCTTAAGGCAGATGCCAGCTGAGGCAACCCAAACCACATTCCTCTTCGGGTAGGATTTATGGGTTTGTATCTCCTCTAAAAGTCTTTAAAAAATTAATAAAGGTTGGCTGTTACACACACACACACACACACACACACACACACACACACACACACACACACACACACACACACACGCCGGAGCTATGCATATATATTCAGGAATGAAAGAATCTGTTTATACTCAACACCTAGTCTACTGTACACACACACACACGCACACACACACACACACACACGCCTTTCTTTATCTCTGTCTTTCTCTAACTCCATCCTCAGGCTAATGTTTCCTCCCTTGGTGTGAAATGCGATCCTTTGGCCTCTGGAAGGGTGAAGACAAAGCCCTGGCACTACACACTGTCTTGGCTCTGTGTACACAAACACACTTTCCTCATCAATATTTAAATACACTTTTATCAAACCTAAAACCTGTGCTTACTCAAGTGTATCAAGATCAAGTATAAAACTGTAAAAAAAATAAAGTTATACTGAACTAAAAAGCTGAGTTTGCCTTCAGTATATTCAGTGGTGTTCTGTTTGTCAGCCCGAAAAGCTTTTATCATTCAAAAAGCATATCCAAAATCTGTAGGAGATCATCTGTAATATTATGTAGCACACTTACGCTTTTGATGTAAACCGAATGGGAAAGCATGACAGGATTGCTGTGTTGAGGATGCCTGTTTTATCTTTTTCCTCTGATCTTTGGAAAAATGGAGAGGAAGAGAAAGGCAGACAGACAGACAGACAAACAGAGGAGAAGAGAAAAGAGAGACCGGGTGAAGGGAGTGACAGCGGCATATCAAAAGAATAAAGAGAATGTGTTATCAAGGAAAAAATGGATCAATGCATTCACTTCATGCAAAAAAACAGCAAACAGCAGATGTATTGAAATCCTATTATGGGGAGAAAAGTGAATAATTGATGCCTTCTTCTCTTTTTCACACCGATTCAGATTATTTCATGCCTGCATCAGATGGGTTTACAAACGGTTTAGAAGCGTATTAAAGATTTAGATGCGAGCTTGAGAGCTGCTTCATTACAAAAAGAGTAAATAATCAGCTTGTATCAAGTAGCACATATCGGTATTTGGCAGGTTCTGGTGGATGATTATGTGTGAATGTAAAACTGAGGATAGACAAAGGGAAATGATCAAAGAGAATAAATAAATATGCCGCTGACACACCCAAAAGAGCCTACGCAAGTGTTGAACAAATTAAGAAGCCCAAAGCTGAGACACAGCCAACAGTGTCACCAGCAAGGCACATCCACACCACCACACCTCATCCTCTGTGCTTCATGGTGGGAACCACACATGCAGATACCATCCATTTACCTTCTCCGTGTCGCACAAAGAGACTTGGTTGGAACCAAAAATGTCAAATTTGGACTGGAAGGCCACAGTACAGATTTCCACTAGTCTAATGACCAATGATGTGTTTCTTGGCCTGATCCACACAGTGTCCACCAAATAGCTGCAACTTGAACTCTGTGAAGCATTTATATGGGCTCTAATCTGAGGCGGGTAACTGTAATGAAATTATTCTATGCAGCGGAGGTAACTCTTGGTCTTCCTTTCCTGGGGCAGAGCCGGTTTGACCTTAGTGTTTTATCTTTTTTGCGACTGCACCTGAAGACTCATTCAAAGCTCATGAAATGTTAAGGACTGACTGACCTTCATGTCTAAAAGTAATGTTGGACTGATGCTTTTTTCCTGCCATAATATGGATTACTACAGTAGTTGAACAGAGCTATTTACTGTATCTCAAGACTACCTCTGTGAACAACACAACTGATGGTCTCAAACTCATTAAGAAGATGAAAAACATCCAAGGTGACTATCTCATGAAACTGATTGAGAGAACGCCAAAGAATGTGCAAAGTTGGCATCAAAGCAAAAGGTGGCTACTTTAAAGAATCTAAAATATAAAACATATTTTGCTTTGTTTACACTTTTGTGTGTGTTATTTCATAGTTTTGATGTCTTCTGTGTTAGTCTACAGTGTAGAAAAATAAAATATTGTATTGAAGTATAAACCAACGTCAATTCAAATGCACGACCACACTGTGAATCTGCTCAAACTAGATTTACAATTAGACTATAGTTGAACAGACAAAAACTTTATGAATTAGAGTCTTTGAGTAATAGAAGAAAGAAAAGAGAAAAAAAGAGAAAGACAACACTTACACTACACACACGTATTGCGCCGTTGCCCTGCTGACTAACACCAGTGGAGCATTTCCGACAGGTGCGGCTTGGTCATCTACGGTTCAGTGGCAAAGTCCTTGGAGAGGACACATCATGGAGGGATGCCAGGTACCTCAGCCTCAGGTGGACTCTTTCCCCTTGCTCGGGAGGACAACATCTTCACGGCCAATCAGAAGTATGAGAGCAAGAGGACAAGAGTGCACAGAGACTGGGAATATTGTTCTGCTGGTTTACTGTTAATGATCAGGTTGATGGGAAACAGCTGGTCTTAAGGTGCTGCTGAAAAAAACCTTCAAGTTTGATGCATATTTACATAATCCAGTCACTGAAAACTGTTTTTGTTTCCTTATGAGTTTTCTTTGTATTATTAAGCACAGGTGTATCTAATAACGTCAATTATGGCTGCAATGGAAGTGGGTCATCATTAATGTGATTAATTACACCTGGGTTTCTTCTACTGTGACAAGTCAAAATATCTTTTTCCAGCCATGCTTAAACTACCCTGTGGAGTCCCCGAGCTTAACCTAACTACTGATACTGGTATAAGAGATTTTGGTCATGGCACAGCCCTATTAAGCATAACAGACTTTTCACTGCTTGTGCCACACTACATTTTAGCATTTAGCACTGTCACATATTTGTCATTTGTGGTCACAGTGGCTGCTGTTAGCCAAAAATGACCTCGACTCACTTTATTATACTAAATTTTAATCCATTTGCATCAATATTGGACAGATCCATTAAATCAGAAAAGATGGATTTGGTGTCTTCTGATATAATTGCAGTATAACCTTGAGCTGCAACCAGAATCCAAACATTCAAATGAGAACCAGAAAAATGTCCTCGCTTACTTTCCCTCTCCTCAGTTGTATGGGCATGTATCCACTGCTACACCTGTGTGCTCTCCAGCACATCCTGTACCTAATACAATCCACAGTATTGAATCCTTGTCTCCAGCTATTTCAAGCCGACCAAGGCACTCAGGCTAACAACAATTAGGCCCCAGCAATTAGTCATCATAATACTGCAGCTCACTGGGCAACAATAATAAATGCGGTTATGGATGGGCTTACCCAAGTGAAGCTAACATCCACCAAGTGCTAATGATAGGAAGACAGCGCACATAATAACAAATTGTGCTCTGCCTTCATAATGAGACACATGAGCTGAATGAAACAATGAGGCAAAAGGAGGAGCTACAGTTTACTGAGGGCTAACAGAGGATAACAATTGCCAAGCATGAGCAGCATCGCCATCAGCAATTTGGTGAAACGAGGCCTGAGTTTTATTGGGAGATATTAGTATGATTTATGTACTTGTCTGTGCAACATACTTTTTTTGCTGTAGGTGAAAGGTTGAAGAGTTAGAGAGAATTTTAAGGACTCTAATAGCCCAAGGAAGTGAAAAGTCATTCTGCTGTGCTTCATACTTTCAGAGATGTGTGAAGGTCAAACTACCTCTCACACACCCACGCATGGATGCTCCTCCTGCTCGGTGTTGCCAAATGCCCTATGCTGCGATTTCACAGGACACAAAACGATTTGTTCTGTGCTGAAGTTCATTGATAGTTTATCAAATAACTACTCAGGATGCTCTAATGCAACAGGCAAATATGAACTCCAGCAACCACAGAGGTTTTCAAGAAGCCTGATATTGCATATGAGTAACGTAGTCCATAAATAGATTCTAATAAGTTTTGTTACACAAATAGCAACATTCAGACAAATTGTTAATTCGCTACGTATGAATTCAGCTGTAGGACTTGAGACTGGGTTATATTTTCAGCCTTGTATATGTAAGTTTGTAAATAATAGTACAGTAACACTTTGCTGGAGTTACGCACTTATTTAAAGTTAAATGATATGCAGCTATTGTTTGGGCCGCAGCCCAGAATGCAGAAGCCCAAATCCAATGTCAAAACAACCGTAGACTAACTGCAAATATCAGGTTACATCAGACAAGCAACACTATTCATCATCCACCTGATCTAAATGTCAGAGGGTTGACTGTGTGAGAGCAGAGATTTTACTGTGGTTATCACAGATGAAAATGTAGCTTGACGAAAACAAAACAAAAGCCACCTAAAGACGCACATTACAAAATATAATGAAGGGACAAAAAGAAAAAAAAGACAATAACCAACAAATAATCAGACGTTTTTTAATTATACCACCTCAGACAAAAGACACTACTACTCAGTCTGTTAACAGTAGTTATCTATTCTGTAAATACAGCCCCCTAAATCGCACACACTGGACCTGGATTTCATGTTGAGGGAAAGATCTTTGTTGTGGCAAAGGTATGCTTTGTGTTAGGCAACTTTCACTGGCTTTCTTGTGGTGGTATTTGTGTTAAACAGAAGTAAACTCCTGATCACGCCTGTCAATGACATTGGGAGATTTACATCATCTTTACACCAGAGTGAGGCTGCTTTTCAGTCTGCTGTTAAGTTACTTGATAAGCAGTCTTAGGCCCCATCGGCTAACGTCTGATTGATGACAGTCTAGCCTCTGGCGGTAAGGGCCAATGTTTCTGGGCTTCTGGTGTAGCCAGCGGATATCTGGGAAAAATAAAATGGATACACAGGCCAAGAGTTCCTCTGCAGTCCAATTAGCAACTTTATATGTGATAATGACAAGACAAACACATTTCTGCCAATCTCTATCAATAGTTATCTCCACATTAATACAGATAACTTTTAAAAAAGCTAGATAATAATAATACTACATTTACTCTTGCTTTGCACACAGAATGTTGCAACCAAAGCACACTCAAACATGGCTGGTCAATACTGCTCAGACTACAAATGAAACCATTCATATGCAGATTAGGAAAGTAAAACTCTAATCTTACTGTTATTAAAAAGGTGAATGCTAACTGCAGATTATTGATGGGGGATGACCTACATGAAGGTCCAATGCACCACATGACCATCCACTACCCCTCAACACCTTGAATTACTACCTCACTTCATTAAGGACACACAACTTGCTGTATTGGCACTGAGGGTTAGCGCTTGACGTAAATCCTGAGGTGCAGAATCACAGTGGACGTAAATCCAAATAGTGGGCTGGCTAAATATTTGATTTTAGGTAAACATTGCCTCTGTTCATGTATATTATCCTAGTCTTTCATCTGTTACCTGGTGTACCTCGCCTGTACGTCACATATTCTCCATCTCTATTGTACTGCAGTCCTGCAGAAAGGTTACTGCTGACGCTGATGCACTGACGCTTTCTCGTCTGTCTCCTCGTCACATACAAAACGGGTTGGAAACAGCACCGGAGAAATAGCCAGGACCCACAATGCACTGGGCCTCGTAGGCAGGAAGCAGATGGGTTGGCTGGCCTTAGTGGATAGCAGGGGCCCAATAGTGGCACCGGTTGTTGTTTTTGATGAGCTATGCACATAAGAAACCAGAACATCTGGTCTGACCATGTGGCACCTCCATTTGTCCAAGGCCCCTTGAAGCAAGCCCTCACATTGATTCACACAAGTGCACACACACACACACACACACACACACACACACACACACACACACACACACACACACACACACACACACACACACACACACACACACACACACACACACACCCATGCCAGCTGCATCCACGCAAATGTGAGCTAAATCCAATGAATGATGCATGTTATTCACAGTGGGGTGGTGAGAAGCTGGGTGAGATGAGGGAGTGGGGGTAGGTGTGGCGAGCCCACCACCCCTCAACAGAGCCCCCGCTTTTCCCATCATCCTTTTTTGCGACTTTGATTAAAAATCATCCCACTCTTCCCCAAACAACTCATGAATATGCAGCAGGGTAATAAGCCCCGGCTCAAAGCAACTGATTTGTCAATTGTCTGCATTTCATCAAGATTGAGTAACACCTCAAGGGTGCTATAATCGAAAGCTGTAAAAAGAAGAGGGAGGAAAGAGCCTGTTCACCATTAGATTGCTGCGTTATCTTAATCATTAGGCACTTCGGGAGCTTAATTAACGACCTGACAAGAGCTGGGTAGAGAATTTGGAGTTGATTGGTTGTCGGAGGTGTTGAGCGTGTATACCGAATGCTAAGTCAGGGGAGGAATTCTAGCGAGATAGAAGAGAGGCTGATTTGCTTTCAAAAACCAACTCAGCGGCAGCCATTAGACTGTTTTAATTAAGCGTAATTAGAGATGTGATTACAATGATGGGTTTGATAACCAGTATTAAATCATTCATCCATAAATGTTATGTTAAAATAGATGGGGAGGGGGGGGGTGAGGAGTGTGAGTAAGTATGTATGTAATAAACATGTGTATATGAGAAGAGTGAGAGGAAGGAAAGAGGAAGTGAACTAGAGTGAGAGAAAAGGAGGATGGTTGGCAGGCTGCCACCAATTAGTTGGATGTGCTCAATTGCAGGAATTCTCTGGTGTCATGACTCATGTTGACAGGTGTTCAGGGTGAATTATTTGTACTGGGGAGACAGAGTGTGTACGCTAAACACACACACACACACACACACACACACACACACACACACACACACAAAGCCTGCTCATCCCTTAACCCAGCTCTGATATAAATCCAGCATGTTTATTGCCCTGGTCGGCAGGAGAAAATGAGATTGGACACTCTTTCCTCCTTCTCATTCTCTCCTTCTCTTCGCCCCTCTGCTGACTGGCTGACTGGGTCATTTTTAAATGCCTTGTAAATTTGTCAGCCATATTAAGTGCCCATTAAAGGGCACCAAGCTGGAGGAAGAAGCAGGAAAGAGAGGCTCATATGGCAGTCCCTGACTGGCATTGCTCCCCCATCCATCCAGCTTAATGGTGCCCGCCCACTGTGGCACGGGGGAGTCATAGCTGTGATGTATTGTGGCACGGATGGACACAAGCTGGAAACGGCAGATTAGCTACTGTAGGCCAGAATGTTTAGAGGTAACCTGGCTTGGAGCTAGCTTGGCAGCTGCCATAATGCCCTGGCATGGTGATGTGTGGCCCTCTATCGGAAGGTTTACTGGGTTATCAGTATGAGGTAGAGTTTTTGTTGGAACCAATGCTTCAAACTGGTGGTCATTCAAAGAAAAGAAATCTTAACAGTGCCATTGGAGGACAAAGACTCTCAATGCACTTTGCCAGCTGGGGTGGGCTGGTTATATAGAGCAGGAGGAGGTTTCCTGGGTGACTGGTTGAAATGGGGGCCAGTGGGTTTTTTAAGCAACACTAATATAAAAAATTAAAGCAAATGTCCCGTGCTGTTTGCTGGTTCTGCTGTACACTGTTTGTGGCAAAGTGAAAAACAATAGTAGATACAACAGATACAGTGCAAATATGTATTTTGCAACCTGTCAGAACGTATTAGATGAGTTCAGGATACGCATATGTTTCTAAAATTTAAATATATTTTTGATGAGAGCGGAGATGTGTTTAATGTGTTTTGATTAGCATGTTTAGCATTGAAGTTTGTCGAAAACTGACAGCAAAGTGATTTATTTGTTATATTATATAATTTATGACTCTGTAACAGGCTTTGGTGGGATGTATTCTTTCATAACTTCATACAATACTGACATTTCACTGGGGTATATAGTATATGGTGGTATTTTTATGGTGTCAAAGCTGTTGGTGATGCATGTCATGACAGCATATTTAAAATTGTCTCACCCAGAGGTTCCCAAACTTCTTCTGCTTGAGAGCCGAAAGAAAAATTTGGGGTCTTACAAGGACCCAAACTTATCAGGCTTTCACACTGCAGCGCAATAACTCGTCGCTTCCAGTAATTTGAGGGGATGGTGGCAGACGGGGAAGTGGTTTCGATCTCAGCGGTAGGGATATGGAGTGGTTGCCACCCTCATGCATGTACACAGGTTTTTCTTTGCCACCCAAAGTTCAATGTGCTGAACTTCTGCTGGTACTCGCCTGGCGGTAGTAGCAGCGCTTTGCTTTTTGGAGGAACGTTCATGCAGGTAGGCGGCTGTAAGCGTAGTTGTTGCACAGTGGTGTGTGAAACCTTTGACCTTGATACCGCCCAAGCTTACCCTGTAAAACAAATTACTTGTCACTCAGTGCAATACAAGATGATCACAAAATCCAAGTTGTAAGCACAAAAAGGATCATTTATTAAGTACGCTCCTCCAGTTTCATGGTAATTAAAGAAAAAAGTGGTCTTAATTCATTCAAGCAATTACCATCATTGACCTCTGCAGCACATATTTTGTCGATACTGAGACAGTCAATAAATCTTTAGCCTTGTCTGAAAACGAAGTAGCCAGAGTCCATTTTCTGATGGACACGATAAAAATCCACTCTTCTCAATCGATGAGAAAGCCAGAAACAATGTGTGCATCGAAAGATGCTGTGGAAAAAAGCGCTGTGAGGCTCATGTTGCCTATACCGAGTAGACAGTTTATCCATCCTCAAGGAGGAAATTCTTTTCCACAGTCAGTGCATACATTACACAAATAAATGAGACATTCAGAATTATACAAAACAAAAAAACACTCTACACAACATAGACTGGATATGATAGGGTTACCTATTTAAAGATTGTATGGCCATAGCAACCAAGCTCTTGATAAAATGAGTTTTTCTGCATACGGGTGGATACAGTCATGGATGAAAGTATTGGCACCCTGGAATTTTCCCAGAAAATGCACCATTTCTCCCAGAAAAGTGTTGCAATTACAAATGTTTTGGTATACACGTTTATTTCCTTTAAGTGCATTGGAACAACACAAAAAAGCAGAAGAAAAAAACTCCAAAAAACGGACTGGACAAAATCATTGGCACCCTATTAAAACTGTGGGTAAATAATTTTATTTCAAGCATGTGATGTTTGAAGTTGATGTTGATGTTGATGTTTGTGTCACCTGTGGCAAGTAACAGGTGCTTTCAAATGTCAAATTTGACCTTTTTCTTGCATCGAGAAGGGAAGGGAGTTAAGTGCTGGTAGAGTGGATGGTCTGGGTCATCTGTGATTGAGAGCTCTTTGTGGGGAAACAGGGCAACACAATCAGATAAGTTGGGGTTGAGGATATGTGTTACCTTAAAGAGTTTATCTTCTGACTATGAGCATAAATGGCACCATACAGACGATACCTCCAACATAAACTTGGTGAACATTTATATAAAGACTTGACAGTTCTATGTGTGAAGAAAGAGCAGTTCAACACTTAGTGGAGATACTATGATTAATGATCATTCAGATCATCGCTTGAGATGTTCTCACAAATCTGCCTTTTTCAACCAGTGTGTTCTAGTGTAACTTTAACATCAAATATATCAGTGTGGCCTTGTGGTATCCTCAAACTCAGTGAGCTCCACATCCAATAGTCTTCCAGCGTTACCAACAGGAGGAAGCTTGGATGCCACCAATTTCATTGTAGTGAGGGATGGAGAAGTTAATTTTGTGCATCTCTGAATTCAATAAATCTGTAAAATGTAACTTTACTCTTTGATTCTACCAGGACTTGGATGAAAACAAAATTTGCAACATAGGAGAGCAAGAGAGAAACAATTCAATCTATTAAAAGAATAGCTGACTGACAGAAATGAAGTCCTTTATCATTTCAAATTGGCACACATTTCATTCCAGCTTCCCTATTCCCTCAGATCTTTTGTTGTTGATGTTTTGTGTGAAAGTAAATTGAACATATCTGATTTTTGGTCCATTACTCAGACAAAACTAGCTCTATGAGGACATCATGTTGGACTCTAACAAGTATTTTTACTATTTTCTGTCATTTGAAAGAGACGAATCAGAAGAGTGATAATGAAAATGATGAGTTGCAGACATACATGGCAGACAGTATCAGAGATGATCCTACTCACCTGCTCTTTAGGATAGACTTTTGCTTTACATAATGCATTTGACCTTAAGCTTTATCCTAAACTCCGGCAATTTGTTGTAAAAGCAGAGTGAGCCTACTTCTAAATATTAATGAGTTTTGCATGACTTACTGTATGTCATATGTTTGTATATAAACGCTGAGCGTTCCTGACATGTCTGTTCGTACGGACATGTTATTATAAAGTCTCTCTCTTTACTTTAAATATACATCTTTCCTCCTCGTCCTCTTCTCCCTGCAGCCACTTTAATGAAGTTGTGTGGAGCAGCGTTCTCCCAATGCTGAGACTGGATATGAAAGAGAGCCCTCAGAGCCATGGCGGCACAGGGCTCTCTCCCTCCGACTAATGAGCTGAGCTTTCAATGCGCCCACTAATTAGTTCATCCATAACTCTAAGCACTCAATTACTCTCTACCAGCACCAGCACCACCACAGAGAGCCGAGAGAGGCGATAAGACTGACAAATGCCTTGGTGTGCGCATACACACACACGCACGCACGCGCAGCACACACACACACACACACACACACACACACACACACACACACACACACGCACACACACACACACACACACACACACAGAGGCTTTGAGCTGTGAGGCCCAGGAGAAGTTTTTCTAAACTTCCCACGCTCAAACATGCTGTTTAGGCAAAACACATTGATCTTCAGTTTCACCCTCTTTCTCTGGTGTTTTTCACTGTCTTTCTCTCTCTCCCACTCTTCCTTAATGCATGATTCATGGATTAACATAGATGTGCACACTGACAGATGTCCACAAGCGAGTTCATGACTGTGTGAATTTTAAGTGCAAGATGTAAGAAATACTGTTAAATGCTCTGTCTTAACGAAACCAGGAACAAAATTATATCTCAATATATATATATGTGATGAAATACAGCAAAAGAAATGTTTTTATCCTCCTTCATTTGTTGCACCCAAGAAATTGTGCAGGATAGACATGAATAAACTAAGAATTACAAACACTACTCAGACACATCCCATGTTCACTGTTTTCCTACAGACTCCATACATACATCCTCATTAATTATAGCATTGACAAACATCACTCACATGAACGCCTACATCTTTCTCTTCATGTCTTATAATATAATGCTACACACCACGTGTTCAATAATCTGTGTGTCAGAGCATTTTACGTCGATGTTGTCTATCCTGAGCTGCTATAACAAGTGTGAGATCAATAAAATCTATATTATCTTATCACCAGACTTCAGCACTCTTCATCGACACCACCTGTGGAGGAAGCTCCTCATCTTCGCCCACCACCCTGAACGTGGGGACTTTGTCTTTTTAGGCTTTTTAGTGCTTTACACCTGATTCAAGGACTGTTGTGGTATCGACTGAGCTTATTAAAGCTAAATTGATCAAGTAGTGGGGAGAAAAACATTGAACCAAACTGACAGATACACAGGTACCACATATCACTGGCCTATTAAGTTGTGTTAGCAAATCATTGCCTGCTTACGCACACAAACACAGCAGACACAGGGAAACATTGGAATTCATTTGGAGTTGTGTTTCCCGCCACATGATGAATGTACATCCAATATTCACTCCTCTTTTAGCTCTGTTTTGGTCTCAACCAAAGCAGCAACTCTGAGGAAGATCTCCATGTGATACGTGTCCAGCATCCAGTGACAAACAGCAAGCATACATGGGTTTAACCATAACAGACTAATCGCAGACATTCGATAAATAGGCCAAAAGCTACATAAATGTCTGCAGGTTCGTCACTAACAAACATCTTGTCGACCAAACATTCTGGGTAAAGTGCACTGCTAACATCAGTTTACAGGCTTGATAGCTGATTAGTTGCTCAGCTGCAGGACAGTAAAAAGAATGTAAACATATCTGCAAATGTCTGTCTGGCCATCACATGTAGAACTGACCTTTCGCCGAGCCCCGCCCCCCTTAGTTACTGTTGCTAGGTCCGTCAAGCGCGACAGAGTGCCATGACGGGAAGAGGTATACCGGTGCGTGTCAGTGACAGTTTTTGGAGCAATACCTCCGCGATATCCTCCAGATCGAGGCAAAAGGGGTTACAATATGCAGTGGAGGGATATATTCAAAATATTAAAATACGCAACAAAGGCGACATAACCACTATCGAGGCTAATGCTTACCGGTCTCAAGCGAAATCAGAGAAACCCCATGACCTCTACCTCACATGCAACCAGGACAGCCTTGAGGACCAGTCATGCTCTTGCACTGCTGGGTAAGTTCTTTCATATGTTATGGTATATTATTGTCTATTATGAGTATATTGTTAAAGTACGAGGGTGTTTTAGCTAGCTAAACCTACAGGTGCGTCAAGGTTAGCTAACCTTTCCCAAAACAAATAGCTGTCTAATGCTACTTCTGTCTTAATTTAGTTCACCAGGTTTTTGCTCTCATATTGTGGGCCTTATGCACACACTGGACCTGTGCCGTGCCAGATGTGATGACATCTCATGACAAACTCAGGAGTAGGCTGTCCGTTCAGAAAATGCTACATGAAAGATGAAAACAAAATGAGTTGAAGATGCTTGTTGGGGTGCTATGTTCGACTTTGTTGAAAACTAACGAAAAAAAAGGTTAGGGAGCTCCAAGCATTGAGACCCAAAACAACAACAGCTAATATAGCTAGTGTTAGCTAACACGTTAAATAATGTTGGTTAAAGCAGTGTTTCTCAATCCTGGTCCTCGGGGACCACTGCCCTGCATGTTTTAGATGTTTCCTCCTCCACCACACCTGATTCAAATGATCAGCTCGTCATCAAGCTCTGCAGTGGCCTGATAACGAGCCACTCATTTGAATCAGGTGTGGTGGAGGAGGAAACATCTAAAACATGCAGGGCAGTGGTCCCTGAGGACCAGGATTGAGAAACACTGGGCTAAAGCTAAAGGGCTCGCTGAACTTAGCTTAGAGGGTAACGTTCTGGCAATTATATCCTTGTCATGGTATAACTTTGGTCCAATTTGTGTTCTTGCCTCTAGTTCTAGACAACACAGTACGTAGTTAACGTTAAACGTTCGTTACCTTTGAGCAGACATATGTATGCGTCGCTATCTTCGACACATTTAGCTGGGAGTGGGGCCGTCCACACTGTTTAATTCATTGTACGCACCGCTCCAGTTGTGTTTTTGGCTTTGGGAATGGAAAGAACACAACTCCTCCGGTCAAGCTCTTGGGGTATCTACTGTCCGATTTACATACACCATAGGCACCATCTTGCTAGGAGTCTGAAGCTTGACGGACCTTGCTTACATAGTAACAGTTGCTAGGATGTGCGATTGGACAATGTCCGTTTTGGGGCGAGGCTTGGCAAAAGGTCAGTTGTATTCAACAGTGCAAGACCTTGTTTTTTCTTTTAATAATAAAAAACTATTTTTTAATTGGACTTTATATTTGTAGTTTTCCTATCTTAATACAGAAAAATAAAACATGAATTGTTTGAAGGCTAAAAAAACAAGAAAAAGAGACGTGCCTTTAAAATAATTTGGTACAAACAGATTGAAATTATAAACAAGATGTAAAGGACACTGCACAACAATGTAGGGCTGCAGCTATCGAATATTTTGGTAATCAAGTATTCTGTCGAATATTCTATTGATTAATCGAGTAATCGTATAAAATTATTATTCTTATTACTTTCGCTTTGCTGCGTTTGCTCATTTTCGCTGTTTTCGGTCATAGTGTCTGCCATTCTGTTCCCAAAAGCCCGCTTCCGTCTTCTTCCGCTTTGCAGGGGACGCACCTCTGTCACACTTGTCCAGCAGCACTATGACTATGACGAATATCACCATCATTTGTATAGATACCATCATGATTTGGTTAAACAGAGTTATGTAGGCAGCCATAAGAAGTCAGTGCATCTGCCTCAGCCCCTTCATTTCTAAGAAAATCATTTAATACAGGTACAGAGATTTGCACGTTGGTATTTCTTTAAGACAAAAGGAGGGAAATAGCAAATTTAATCAATTATTTCTTCACCCTGTTATGATGTTTAACCTAAATTCAATGACCATTAATAGCACGATGGGAACCTTTGTGCAAGCTTCCCTAAACCTATGCAAATTAGTAACAGGTGGAACGACCACCTCATTTGCACAGCCTGCAGTCTTTCCCCTCACACACACACACACACACACACACACACACACACACACACACACACACACACACAGAGTACACAGAGTACACAGAGTACACAGCACACAGAGTACACAGTTGACACCATGAACTGTGTATGGACATGCAAATTAATGACAGGGTCAACGTTCTGTCAAGTTATTTACCAACCTAGTAACTTTCCACTGTATTCAAATATTAATAAATATGGCTGCACTGTAAAAATGACAGACAAAACTTTATTGTCTCAACATGAGAAGAGGAAGTTCTCTAATCATGCTGCCATCTGCTGTATACAGGTGTATACCTGTATGATAACCAGTAAAAGATTAATCCAGGTGCGTGGAGGAAATGACAATCAACAACCAAATTCAACCAGAGATAAAGACGCTCGCACATAAACAGATGCAAACATCCATGCATATACTTCTCACACCACACATACACCTGAAAAACGACCCACTTTCATTTTATTTTTCTTTCCTGACTCGAATCCAACGAGCAGCAGCTAAATAAAGAGATCAGCTGGGGGCTCTGCAGTGCTTCCATAAAGGAGGGTGCAGCCCCATTACCCGATGTCTCATGGGCCAGAAACAAAAGACTCAGCAGGGTCACTGCTGTGGTTGGTTGGCTGAGAAGTCAATAACTTGCCTTTTAATGGCTACAGATATAAAGTGGTATGGTTGCATGGGAACATATACTGTATATAAGATATAGGGGTCTTTAACTGAAGAACTACTAAGGTACTACATAAAGATAGAATGTGTGTGTATATATATATATATATATATATATATATATATATATATATATATATATATATATATATTTTTATATAAAAATATAAAAGTTATAAAGATGAAAATAGACAAACTAACATACAACAGGGTCAACAGACCCACATGTCTACAGCTCTAGCGTACTGTAGCCGTGAGTTGCTATATTAACATTAGTGAACCCACTGAATCGCAAACCAGTTTATGGGTGCTGAGTCGTAATGTTCATAAAGAGAGCGTGCATTTTAAATGCCCGACGAAGAAGAAATTCCCTGTGTCAAGAGAAATAAATCCAGTCTGAATGGGGCTTTAGACTGCTGGGTGGGATCATAAACTCTGACTGTGAAAAAAAAAAATCCTGCACACTTAAATTAAACTCACAAATTTTAACTTATGAACGTCAGTGGACCGAAACGCCATAAATGAAGAGAGTACAACAGTGGGCAGGATTTTTGGAAATGTACATCTTTCCTCCTCGTCCTCTTCTCCCTGCAAATCGAGAATAGAGGCAGAGACACCGTGCTGCATTTAAAGACATTTCTTGAACTTTAAACAGCCAATCTGCTTCTGTACATGTTGTTTTAATGTAATCTGTTGAATGTGAGTTCAAAAAAGCTGCAAGTACATTGTTCAGTTTGTTAGGATGATTGTTAAAATCTTAGACAAACGTGAAATAATTTTACTATGTTTTTAAAGCAATAGTATCATTTCAGGAAGGTTTGATGCTTATCGCGATGATACCATTTAACATGATATTTTTGGCCTGTAAATGTAAGTTTGTCCTGACCAAAGAAACCAAACTACACTGTGGTATTACAGAAAAAAAGGCTGTGTCGTGTCCTGTTCTTGAAAGCAGTTTTTCTTTCTTCTTTTCTTGAGTAGAAATGCGTAAGTTGGAAGTGTGTTACATAAAGATATGTAAAGTTGTGGAGTATCGGCTATAATGCGGGCTCTGATTTGTTCCTGTGGTTTTTCAGTGCATGGGTAGTTATTTCACTACCCACAGCCTGCTTACTACATTCCTGTTTTCTTTTGCTTTCTCAGAATCTAACTATAGACAGAAAATGTGTGTGTGTGTTGTGTGTGTGCATGAAATCAGCGTTACAGTGTGAGTGAGTGTGTTCATGTGTGTGTATATGCACACACACAAACTCTACATGGTGTAATAGGCTACGGGGGTGGTGTAGTAGTCTTAAGCAGAATGGATGCAAAATCCACATTACACAACACATTCCCATTCCAGAATAGTGATCCATCAAGCCCTTGCACTAAGCATCTGTACATAAACCTCAATTATGCTAATGCTAATCCCTGGGACATTGACGTGAGTAGGCAAGGAGGCTAACGGCTAAAGACTTTGATGTGCGCTGCCATTTGGCAGGGCCTCCTGAAAGACTAGCATTGGACCCCAAACTCCACCAGGGCTTAAGGAGGAAAAACCAGCCCGGCCTTGTCTGTTCCTCTACTGATTACAAGGGCTTAGGGGGCTTCTTTTATTTGCCTCTTTGGTATGGACCCAATCATGGGTGTCAGTTCTCTCCAGTGCTGCTTGGCAGTCCTTCTGCATTCATTTTCTGTTTTTACTCATCCCTCCACTGTGCCAGACTTCTGCTTTCTTTTGTTTTGTTTTTCATTTTCATCTTGTGGTTGCTTTCCATGTGTACATTTACATCTGACACCTTCGCTTTTTATTCCCATTTTGGTAACTGACAAAGAGCAGAAGAGCGTGTACTTTTCCTTTGTATGACATTTTACTGCGCGAGATTAATAATTTTCCAGAATATAACACCATCTATGAGGGTGTTAATCCCTATTCAATCCTGTTCTTACTGCTGGGATCTGAAATAACAAAAGTAAATTCTACCATCTTACCTTTTTATGGGCTTTAACAGAGGAGTGAAACTCTTTAGGGACTAAGTGGTCCACAAAAAACCTCTTTCTAAAAACAAAAACCCATGGCACTGTAACTCATTGCCTGTTTGCATAATGGGACTTATGTGATTACAAGTTGCTTTTTGGAAATTGAGCACGTAGCTCTAATCTGTTCTCTAAATAAAAAATGGGAGATCAGAAATTTCCTGGCAAGCAGAAACATTGTTAGCAGTGATTTTGTTCCATTAATGACAAGTGTTTTTTGAAGTACTTTGCCCCCTTTCTTACTCTTATGTTCTAATTTCTCTGAAAAACCCTGCCACAAGAGAAGGATTAAAGCTTATTCTCAGTGAGTGAGTCAACATGTGAAAACACTGCAGACAGTTTGTGCAACAAAAGAGATTAAGAACATTTAAGAGGGATTTGGAAAAATAATTGGGGCTTGTTCTAATTTTAGGGGTGAGGACTCTAAAATGGTGGCACAACCTTTTAGGTTTGGATCAATAGAGGCAGAACACATCAAAGGCCAGCGGGAGGGAAACACTTGTACATTTCGTGCTCCAGTTGCCCACCAGTGCCACTGAAAACTGAGTCATGATGCTCTTGTCAGCTTCAGAGTGGGTGCTGATGAGCGTGGTATTAGGGAAATTGAAAATTATATCAAAAATAAATAGAAAGAAACACTGACAGCAGAACAGCTGTTTGTGTAACGATGGCCAGCAATATAATATATCCATTACAGGTGGATTGATTGTTATGACTCATAGTTCATGGTTACCTGAATCCTTCCAACTATAGGAAAGCTGCCTCTGCTTGACAATTGTGTTTTGTGCTTGAATATTTAATGTTATCTGTCAGATAACATGTATAAACTTAAGGCCTTGGAATCATTGAAACAAACTAGTTCATACAGTGACTACATCTAAAGGCAAAAAGTGAAGACATTATCCAAGTTTGCCATGTTGTACATATAAAAAGTGATGGAAGTAGGTAAGAGAAAAGTTCATATCCTGCATACTGTCCTTAAATCCTCCGCACATCTGGCAAAGTGATCGAAATTAAGAGATTACCAATACAAGAAGTTTGCTATGTATGGTGGCTGGGCTCACCCCAAGATTGGACAAGGAGCTCAGAGTAGAGCCGCTGCTCCTTCACGTTGAAGGGAGCCAGTTGGGTTGGTTCAGGAATCTGATCAGGATACCTACTGGAAGCTCCTTTGGGGGTTTTCCTGGGTAGACAAAGAACAAGCTGGAAAGATTATATATCTCATCTGGCTTGGGAATGTCTCGGGGTCCTCCAGGAGGAACTGGAAAATGTTGCTGGGAAGAGGGAGGTCTGGACTACCTTGCTTAGCCTGTTGCCATCGCGACTTGGCCCTGGATCAGCAGCAGAACATGGATGGAGCCAAGCTGTCATGACTTAAGTCAGTGACAAATCAGTGTGTAATCAGTGTAAAACATAATTAAAAACAGAATGTAAGGATTTGACCTATAGGCATCAGTTGAACATTAAATATCTTGGCTATATATTGGCTTCAGCTTTCTTGCTGTTACACCCATTGACAAAGACTAGAGTCTAGAATAATCACAGATGAGCTCTTACTTGGAAGAACCCTGAAAAATGAGTTATTTTGAAATAAGAACTGTTTTTTTGTGACCAATTTTTGTCTTTTCATCAAAAAAATGACAATGTTCAAAAATCACAACAGCCATTTGTCTGATTTTGTTGATACAAGCTTTGTTTTGCAGCTCCAAAGAGGGTAAATCATACAACAAATCACCATATTTTAAAGTAAGGTGGACAATAACTAGTGGCTTGGCTCAACACACACAGATCAGGTAGACAAACCAACAGGCACTCTGTCAAGGGCCTAATCCTCGAGTGCAACAACAAGCCACTGAATTTTAAGCGACAGCTCAGGTTTGAGAAACAGTGCTTACGGATCGAGTGAACTGGCTAAACTCAATCATCCATCTCCACATCTCTCCTGCTCTCATTCTTTAATCCAGCCTTTATCTCGGAAAGGATATTGAAGTCATTGTCTGCCCTTGTATGTGGCTTATTCACTTTAAGGGCCTTTGGTGACTAAAGATAATAATGAGTCAAAGATTATCATGATTTTTTTTTTTACAGATAATGTAAATTTATAAAAGTATAACTGAGCATGCGACAGACTTAAAATTTGACACACGTGACGTGTGTACTGATGGATTCATAGAATTAAGGTGGATGTAATGAAAGAAGACATTTCAGACAGCGGCACTCAAAGACCAAAACACATCTCTGTTCACCAGCAGCAGTTTGTTCACTGACTGACTGACTGGCTGTCTAATTGGCTGATTGACAGTTTGTCTGTCTGTCTGATTGTCTGTCTAATTGGTTGGCTGGCTTTTCCTTAGCTCCCTGATGCGTTGACAAACAATTATCCTTGATGACAGTATCACATTTGTCTAATTAATTACATGTGTTTGCTACAACAGCAGGTAGTTAGCAGTGACAAGAGAGAGAGAGTTTGGGGCTGTGTATGCAAGTGAGATAAATACCTCTGTAATTGAAGAAGAGAGATAATTTGTGCCTTCGTCTCACGGCGAGGTGACTGTTCTTTAGTTTTTTAGCAGCTCTTTTGAAGACAGACATAAGAGAAACAAAACAACTGCAAAAGCATCTCAACTGTTTTATCTTCAATGTCAGGAGAAGAAAGAAAAAAATTCTTTTCAGCAAGACAGGAAGTCAGTCAGTCAGCTGTTGTTGGCTCAGTGAAGCAGTGAATCAATGCAGTCAGACAGGCAGACAAGGCAAGCAGCAGGTACCTCTGATGTCAACGGTGCTCTCCTGACACTTATCTGCCCGGACAACCACTTTCAAACTTCTCTCCCTCTAATGCTCTTTTTCCTACTCTCTCTCTCTCTCTCTCTCTCTCTCTCCGTCTCCATCATCGGTTTCCCACCTACCCCTCACCCTCTTCTTTATTTTTTTTTCCCTTTACGTGTCTGCAAGCTTCACACATCTCGCGCAGCTGTCTCATCTCTTCCTCATCTTCTCTCTAATCTCACATAACTGTCTCTTCTCACTCTGTTTTGCATCTCTTCAGCCAGAAGTGGCTGCAGAAAAACATGGGGAGAGAGAGAGAGAGAGAGAGAGAAAGAGCAGGAGAGAGAAGTGGTGTCTGCGAGTGTGTATGTGTGTGTGTGTGTGTCTGTCAAGTGGGCCTTGTATAGCAGTCCCAGCAGCAACAAGCTGTCATTAGAGTGGGCAGGAAACAACCCTTGTGGCTTGGTTCAATCAAATTGTAATCCTCAGCACATTATTACCATGGCAGGGTCACCTCTCCACTGCTGCTCTAGGGCAGCAGCAGGTGGAGCGCACACACACTCTACACAAACACACACACACCCTTCCTTTCATTTGCTACCATTTCCACTGTTTTGCTAGCATTTTCCTTGACAGTCCTTATATTACCTGGCCAGCCCCAATAATGAATCCATCAGAGAGGGCCAGGGCTGAGGCTGCTGTCATGCATAATTCAATCCCCACCCTCCTCTACCCCCACCACACCCCTGACTCTTCTTCTCCATATCCCTCATCCCCGTCATCCCCACCACCTTCCTTCAGTGGGGCTTCTGTATTGCCCAACGTGACCTGTCTCTCATACAACCCTGGAGATTACATTCTTGTGGACGATTGTGTGTATGTGTCTATATTAGTATGTGTGTGTGCGCACACTTGTGTGTCACCTGTGTCCCTCCTCTGTGGTTTCTAGGGAAACCGCCATTAGGGTATTGGTTTGACTGTGTGTGGGCAGAGAAGACTTATTCACCCCGACTAATGGACATCTCTTCAAGTGTAGGCATCAATACCACTATACTCTCCTCCAGTGCTAACGCTTTCTGCTCATCTTAAAGCCACGCTGCAGGACACATTGTTGAAGGTCCGACATGATTTCACAGTACACATCTGTGCATGTCTTTTGTAAGAACAGATTCCAGTTAAAGCGATCATTTAGATGTATTGACAGAAGATAGTACGGGTTATTGACTTGTAGTTGTGTCAATACAGGCTCCAACAGGCAGTTATGTCTCAACAAGCTAGTAGCATTTTAAACTGGGCTCAGAATAAACAATATTTTTGTCTGTTAAGATTGTAACTGTTTTCAGATTAGGCGATTACTCAGTCATAGATTTTTGCCGTGTCCTGGCCGAGAGACATGACCAGTTGTCGCTTGTCATCTGTCATGACGAAGGAGGTGCTTGGGATCGACTTCCAGGAAAAACAACATAAACAAACAGTGGCGGTGTGTTTGATACCGTTTAAAGTACTGAGAAAAGTTGACCTTTCCTCTGTTTCGCATTTCCTCTTACAGCGCCAGCATCATTCCCCTTTCTTTAGCTATTTTTAGAGTTGTGCACAGAAGAGCACGCTCATGAAATTTATGATGGATAACATGCTAGTCTGTTATTCGGTATGTCGTAAGGCGTCCCAGATGCGACTAGACGAGATAAAAAACGAGTTTAATTGTCGTGCTTGACACCTAGTGTCGTTCCAGAACAGACCTGACATCCTACGTCTGCTGGATCGGACTATAATAGGATTTGAACATGTAGTCAAGAGGTCAGCTGATACAAATGTTTTAATGCTAACATCAAACAGAATAATTTTAACCCTCCACATTACAAAACATGTTTATGAGCTGCGGCTAATTCTGTTTTAGGACTTTGTTTGCAACAGCATGTATGTGGATTACTGCACGTTTACACATTGCACTTACAAAACCTCAAGGATGTAATGTGGTCACAACCTACAGTCGATGCCAAATATTTACTCTGTACATACTGTGTTGACATAATAAATCTGGTTCATGTGAGGTGGCTGACTGCTAGTGTGTCTGTTTGTCAAATGGTAGTCCAGAATGTGGCTTTATTTATTGTGTATAGTTGCTGTTTTTAGGTGATTGGTGAGCTTGGAGCTGTAGCAATATTTAATCAGCAACTAATTTGATTATTAATGGGATTAAATCAGGGAAGATATTAAACATTCTCTTGTTCCAGCTTCACAAATGTGAGTGTTTGCTATTAGGTTTAGTGTCATATCAATTTAAAACATTTGGGGTTTTTTTTTAAAAATGGTCAAGAAGTTTGTGGAGCTGCGACCTTAGACTCAAGCAAAATGTAAAATTATCCTTCTATTATCTGATATTTAATATATCAAACAATGTCAGCTGCAGCTCTACCATAGTTTTTACCTAGACGTGACAATAAGTGTGTAACTGTGGCAAATTAAATGTTTCCCTTTAATTAACGAGTATCCCTACAGTTAATGCAGCAATTCACACAGCAGTTATACACGGGAAGGTTGAGGAGAGTGGGTGTGTGTAAATGTCTTTTTTTCTTAATACCTTTCTTCTCCTAGTGTAAAGCGTTGTGGTAGTTTCGAAATGGGCATTAATTATAATGATCCCCTGAGGAGCTGTAGGCTAAATGGAGCAGATAACCAGACTGAAGGGCAGTATTTCCGTTATATTTAGGCTACACAAACCTGCTGCGCGTGCCTTTTCACTCTTCAGTAACTTGCACTAATCTGCACTAATGTTTCAGGGCCACGTGAGTGTTCCCATTGGCCCCGTAAAACCACAAAATGTATGTCGGTCATTTAATATGTGGAGAAAATAAATATCTAAAGACATTTCAAATGATACAAGAATGTCAACATTGTGGTACACTGTCATTTAGTCCTGTAGGAACAATTTTAAACAGTAAGTATGTTATATATTCTCCTGTGCTGTGCAGTGTACACGCCACAGTCAGCGTCTAAACATGACCACCAACTCTTTAAAAAGATCATTTTTAATGACATATCAGCTTCACTGTACAGCTTACAACCAAAGAGACAAATGGTTGGCTGTTTTCCTAACAGTAACAAAGATTACAGGATGACTTTGAAACCAAGAAGCTACAATTATTAACAAGTAAATGTCTCCGCCAAATAATGGAAGTTCACTGCTAATAAGCCACAGATTACTTCACACTTGATTTCTTGCCTTCGCACAGACGATGCTGTGAAATACTTTCCATCACACCAAAACTACAACATAGCAGTACTATTTGTTCTTGTGTGCTGATTTGCATCATATAAGCTGCTGATTATTTAATTGCCTCTTCAAATTTAAAACATAGGAGTCGCACTGATGACAACACTCTACGGAAATGAGAAAAATCACACTGCTGTTGGCTAATACACCCGCTTAGTCTGTAAACATTTAAGAAGTACCATACAAGCGATTTATTGAGTGAATCTGTGTATGTGCATGGACGGCGGGGTGCATTTCATCATGTCATTAGCAGGCTGGCAAGCAGAAATGACTTTTTTTGCACCTAGGAGCATGGCTGTTTCAGATCAATGCCCGTGGCAGTTCTGAAATCAATGAATGATGTTGTAACTAGGGGACTCATCTGTGAAGCAGACCCCTGGGAGACAAGAGAGAGATTGTCAAACAGAGGGAGGGGGCAGATAGAGAGGAGACGACAGTGAGATAAAACAAAGCACAGAGAAAACGAAGGACACAGAGAGAGAGAGGGGTAGCGTAGTGAATGTATATGTATGTATGTCCATGTGTGCACAAGAGAAGGAGACAGACTCTCTAAGTGGATTTTTCTACAGCTCAAATATGATCATGTTGAAATAATTGCCCATTTGATGAAGCAGGTGAATCTCTGCAGCATGGCCAACCAATCTCTCTCTCTCCCCCTCTCTCTGTGCCATGTATTCGTGCAAAGTGTGTGTCTGCATACTGGGTGGGGGAGCAAAGTAATGGGCAGGAGGTGGAGCGTGAAAAAGGTTAGGGAGAAAAATCACATCAGCAGAGAGAGAGAAGCGATGAGAGTGTGCCTGGCTCCTAAGGCCAGATGTATTTACCTGGGTAATGATAGTCATCTGGACTGACAGGGCGTGTGTATGTACTGTGTGTGTACGTGTGCGTGTAAGTGTGTGTTTGTGCAGCGCACGGTACAGTGTAGTGCAGGATGCTTTGGAGGCTAGATTTCTGTTTGGCTGACTGACTTCCTGGCCGAGGGGCTAGCTTGCCGATTTATTTTCTGGCAGAAACACAACAGTCTCTCGTTCTCCTTTTCTCTCTGTTTGTCCTCTCATCATCTTTTTTGTTTTTTCCTTCGGTACTCGCTCTCTCTTAATTCCTTCTGCCACGCCCCATCTCTCTCTTCTCCAACGCCCTCCCTCCATCGTCTCTCCCCGCTTCGCTTCGAAAGCCGCCTTTATTAATTCATATAAACACATTGCACACATGATTGACTTCCATAGGCACTGGAGTATGATTCTATCCCACTGTGCACACACACGTATTCACACACACACACACACACTTTCCCATGTTTATACACACTGCTGCCTGTTGCCTTTCTCAACCCCACTTCCTCTCCTCACCGCCTTCCTCCTCCAGACAGCTCTCCAGTGCAGCAGGCGTAAAGGGACGGCCGGATCCATTTGTGTTTTGTTATGTATAAGCAGTCAGCACCGTAGTTCGCCTCCGGCACAAAGAGACATAAGGCAAAGCAAACATAAATAGTGTTTGGCCCCCTTTGCCCACTGTTTCTCAATATTGGTCACGATCCCTCTGTGTTCGTGTTTTTTTTTGTTTTTTTGTATTTCATCCATCCATTGTGGCTGCAAATGCAGAGCAAAGTGTGTGATTGTGTGTGCACGCAAGTACATAGAGTAGACGCAGGTTTGTTTCGTCTCTTCCAGGAGGGCACAGGCAGGACACTTGACTGCTCTTATCGAGGGTTGCCAGATGAACCCTGAGGTTAAAGAAGGATGCCACATGCACACACAGACACACAAACATAAAAACACATAAATGGTCTTTTCTCAAGCACCCACCCACCCACCCCCAATTTGAGAAGAGTAGGAAGAGAAAGGAATGTGTGCTCAGATATGGATTGCTGGGATTGAATTAAAAGCATTAGCTTGAAGCTGTAGGGCTGAGTCCTGATGATGAGGCCACCGGGGGAAAATGTAGAAAATGGGCTTTTGCTGCCAGAGCCTTGAAAATCCCTTACTAATGGAATGAGAGAAGGCAGAGAGAGATAGCGAGAGTGACGGGCGGGGAGGAAGGGATATCACACAGATGAGTGCGGGTGAATGGTTACAAAGACAATGCGTTGTGTTGTGTGTGTGTGTGTGTGAATGTGGGTTCATGTGAGAGCAAAATGGGCTGAAACAAATGGAGCAGAGCCAAAAGGCTTCCAACGAAACATCATTACAAGCAGCTTCAGAAATATTATGCCTTTGGCGTAACCATCAGGGTGGAGGAGGGGGCATAAGTCACAAAAGGCATACAACCGCTTACACTTGTACACGCACTTGATCTTGTTCAGTGGTTTCAACTTTGGACATTAACTCAATTTGCTTACTTTAGTTTGTTTTATTTAAAAAAAAAAATCCTCTAGAGCTGATAGAAGCACTAAAGGCATGAAGTAGCACAGGACAACTGCCTTCTCTTAATCACTGTCTTTATCCCTATTATAAACCATTCTGGACTGCAGTCTGAGGAACACAGGCCAGATGGTTAATTAGACATAAAAAGCTCCAAGTGAATACTTAAGAAAATGTGTTTTTTTTTCCTCATTTCGCTTTTTCTCCGCAACCAACGCTGTTAAATTCTCTGGTGAATTCTCCAAGCGGTGGGCATTTCTGCCCCCTCATTTCTCTGAGAAATGAATAGAAGGATCTGACATTGGCTGACACGGGCTTTAAATGTACAATCTGGCTGTGTTATGATGGGAACAAATTAATAAGTGAATGTTATCTGTGGGTAGCAGAGCAGGGTGCCGTGCCAGGCCTTTTTGTTTCTGTACCACTTCTTTTCATGTAAATGACACAAGATACAAAAACAGACAGAGCTCTTGGTTTGAAGGATTTTGACATGGATATTGGTGCACTTTGTGCGCGTGTGTGCATGCGTATTATGTAGTGCGCATATCACAGGGCATATATGGACGTGTGCATGGCTTCCTTTGGTTTATTTTAAGCATAGACGAGTTCCACGTCTGATACACAACATGTGGCTACAGTGGAAACAGGAATCTTACAAATCATAAATAGTCGGAGGATTAGGCAGGCGGAATAGGAATGAAAAATAAGGTGAGACTGAATGAAATATAGGTGGCCAGCAGCGTCTCTCTCAATATTGGTATTGCAAAGCCACTGAGAGATGGCAATCAGCAGGAGATGTGTCTTGAAGATGAAAGCAGGGAAAGAGAAACAGAAGGAGAGCGAGAGAAAGGAGAGCCTCTTAAGGCACCTCCATCAGCCTGTCGTTAGGAGGGTAATGAACCTAGCGCCACTGCTGCCAAGCAACCAATGACTCACTCACACACAGACACAGACACACAGACACACACACACTATGGAAGATAAACACACTCACAAATTAGAAATCTCTCAAGTATCAGAGCTCTGTGTCTGCTACTCATCCATTATTAGACAATCTCCTCAATAACAGAATGTTTATACACAAAAGATATGACAAACATCACTGGAGCAAAAGCAATAGATCACTGGCCTGAACGTGAACTTAGATCCATCTCTCTTGTCTCTTTCCCAAAGCTGTTTGGCTTTTGCCATATGCCGAGACTGTAACTACCCTTTGTATTCCCTGCATTACACATTCATAAAACATTTATCACAAACAGAAACATAACGTAAAAGGACAATTCCACCCTATTTACTGAGATTTTACTCCTAGCTGGCTCTAGAGCTGCTGCACCACGTCACTGCGCTGCTCAACAAAGACAGAATACAAAAACAGCTGAACCCAGAGAGCAATTAAAAACACGCCCTTCTAACACAACAACACCCACAATGCTAACTATCAAACAAAAAAAAAACACAGCATACCCATGTCACTTCGACACCTTCTAATACTGTGTTGGCTGTCACCCAACGCGCCCACACATGAAAAAAAAACAAGTGCATACTGACATCTTTCCAGAGAAGATCCTGACTGATACGTTCACAGCTTGCTATGTACACAAGTTGTAGCCTAATTTATTCTTCTAAAATAAATGAGTGCACGTCTATATGTCAGGAAAGGAATTTAAGCGATCCCAGAGGAGCAGAAAGCAACAGTTTTCTCCACAAGCCTGGACGCTCGTCTTGGCTCACTGCACTGCCTGCTACTTTGGTAGGAAATGAGAGGGGCTGGCAATTATTGAAGCTTACCCCAACTCCACCAGCTGATACTCAATCCCTCCTACTAATGCAATATAATTTATTCATTCTGCTCCGGCCTCTTTTCCAGTTTGGGTGCCAGGATTGTGTTTGAGCTTCCAGTCACAAAAAATTAGTCAATCTCACCCACGTGCACTTGCAACCAGAGTAGTTTGTGTGCTTGTGATTCTGCCTGGTGTCACGGAAATAAACGACCTTATCGCCACAAAAAAATCTTTCTACATAGCACTAGCTGTTTTGAACTTCAGTGAAGCTTTGAAAGTAATGAGATCTGAGCCACTCGAAACTAGAATAGAAAGTTTTTTAGCTGCACCAAAACTCTGAAAAACGATGTAGCGATGTGTCAACTATAAGCAGTAATATACAAATGCTCATTTATAACAAAAACTACCTTTGTAAATTAAACACTGATCATGTCAACACTTCTACCTCACTTGAACTTTGACATGATGACTCCAGATCTGTCTGCGCAGATGTAAGTCTATGTACTGCCTTTCTGCATGAGCAAACCAATGTGTTTTGTGTGTGACTGTGTGTCAGCAGCCATCACCAACAAACCACCCCCTGAGGATGTGGGCTGGACTGTCGGCCTCAGTCAGACATCACATACACACACACACAGTTTTTGATGTCTGTCACCTTCTCTTGAGAGACCGGGCAGCCATATACATGGCTCACTACCTCCATAATCTACTGCCAGGGAAAACCTGGTCTGGTGTCTCTATGTAAGTGAGCGAGTGTGTGTCTGTGCCCTCCTAAACTTGTCAGTTACGCCAGTGTCACAAAGCTCTCTATCGTATTAATCCCATTTTCTCATTGCATGAAGTAGTGTGGTAAAGTGCACTCTTACACTCTCCTCTTACTATCTCCCTCACACACTCTGTCTATTATGCCAATACATTATTCTAAGAATAAAAGACTCACGGTCATGTCATCGTGGCGATACACTAACACAAGAAGACAACAAATCTTTCCCACGGTGAATATTTTGACACGCCATAGCAGGAACAATGCAGGTGCACTTAATAAAAAAAAATTGATGATGGCTCAGATTTGTTTGGGTATGCCAATAAATCATTCAACCGAGCCAACATAAGCTGTCAAGGTTTGTCATTTCTTTCACCTGTATCAGGCTGGAGATTTTCATACCTTTTCTGCCTGACTGCAGAAAGACGTAATTTACTCATGACAACAATGAGCGTACTGCACGGTGTCCGAATTTCATTTCAACATAGTAACTGTAACAACTATTCTTCAGATAGGCATGAGATCATTTGTTTCCGTGTATGTGTCTGGCCTCTTTGTTTATTTATCAATCTTTTGCTGTTGAACCAAAATGAAGCTAATATCACGTGCATATGTACTCATATCAAAGTGTGAATTTCAATACATGCTTAAAACATTAAATCAAACGAGTAAACAGACATTCACGGGCTGCCCGCTTCTATTCATGGACAAACTCCACCACTCTCTGGACTTGTCTTTGTGTCTCGACTGGTCCTACTTAGAAGCCAGCTTGGTGGCCGGACTGTGGTGCTGATTATAGGTGACAGGGACACTGCTGGCCAGAGGGACCTGGGAATGTTGGCATGGCAATGGGGAAAGGTCATCACCACAGTACTGTCAGCATCATCAGTGTGACACGGTGATGAAAGAGCCGTAGAGAACAACACGCAGAGTGGAGCACATGTGCATATCTTGTTTTTAAAGAAATGTTTTGGCCAAACACAGGTGTATAAATCATCTTCAAATGAAATGAAATATAGAAATATAGCATGATAGCATATTATTATTATTATTATTATTATTATTATTATTATTATTAAATAATGTATAGACAACAGAATCTAATCACTCATTTAGAGTAAAAAAAATAATGTATGTTTTTCACAATACATAATTTATAAATAAAGTAGAGCAACGTTTTGTGTGTTTAACGTGAAAGTATGATGATCAAAAATGAAACCTCACATTCGTGGCAACTGCTGCAAACAATCTTGTACAAATGTGTGTGCAGTGTGTTCTAACAATGAATTTGATGAACAACAACACTCAGCATTTGTTGCCACAGAGCGTCCTTCAGTTATTTTTCTATATAGGCCTATAGGACCCTTCTAATGGTTTTCTTTTCAGTTCGTTCTGGCCTCACTACGTCAACATTTGCTCTCTTTTATGAACAAATACATATTATATTATTAGTATAGCAGTGACGCTTCTCTGTACTGTTTTTGCACTTAACTTTAGGCTAAATGCTGCATTGTGCTGTGTCCCTTTCCCAGTTTTATTATCCAGTTTAGTTTGTTTTGCCGTTCCTCCAGCGTCTCTTCTTGAAGATAACAGTTTATAGGTTGGAAACAGGTTTGGTAGTGAACAACATGCTAGCATACTGACGAACTTGAGGTCTTTAGTTGAGCTAGACCAGAGAATATTTGGTTAAAACAGATCAGTGACGCTGTTTTGCCCCTACTTACTGAAGTTTGCTTGAAGTTATGTGTGTTATGTGCTAAAAATAGAGCTTTGGCTTATCAGAAACTGGTCCTATACTAACTTAGGTGGGAATTTGGCTATATGTGCTCTGATTAATTTGGCATACCACACCATAATTTTTCTAATTTTGTTTTCATGAAAACTCCACTCCTGACATTTTCTTCTGTGAAATGATGTGATTAACAGTCTACCCAGTGACATATTTTCTTGTGGACCTAATTTATGCTGATGTAAAGAGTGGTGTGTGTGGATTTTGAAAAGTAAGTGATACACAGTCTATACTGGCTTGTAAATAAAGAAACTTTAAAGTGTTAAATCTGAGAAAGGCACTTGGTGTGGTTGTACGATGAAAACATTTAACAAGGCAAGACACAGACCTTTTTGTTTTCATTCAGTCTGCCTTAAGCTGAGTTGTTTTGTGCTAATTCTTCCTCATTTCACACATTTAATGCTATCCATTGACACAGAATATTTTTGTAAGTGCCATTTCTGTGTTTTACCCTGTATTTTTAGGCAGCCTTTTTTCAGGCTTAATTCTCCGTGTGTGATTCTCTCACCGAACACTTCTCTCTCTATGACTGCCTTGCGCTCTTTGTTCATCCATTCTGCACTCTCCTCATAACTTGTCAAGTACAAGTGGGAGCAGAGGGTAGGAGGAGGGAGTGATTGGAATTCATTATGGTCAAATGATTGCAAACTCTGGAAGCCGAGAGGCTTTTCTAATCACAGCTGAATAGGCTGGAGAGTTAATGTGGGCAGGCTGTGGAGTGGAGGAGAAAGGAGGAGCGAGAACTCCATCGTCGATGTAGCGTTCTCAAGGGCTCTTCACAAAGCTCTAATGGTGGAATTGTTCTGACACTGAATGGATACATGAGATGCTGAGTTTCACGGGCATGACTCACTCTGAAAATGTAGTTGGGTTCATTGCTGTGCAGAGCGTTTCTATTGAAATGGTTTCAGGGGAACGAAAATAGATGCTTTCCTTTAGGTTTCATCAGATACTGTTTTTAATGTTTGGTACTTAGAGAGCACAATAACATATTTGGACTGTGATGCATGCATTCAGAATTTCACATAATTATTTGGTGTTAAGGTATAACTGGTGGTGGTTCCCACATAACAGTAGCAAACAAGACTAGATGCATTTATCAGTACCACACTACCCCATAGCACCTTATAGTATAAAAAAAAAAAAAAAAAAAAAAAAAGAAGGTGAAAACAGTCATAGAGAAGAAAAAGGCTTTAACATGTAAATGTTTATAACTCAAGCTTACAGAAAAGACCTGCAATCACGAGCTTTGGCAATGTAATAACGAAGACCTGATTGAAATAAACATGAATGTGTTATCAGAGGTTATTAAAGGCACACAAAGTAAGCATTATTGTGTCTTGATGAGCTGTTATCTTGATGGCATGATGCTCATTATCTCTATTATGTTTGCAAGTACAGTGCCAGATACATTGACCTTAGGTTGTATTCAGACTAAGACTGAGCAGCGGTGTGGGGGTTGCTGGATGTGTTTATAATGAACGCAACCGCTATGAAACAATCAGAATAAGTTAATAATAACAATAATAAGAAGTTAGTTACTTAATAACTTTTTATTTATCTGATTCACCGCTTTCTTTCTATCAGCGCTCCCTCATCCTCATGCACTGTCTAGGTCACTAGACCACTGCTGTCCCTCTTTCAAAACAAACAGACACAAACCAAAGGAAACTTCCTGGTATCAATATTTTGCAGTATAGAGAAGTCTCTTTAATAAGTCAGGACACATCTTGGAGAGTATCAAAGTTTAGCTCATGAACTCCACCCAGAAAGTGTCCCTAAGATACAGATAAGTTTTAGACTTAATATCAAATATTTATGTTTTTGGTGTGTGTTATTTTTTCTAATAGCATATATATTAATCTATATTATCACCCTTTTTTGCAAACCAAGTTGCAGGATGGATGGCTGAGGCGCCAGTAACATTTTGCCAGTCCTGGAATGGCTGTACCACCGACCTAAAATCTAGCAGTAGAGAACTGCTGCTACTCAAATCCTGTTTGGGTCTTTTTGCTCCTCCTCTCCCCGTCTGGGCATGCTGGCACCTATTACAAAGGAGATGAATAGTTGGCACACAGTGGGCATCCGAGGGCCGGGGATCAGAGGAGAGGAGATCACTCATCCTGCCATCAACTTGGCGCAGGCTTTTGGGACCAACTCACTACAGATTAGCCTGCAGTGCTAACCTGTACGACTGCAGACCGTTGGCGAAGCACATCAATGGCTAAGAGACTCCCCACAGACTTTAAAGACATATGTGCACATGGCAGATCAAATTAAAATGCTGACACTGAGGTGGTTTCATCTTTTGGCACTATCTTCCAAAGAGCCACCTGGCCAGTGCTGCGTGCCTGTGCTCATCACAGAGTCCTCATTGGAGATAACTGCTGGCGTTAGCCTGGAAATCTCTAGCTCTTGAATCCGAAGCCATATGTCTCTGTTAGTCTGTGCATAATATTGTATATATTATGCCACTTTCTGCTGTGCCTCTGCTTTTCAATTGCCTCAAGATTCAATAATGTTAGGACATATAAACTAGACTAGGAAGCAATTTGTCTGAGAAACAGAAAAGACTGGCTATCAGGTCAGATAAAACATATATATTTATATATTTTATTAGCAATCACCAAATATTAAATGCACAAATCAGTCAAGTGAAACTGAAGTATAAGCTTTGAGATTAAATGAAATGGCTTCAAGCTGTAATAGAAAGTGTTTTTAAAAGAAGACTGGAATGGCTGACAGAGAGGTTGCAAAAGAAAAATAATGTGTATCTAATAATTTCAGTCCACCTCGTCCTTATAAAACCTGCTGCCATATCAAACAGCAAAATATAAATCTGATATTTGTTTTCAGCCAAAGAGTTTGGTAACATGAATCTCATAAATAAACTGTCATTTAGCACAGTATTGTGTTTCTGACTCCCACGAAAAGGATCTCTTTCATCGCACTATTCTTAGATATTACCACTAGTCTAGCCTTAAGAGAGAACTTCAATACTTTCTGGAGTTGAGATCCAATCCAATCCAAGAGGCGGGAGAGATTGATTTATGATTAACCTTTCTGAAAGTGTCTGATAGAGCTGACACAAGGTCCTAGTGTCCTGGAGGTTTTCCCAGAATGCCTCAACACTCTGGGATGGACATCTAGTGTGACACCACAGTAGCCGGAGATCATGTGTCTGGGTTCATTAACGCATCATGCTTCCGACTTGTCAGTGCAGGGGCCAAGCTTATACTCAGTACCACACACACACACCACACACACACACGAAAGCTAAAGCTGGTGAAGCTACTGGTATCATATGAAGGTAAATCTAAGGTAGCAAGCATGACATGCTAGCTTGTTGGGAAAGGGACTAAATAATGCTCCAATGTTATGCAAAAAGATTGGCAATGATAAAAACTGGCATGGCCATTTTCAAAAGAGATCTCTTGAACTGACCTCATCTGAATGAGTCTAGATACTAACAACAAATAGTGAATACAGTCTTGGACTCGCATGGATATGACAGGAAAGTTGAGACTATTGTGGATTCAATGAGCCGACTAGTCAAGTGTGATAATGTTAGTCCTCATAGTAGCGATTTCATTGTAGTGAGAGCATTTTTGAAACATGACCTCACTGTATAAAACGACCTACTGGGATCTCTAAGATAATCACAGCCTTATGAAACTTCACAACCACAAACTAGAGACCTTGGACATTAAGAAGATGCCTGACCTTCCAGGGTACTTTAGCAATAAGTGGAATATTTTCTGTTTCTTACTGAAATCTCCTAATGTCAAAGGTTTTTGCTACTAAATCACAGCATTATTTTTTATGGTGCTCATCAAGGTCTTGGTGTATTGGAGATATTTTTTATAAATTAGAGTGGCCAAAAATTTTCTAACAAATCTGTTAAACAAATGGTATCAGTTAATAAACTTCTGCAACAACTTATGCAACATAATAGCATGATAGCACGGAGTGGCCTTTATATAGCCTACCGCTTTCGTAAAGCACTAAGTCCTTAAAGTCTGTGTAAAGTAAGAATAGATGTGTTCTGAGTTTGTCAGACCAAAGAAGAAAGTGTTATTAACCACCCAGCCAAATTTGAATGATTAATAATATTGACAAGTTTATGAAATTAACTTGCCAATAGCCACTCCCACTTAGCAAGGTGCAGTCAAGCAGCAATTTTGAAGCGACTGAAATGTGTCAGATGAGTTCAGAAAATTACATGACTCTGAAAACACTCGGAGCGAGATGAATTAATCTCTCTGTCTCTCTGCTAGGGGTGCAGGGGTATGCTCAGGGTGGCCTCAGTGTGTCATCGAGCCGCCAGTTAGGACCGCCCAAAAAATCCTGGACTGAAAACTGGTGAAAAACTAACTCCACATTTCAGTAATATATTGTTCAAAGTCTTCGACCTGCTATCTCCTCCTAAATCCCATGACCCCCTACGAAAGGAGAAAGATATGTTTATCATAGGAAGGGCAGGAGTGAAATAAGTTAATATCAAGAGTATACAGACTTATTTATGAACGACACAAATAAAAAAAATTTAAATTAAAAAATCTGAAAAGTGACCGGGGGGCCTGATTTGGCCAGGCAAGCGGGCAGCTTTCTAAGTGTAAATCTAAATGGTGTTAAACTGTGCTGTAAATACGAGGTCCCCTGTTGCTAATGAGACGGTTTAGCCAGAGGAGGCCACACATAACTGGAATGCCTCTGACTGATCGCGCTGCTACGAGGCATTTATTGAAGCTGGCGGATCTTATTTTCACACTCCGAGCAAACCCGACTCCTGGCGCGAGTGTGCGGGTGTGATATGTGTGTGCCAGCTGCATTGCATTGTTGATGGACACGAGCAGATTTATGGGAGGCCAGATGCATCTTAGGGTGAAACTAGGTTTAACTGGCACTCCATCGCCGCTTGTTTTTGTCAAAGTAAAGACTGTCTGTTCAGACAAGGGTTGTTGTCAACCTGCTTAGTGCCTCAGTGAAAACAACATCGAGCACATCAGTATTATTTATAGACGGAGGCCACAATTAGCCATCCATTAATCAACCGAGGAAAGCATGGCAGCTGTCCAGAACATGTACGACCATGACTACTGATTTAATCAGAGTAGTGAGAACGAGATTATTAATAACCCCAAACACCACCCAAGGAGACCTCTGGGTCCGCACACTGCATCCTGCTTCGTCAGCATTGTTAAACATGGTTAGGCTGCAATGCACAAGGTACACAGTGTGACACTTTTATAGATGTGCATGATAGCTATAAAAGCGGATGAAACAAATTGCATCTGTCTGTGACTTGCGGTGGAGCCGGCATGCTGCCTATATATAGAGGTGTAAATGCCTCGCGTCGGTATGCCTCAAAACATCTGACAATGCAAATCTAATCTATACCACAGTTATGTCGTGCCTCATTTTAGGTTTGCACCAGTGGCCTTTAAGTGGGGCTGCTGTACTGCTCGTCAGTACCACCCTCCCCGTGCTGCTCTGAAGGAGAATAAGAGGGGGTCAAAGGGGTTTAAGAGGAAACGACAGGTGGACACTCGGGTGCTGAAACTTGGATTGCCAATGGAGGCCTGCTGGTTGTATTCAGCATGGCCGTGTTGTCACCTCCCCCAACTGTTTGACTGCCAACCTCCCAACTCCCCCCATCCCCCCTCCATCCCCTGCAGCCCATCTCCCTCCAGCAGCACTCGCACTCCTGTCTGCCCCCTCTCACCCCTACGACAGCAGAGACCCCCAAGCAGCTGGAGTTGATGACACTTGTCAGCAGAGAGATAGTGTGTCTTCTGTCTCTGACTCCAGACCAGCCTGTCTCTCTCTCTCTCTCTCTCTCTCCATCTCTGACTCGTGTGCACACATTCAAAAGCCTCAAACATGTGCACGGCCATGTTCGCACTCGCGCTCTCTAACCCACGCACACACGTTTACTGACACTTCCTGACAGCATGCGTCAGCTAATCATTCGAGGAAGGGCTCGCTGGTAAAAGGATCTGACGTCCACCGATGATTTATTGGACGGTTATACGGATGTACTGGAGTACAAATGTTCTGAGTTACACACACTAACATACTCTCACAACTGATAACTAGACAAGTTTCATTGTGCTGACATGGTTCTTGACAAATATTGTATAGCAATAAATAAATAAAAATCCTGCATACACCCTACTGTTCAATAAATCACCATGAGATCAAGTCAAGGAATATTTTCTGTTACGTATTTCAAAACATTAGCTGCACTTGATAAAACCTGTGGAAACCTCAAAAATTCTTTGAATTTGTCCTCAAATTACCTCAGACTACTTGACTCAATCTCAATATTAATAACATGTAAATGAGGCGCATGCTGCACACAGAATGGTATTACCGCAGTGTATAAAGGGCATATGCTGAGCAACAGTAATTTCAGCCTGTTTGCACACTGCAACTCCACTGCGATGTATATTATATAGTATAGAGTATACAGTGTTTGGAAGACTGAACACATGTACACTGGGTGCATTGATTTGCTTGTCCCAAAGGGTCTTGTGTGGAGTCATACATACTGAACAAATGGATGGAGAGTCAAACAGTGGATTATGGTGCAGGGGGGTACATTTTGATATATTTTCCCACTGTTTATGATTAGGTTAACAGTTTCAAGGGTTCAACGTTGGAAATTCATTTTGACCAAAGTCAATCCAAGCAATTTACAGCTGCCATACGCCATGAAGTAAAAAAAAAAATACAATCTTTTTAGAGAAACTCGTACAGCCTACACAAGATTTTTTTGTGGACATGCACCAATTAAAGATATAGCAACATATTTAGTGTAAAACTAATAAAATATACAGTATAGTAACATATTAATGTTTGTAAAGTGTGGTCCGTCTTCAGCTCCATTCCGACCCTTTCACTTGGCAAGCATACAGTATTTCAATGTGCTATGTGAGCTTGACAGCCTATATCCGTGTCCGCCTTGCTCTCTCAGAGGGGAGGCCTGGACACAGTGTCATATGGCAAGCTGAATTAAAGCGATGTCAACACATTCACCCTAGCAGGGATGAATTTCAGCAACTCACTGACCATTTTGTCACTGTCATGGAAGGGCATGTACACATTCTGTGCCCCCCCAACCTCTCATCACACACGCAGACACACACACTCCAAGCTGCCTCATTTAATACCCAACGCTGGACACAACATTGAATGCAAATGATTTTTAGATTGTGTATAAATACATACAGTTTTTTCTGGTTTTCCAGATGAGTTTTGATATATTTTCATTTAAGATTTTATAACTGTATGCACTGAGTTAGATGTGAAAATATTCTGGTAAAATTACTGTTTTTGTCAAAGGAGTCTGGCCTGGCGACTTCGAAGAGAGCATAAATAACAGCTTCAGTTCCCCGTCAGAAAGGGCTGTCTGACAGCAAAGCGGTGAAAATATTCTAAATATAACATGCACTTCAACAGAAATTGATTTTTTTAGGTGACTAAAATATGTTTTGCTGCTCCTCATTCCACAGCAGTACATTGCTCAGCTTGTGTGTCGGTACTCATGAGAGAGCTGTCGATCACAACATGCTGTGCCACGCCTCCACAGCCTTGAAAAAAAAAGGAGCATTTTTAAACTAGGTTTTCTAAAAGTTATGAAAGTTTACTTTCACTCATTTTTAGTACTAGTTTTACTATTTCGAGCCACATCTCCAGAGTCTTTAAGTCACTTTGTGTATTTTGGGACTTACAGTAAAGGTTGGATTATGGTTTATGATTTATCACTAATTAAAAAAGGACATTAGTGAAGTATTTCAGTTAATTTGAACAGAACTTGTGAGGTCAGTGATGGTATTCAACTGGACACATGACCAACTTTAACTGGGTTTGGTGTAGGAGTTTGAATATCTGAACAAAGCCAAGATGAGTCTTCAGCCAAGAGCTTTCCTTTCCTCAAACCTCAGCTTCCCGACAAGCTTATTTCACATGTCAGACAGACCTGATTATATTTTGTATTACAGACGCCTTCAAAGCACAACTACCATTTGGGTCAAAAATATCTCTGTCAAAGGAGATGATTGAAAATGTCAGAAGATGATGCCTTGTGACAGTGACGGTAGCTATGGGGTTTTTATTTTGCACTGGTGGAACAAAGCTACTGCTTCGTGGCAAATAAAGGTTTGTGTGTGTATGTGTGTGTTTGTCTGTGGGTGGTTTCTGTGTTTTGATCACTGTTTGTGTATCATATCTCTTTGTTTTTAGGTTAGTCAAGCTTATGTTTATGTTAGTCATGCATTATGTTTCTACTGTTTTGCTGCACATACGGTGGGTGGCTCAAGTGTGAATTGTGCATTGAATCTGTGCCTGAGACCTATAAAGTTGCTCTCATGGGACTCTAGCCAAGAGATTCACTTGTTAAGTCACACACCGTTGGCAAGCTTGTCCTCATCACCCTCCCTCCCATCCATCATCCAACTTCCGCTTAGAGGAAGAACACTTTCTCAAAACAAACTTCTCACCAGGAGACAATACAAAGGGCTGTTTTAATTAGCAAGTGACAAACCAAGAAGCAAACGAGCCAGGTGGGAACATTTTTAACACATTTGACAAACACCCTTTGTTTTTTGTTTGCTCTGTCGCTTCCTCTACACACAAGCCAGAAACACATACCCTGCACCTCCCTACACTTCCTCTTGTCCCTTCCACATGCATCCACAGCACTTTGCAGCTTGTTAGTGGGGCAGGGTGGCTGGTGCAGTGCCCCAGAGGCGGTGGCGTGAAGGTGACATCTATCACTTAGAGCGCTGGTGCGCTATAAATACCATCAGCGGGCTCCCTGTGGTCCCGCCTTCTGACAGCTATAGCTTGGAGTGGGAGGGAAAGCAGCTGACGAGGAGGCTGGGGAGGGGAGGGAGGATTTAACACTGAAGGGGGGGGGGGTTCTTATCCCTCCTATGTATGCTGTCACTACCAGAGGTATCTTAATTATACTGTTCAGACACAAAGCAAACAGTTTGTTCACTATGAAAAATCATTTACACAAACTCCCACAGTCTTGAACTTTAACTTCATGCACAGCAGCCTAAATGCCAATGAGGACTGATCTAACCATTTATCTTAAATAAAAATATTCACATTTACATTATGTAAAATGCAATTAGAATGGCAGTAATTACGATAGAAACACAAACTGTGCATTTTAAATGCAATCAGTGCCACTGAACAAGAGATAAAATAAATTTGTTGGAAGAGCCTAATTGAATACATTATATATAATATAATGCAAAATATACACAACATCCTGCTTGCATAAACATCAAATTATCAAATGAAAAATGATCGTGACACTCTTTTATGGTTCCAGAGTAAAGAGAGCATCGCTGGCATAGCGCAACTAATAGTGTACTGTGCTGTTATTTTCATAACATGATATAAAATATTTGTTTTTGTTCTTAATACTAAGTTTAAGCTGTGATTCTGGAGACTACAGCTGGTGGACGACTTTTGCTTTAATTGGTTTCTTGGCTTGTCTTGATACTTAATGTTTGGTATTTGTGGAATGCTAACAATGTGAACTAATGATTGAAACTGTATTTTGAAAAAGGAAGGCAGGTATGTGATGAAGGGCAGCGCACTGTGATACACAGAGTCAAGAGGCTGTAAGGTGTATATACAAAAAAAAATACAAAAGTCTGCTTGCCTGGATACCGCTGTATTCACTTTAAAGACCTGTGTGGTATCAGAGTCCAAATAACATTCAAAATATTCAGTTGTACAACACTGAATGGTTTGAATATAAGCAGAAGTGTTGGATACGTTTAGTTGACCTAGAGCATTGCATACTTATTTTTTGCCAGAATTTAAAACAAGCTTAAGTTTGATGAAAGAGAAATGAGATCTGAAATGTATCAAAAGCAGATTTGCAATGGCCAGATTAAAAGAAGGGCCAGTGGTATATAAAATAGTGTCATCTGCATAAAAATGTACATTACAAAGGCTTTAGATAGATGTATAGCACAGTGTTGACTGTCTATCTCAGTTGAGGATTTACTAGGACAATTTTCAAAGATGCTAGGATCACAATCTTTATATCATGGAATAATCTGTGCAGACTTATTTTTGTGATTTTACCTGATGCTAATGATATGTTAAACAAGTGAGCTAGAGGTGATGCAATTAAATCAGCACTGAGGTGAATGACGGGAAGGATCTAGCTCAAGCTTAGATTTGTCAGGGTTTGAACAGACCAGTTTACTGTAAATCTCACCTGGAAAATACTTGGTAAAGAACCTGCAGATGGAGAGCCGTCAGTTAAGGTTGGTAGTAGTGAACTGTTTGTTAAAGATATCTCACACGTTTGATTTGTTAATTATTACTCGATTTCCAAAACAGATTTTAGGGGGAGCGAGGCAGGGGAATTTTTTCTCATGAATTTGAGAGTTTTTTCAACACTCAGATGCATTTCCAGAGGTATTTGCAAGTCGGGACAAGTAGAAGTCAGATTTGGCTTTTTAAACTGTGAAATAGGCCATGCCAGAACAGTCCTTAAAGCCAGGAGGAGGTGATGATACGGGACCAAATGTTTTGTTATTATGGACACAGTGCACACACCCTTGACTTATGAATGACCCAGAATCCTCTTAATCTCTTTAAGCACTGTGTTATAGTGGTTTAAATAGTGTGATTTCAATAGATTATTTCTATTTGCTTTGTATAATCCATTTGCAACAATACATTTGCTTCATGAGAGAATCAGATAGCTGCTGACTATTACTGAGAAATGCAGTGCTCTGTGCCACCGTCTGTCTTTGCAGCTGCGACTGTAATACTATTTCGTTTCAAGGGTTTGGCAAGTTTAACAAAAGATCTTTGTCATCGTTTCAACAGGTGAGCCAGTAGTAAACAGACAGGCGTTTCCTAAATCAACAAACCAAAAGAAGTATATGTACAAACCTGTCTTTATAACAGCCTGAGCCTAACAGTGTGTCATAGCTATGAATAAACATCCACCCATCGTTTCTACTATCTTTCTCCCCTCCTGCAAGCACACTATTCATCTGTCATCAGAGGTAAAGCCCTAAACTACAACAGCTGAAAATCAGCCACAGGCATTTTCCACAGTGTGAGAGCGAGGCATGAAGCTTGTATTTATGTTATGATGTATTAGATTCTTTAATGATTGCTCTGAAAGCAATAGCTTCTATAGTTTCTATCACGCTTGAGTTGTTTGGGAACATACCAGTTGAGAGCTGAACAAACTGACACGTCAAAAGAAATGAAGTAACCAGAAGACATTCTTGCTTCCTGTTAGGTAAATGTCTCTGCTCTTCCCAAGAAAATGAGATGAGACACGAGAGACCTTAAGGTCATTTGCAGCTATAAAAAATAATTAGGATAGCTAGTTCTCCAAAGACAATGTTGTGAGAACATGTAATATAATACTGAATGTTTCAGCGTGGAAAGGCACTGTCAACCCTGAGTTTTTCGTTATCCGAATAGAGGATCTATGAATACAGGGTGCTGTATAATGCACAGATTATGGAAAGCCCTGGAGGCAAATCTGTGATTTTTCATATCGGGCTATATAATTAAAACTGATTTGATAAGCCATGGCAGTTTGAATTTTGCTTATTTGATAACAATGTTCTTACGTGAAATTACTTTAATATCATTTTCATTAGTCGATGAGCAAATTTCAAAAGCAAAACAGGCTCAAATTTATTTACTGAAAGGTAGTTTCAATTAAAAAAGGCTTATCACAACAAGCTTCTCGTACAACAGCAACAGAGAATGTCTAATAAAACTACACATGGGGAAAAAATATTTTGTTCTGTTGTCGGTTTTCCAAGCTGTGCTGAGGCCAGCTGGGAGATGTAATGTCTCCAGCTTGTCAAAGGTCCAGACTGGGGTGGGTCTCAGGGTTGTGCCTGAAACAACTCCAAAGCAAATTCGCAAGGAGAGATTTTACTATGATAACCACCCACACCATCCCAACCGCAATTAAAGTCACTGGTACGTTATAAACTTTGCTTTCTTATGTATTTCAGTTCTGTCTTTACCACCACAGTGCAATAAAAACCATTACTGCAACTGATGCCCCCAAAAAGATTAAATACTGTAAATATTATGTTGACTCTACAGTATACTTCATATCTCAGTAAACAAAAGTAAATATAAAATACTGGATTTAATTATTACTTTACTGGAATCTAAATGTCATCTACATTGTACTCCCAAACCGTTCTGATCTACGATATAGTCACCACTGATTGACAAGACTTCCTTTTGTTGTATTGCATAGGTTAAAGATTTATCAGTTGCAATGGCAGTTAATCACATGAGGGCCAATTGCAAGACCTTCTCCAAACTGCATGTTTGATGATCAAACATGCAGTGATTACCAAGTGTGATTCTTGTAGGTATCTCTAATAGTACGTGCCTAATTAAAATCCAGAAAAATGGTCACCAGTGTGTCCTGGAGGGGCAATGAAGAGGCCAACACAGAAACTTAAAGGGATTTTACTTTTATTTGACAGTGCAGCTGAAGACAGACATAAGGGGTAGAAAGGTTGTCAAAGGGCCACAGGTCGGAATCGAACTCGTGCCGCTGCGGTAAAGACTTAATCCTTGGTGCATGGGGCACACGCTGTACAAGGTGAGCTACTGGGGGGCCCCGGACATCAAACGTTTTAAAGTATTTTCATAAACTTATCCGGAGGATTGTTTCTCCTTAATTTTTCTTGAAGTAATAGGCATGAATGTAGTGGTTGGCATGTATTGAGGAATACCTGCCAACCGCTAGTTTAAAGAAAAGAAAAAGAGGAAATGCCAAAGTCTAACAAGCTTTCAGAGAAAAATACCATGTTTATGTTCCAGTGTTCATAATCAAACTGTGTATTGTGGTTTGGTTTTGAATAACAGTGGTTTGGCTTACAATGTCGAGCACATAAACCTCATGCCTCCACTGTTTTGGCTGAACTTAACTTGAACAGATGCTGTAAAATTCACTTCAGTGGGAGGCCAGGCCTAACTGTGGTTACCAAACTTGTTTATGGTAGTGTTATGTAAATGCTGGAAGAATCATAGCACACTGCTTGAAGCTTCGGCACAAGAACACATGATGTGGTCAGCACTAAAATAATACAATAGTAATATAATTTATATATTAATTTTACGTTAGATATATGGGAGAGTGACAGCTCTGGCTGTTTTAAATATTACACATGGGCAAAAAATGTAAAATAAAAGTATTCTTTAATTTTACAAAATCGTTATATTGTCCAATTTAAATTTTGCCAATTGACATTCAATAAATAACAAGGGACGTTACTGATTTTTTGGTTTTCTTACTCTGCCAGTGCCTTCTGCTCACTTTTTCTTAGCACTGTGCCAGCAGAGGGGAAAGAACTGGCAGCAAAATAGAAAAACTAAGTCCAAAAACAAGGGTTTGATAGACATAACTTTATGTGGATGATCTTCATCTTTTAATTGGGGAGTGGGTGATTTTGGCACAGATCTCACACAGACTGGTTGAAATGAAAAGACTTTGTGGGTGTGGCAAAAGGATGTGGGCAACCCGACAGTTTCAGGACATAGGAAGTACAAATGACACACACATATGTTGACTCAGGAGAGCTTTTGCCGCAACTTTAGTGAACATCATATCACCATGGCATTAAGATACCAATCCTATTGGCTAATGGTAAAAGGAAGAATAACAGATAGTCGTCCTCCTTCACAGCCCCATCTGCATGCTTTGCTTTGTTTGGGCAGCTGCTGCCAAGATGTTATTTATTTTGGAGTATCTCATGAAAGATATGAAAGAGCCCTTACATGCTTGGTCACACAGCCTAGCCTGAGGTTTTATTGTAAAAGCCTGTCAAGTAGATGGGCAGATACTGTTAATGTGTATGATACATGCACAAAACATGCAATCTTTGCTCAGCTATGTGTGTGGTACACATTGTCTGCCTATGTGTCACTGTGTGCTTCAAAGAGTTATAAAGCAATCCATTCTGACCAGCAATGAGTCTGTGCATGTCTATTCTCAGAGGTGGTCAGACTATTTAAACATTTTATGAGATGGCTTAAAATGCCCATAGTTCCTTAACATCTGCTACTGTAGTGAAAAATAAGGTATATAAATGTTTAAATGTTATAATGAGCAAAACGTTCAAACTTGAATGCACTGACATGACACGCAGGACTCTGTTAAAGCTCATTTATCAAGGCTAGACTTAAATATTTAGAACTTTCACATGGAAGAGTTGGTTTAAGATGTTTTTTGATAGAGCTTATAGTTTGGGCTGGCTCAGGTGCATCCTGAACCATCCCTGAGTGATGCTGCGCCTGCTGCTGTGGTCCACTACAGACACTACTATTATATTTATACAATCATACAAATACATATAATCATATTTCCCTTTTAAGTTGTAGTTATTGTAATCATCAACATCATCATCGCTGCTATGCATATTCGTCTCCATCTCTCTCTATCTACCCCTCATGTCCATCTAGACATGCTCTAAAGTCTCATGAGATAACATCTGTTATGATTCGGCGCTATAAAAATGCAATTGAATTAAATATAAATTGTGGATAAGCTCAGGAACATGCCACCTCTTTTGAGTGTCACTGAGGCAACCTGATCATCAGCATCCTTCTGTCAAAGAGTGTTTGTTTAACAACTCAAAATAGACTTTTTAATCTCTTCTTGAGTTGCACAAATAGATTGGTGATTACAATTATGACAATTAATGATGATTATTTCCATTTTAGAGTGGTAAAATTAAATGATATTCAAAGGAGGATTGTTCTGTTTATTGTAAATAAGATGCAAAAATGTACATTAAATGAAGGGCAAGTCAAACAACTGTTCATAAGACACACTACAAGCCAGCCAATCGCCTGGTGGCACAAAACATTATGGAAGCCAGCTAAATTCAGTATTTTGAGAGCTACTATTGGCTAATGTTACTCTTTCTAAACAGCAACATACAGTTTGTGAAACACAAAATACAGCTACAGAATGAGAAGCACGACACAAAAGCAACTTCCAGTAAAATATGAGTGTGTTATTTGCCCACAAAGGGACATATCCTGACACCTGGCAGATTCCTTACGCAAAATCCCAGGGTGCACTTGTAATTCCAATCTATGAAAGCCAAAACTCACCTGAGCAGGGGGCATCAGCGCTCAAATATTAAAATGGGGTACGGCATGGCACACACCATTGAATCCAATCTAGTTTGGTGGCAAAGTCCAGCACTTAACCAAAAGAAAAAAACAAAAAGTTGCTTCATAACTGAATAATGACAGGTCAGGGCAGAGACCACTGAGAGAAATAAATGACTCTGTTTTGCAGTTACACCACATTAATATAGAAAACAGATAATTAAACTGCAGCAAATAAGCCAAATAGTGAATAACAGCTCAAGTGTTTGAACTGGGGGACTTAGAGCCCAGTGAATCTCTTCTTTAATTATCTTTATTAAATTAGAAATCCAAAATGTATCACAACACTTCCGCACTGATACATTTATTCTTCATTCTCAAACTTGCAATTATCTAATTGTGACAGAAAACAGCTTTTCACATCTGTTTTAGTGGCTTAACGAGAGCCAAGCTCCTAAAGCTCTGTTCTGGGTCCCATTCAATAATTCAGAGCCCAGGATGTCACCTCCACTGCTACAGGCTTCTTGGCCTGGCTAGCAGTCTGGTTAGGAGGGCTGCCTTCTGCCATTAGCATGGCTCTGATCAGATTAACAGTTGGGCCTTTTGCCAACAAAGAGGCACGAAGAGGGAGAGTCCTGCCTGGCATGGCTTCGGTATAGCATGGCACATTTAGCAGGCTGGAGTGACCACTGATGCACCACATTTAGCACACTGCCATCATTATGACACAAGCGGTGTGATGCTCCTGCCAGGAAAGAGCAGCAGTGCAGGTGGCTCTGGACAGCAGTACTGATTATTACACTCAAAGTCACCCTGTGATTTTACTTTTGATTTTACTTGATTTTGACTGTGCTTTCACTGCAGTGTACCACAAAATATTTATCTTGAAATAGCTGACCATATGTTGTGGGAAAATCTTTTTTTTTAAAAAAAGCAAAATCACGCCAGGAGCGATTACTAAAAGGATGTCAAGGAGCTCTAAATGTGGTTAAAAAGGGACATAAGAGGGATAAAACAAGAGTCAAAGGGATAATGACAAAAGAAAGATGGCGAGGAGTCAGCGATGATGTTACAAAAGGTTGGATTGGAGAGAAGGAATAAGAAGAGAGAGTGTGCAGAGTGATGGCAGCCCTCCCACAGCTCTACCTGTGGTGGAACAGATTGGACCCGCCGCAGAGCGTTCTGATTGCCGTGGCGACCAAGCGTCAGCTGACAGATGGCTGCCTCCAAGCGTAGGGCACCGGGCCGTCCGCAGCTTCCACTGATTGGAAGTCCGTGCACACACAACACTCCTCACGCCCACATGCACAGACTGGTGGCCTATGAAAAGGCAGAGGGAGAATGGAGGACATGGTTGTTTTGATCTCGGAGGTGTCAGCCATCTCGACTGTCGCTGTTTTCTGTAGACGATGACCGGCCAACTCTTAAATAAACTTGTCCAATCTGGGTCACATCCACTGCTCACAACCAGGCTGAATATAAGAAGCAACAGACGGGCCGAGTGTCCACCTTCTGCGCTTTAGTGTTCATTAGGGGAGGACAAATACGCACATATGCATCAGACAAAGGATATCGGAGTCATTTGGCTACATCAATACACGAGCACAGACCCATACCAAATTCTGCATGAAATTTAGAGGATAAAAATATTCATACAGCAGTCAAAAACAGTCTTTCTGAGTAGCATTCTCTCTGCACACACTGTGCCTGTGTGTCAGCGTGCGCGACCCGTCCTTCTCCTGCTAGCTCACTTGTTCCCCAATTACACACCTGCTGTCGTACCATATATGTAGGTGTAGATAATCAAGATTATTTGCATCTGCATATGAGCTTTAAAACCAGTCACAAGCTGCACCTTTGAATGATCTTACCTTCATTCTTCAACTTAGACATGCCCCCGTTAAAAACACCCTCAAACAATCCAGTCAGCGAACTCACAGGAGTGTGAAATAGACAATAATATAGCATATCGCAGCAGCCATTTCCCTACACAATTCACTTTCTTTCTGCACCATTTACTCTCTTTCTATCGCACACACAAGCACGCATGCACGCGCGCACACACACACTAACACTAACACTGGCATTGGATCTCTGAGGCAAATGGGTTGCATGTGTCTCCTGCCTCTCCGACACCTCCTGTTGCCATAAATATCTTGTTATGAAAGGCAGGTAATGAAAAGCGCTGCCTTGGTAATCCGTGACGGAAGGCAGTTTCATGCTAGTTTAGCTTCCATCACCTCCCTTACTTCCTCCACCAGCACACTGACGCAAGCCTCTTGTCCTCCCTCATCTCGTCCTCTTTGTCCCTTTGTCGAGAAAACTGCACAGGTCATCTGCAGGCGCATTTATGCGTGTTGCATGTGTATTCTTTGTCATCTGGTCCATTGCAATGAATATTTTTGATCCCCAAAGGATGATTCCTAATGATTCTGGTGATCTGGTAAGTTTTGAAATTATATACCACAACAAATATGGTGTGTAAGGCTTAAAGAGGACGTCTGATGTAGGGGCTAGTGCCCATAAGCATACATTTCCACTTGAACACAAGGGCCCCAAAGAGATGACAAATGAAAAAATTGTGACATGTAAACCTACTTCCTTTGATCTCATATTAATGTTGTTGAGGAAAAAATGCTCCTCTTTTCACCTTGCTTCCCCCCCCCCCTCAGTCAGTGAGGGGAGTTTGCTCATCACAGAGCGAGCCATTGATCAGGGTGGATTGCAGGAGACAGCAGCTCAGAGCTGCGGCCCTCAGAGGAAGACCCTCTCACACAGTCTGGCAGCCCTTCCAACAGAATAGATAATTCTGGAACAGCAGCTCCCACTTCACCTCGTGCCAACAAATTTACAATTCAAACATGGACCAAGGTGTTGAAGAGGAATGTTAGAAACACTTTGATATGTTTTTATAAGAGATTTGACAGAGGTCGGACACAGAAGCCCCTACAGTGTCGCTCTTGAGAGGAATATAAATTGCTTTTCTTGAGGTTTTACTTTCTCCCGGTGTGTTGATTTTTTTGTTTTTGTCTATAGTTATTCTAGAGTCCTGATATGTAATATATTCTGAACCCAAAAGTGAGCACGGCATAATGAAAATGTGGTTATGTATCAAAATTAAAATATTATTTTAAAGTCAATATACTGCCGTTTTAATTAAACCACTAAAAGTAGAAGTAGAAGTAGAAGTAGAGGATTAATAAACCAGCTTTTTTTTCTACCATGCACTTGTTTAATTGTGCATGTAGATGTTGTTCTCTGTCTCTAAATTTGACAGTACAGCATCGCAGTACCTCTCCCAACCCTGGGAATCATAATTAAAGCTGTATAATACTGGATATTGAGTTGAACAAGTTTAATTTTTAATTCAGGCAAATTAAAACAATATAATTAGACACTGTTTTGAACGCTTGGTCCATAGGGTATACATATGTTTACCTTTATTAGGGACTTAAACCTGCAATCCTTTATTACTGTCTCAAGGAGATTGGCAGAAAAGACAATGAACCTGTATAGGCTGCTGTACATGCAAAACAGGACAAGCCTTTTCACACAGCTCCTGCAAAACAAATGCTTCTGTGCCTTTGGTGAGGTGCATTCGTAGCCTTTGTGAGACTATGTATGGATAATATCATGGTTCATCTGTCTGACTCTTAATATTTGTTTACGGTTAAAACTGTTCAGAAAAACAGTAAGTCTGTTTAAATGTCGCTGTACTCAGACTACATCAGCCAGGCCTTGTGTTTGTATGTATATGTGCACCCGCTCTTTCCAGTTTATCTCTCACTGTGTGCCTAACAGCCTTGAGGCATGAGAGCTCAGGTTCCACTGCCCTCCCCAAAATTGAAAAGCTCATCAGGAGATAATTCTGGGAGCTGCCACAATGCCAGCTATGTGCCACTGTCACCTTATCTTCCAGGCCTTTTGCGCCCTGCTGCTTCTGTCCGTGCCCTGGGGAAGACAGCTTAGTACCCATTCTAGCTACAGCGGCAGAGGAGAGCAGGGCAGTAGAGATCACTCATTTTAATAGGCCTGTCACATCTGTTTTTAGAACCTGCAGAGGTCTCCTGCTGCTGGCCTCTGAATGAAGTGACCCCAAAATGATGTGACAAGCTGTGATGAGCTTGGGGAGAGGCGCTCTGGGGCAGAGGAGTAGAGGAAAGGATTAGATACAGGGTGGAAAAGGGAGGGATTACATAAAAAATATAAACGCTAGAGTATGTACTATGATTCTGACTATAGCGATAATCATTCTGTATATTTCGAAAAAAAATTAAACATGTTTTCGTTAAGAAGTTAGATGCAGTAGATTTATAGTTCAAGTATCCATTGTTTCAATAATATTTGGAGTTTGCTTATTAAATCCAAAACCACTGAGCACTGAGTTATTTTACAATGTTAGTGACTTTTAAGCCCCCAAACTACCTTTTTCATCTGGAAACAAATGTACATGGGTATTTATTGATCAGTTGAGGTCCAAATCTTTACATTTTAGAACAAAGTATTTGAACACTGCATATCATGCTGTGAATATGCATAGCAAACTCCCTCTACTGGTTGAAACCCGGCTATTGCAATTGAATTCCACTATTGGCGAACCTGGCACGTGTCCCCTCCACGTCCCCTCCCATAAAACCCACAGACTGTGGCCTGCTACGTACAGTAGCTGTACTGACACTCACAGACAGACACACACAACGGGGAAACATTCACAAATGGCCGTGAATTTGATTCCAGTGACAGTCAAAGCTCCAGCGTACTCTGCATTGTGTAGACAGAGAGTCTGACAGCGGCTGCTCATGGCTGGTTAGTTCGGTTAGCTCTCGGCTGCTCCGGCAGCTGTACTCCTGCTACGCTGAGCGGTGGTCACTCTGAGCAGCATTACCTCCCACGTCACACACTACATAACCACAACCATGCCCCCTTAGTGACTGTCCCAGTCTTCTGCTGCATTTTTTTAATTTGCTGGAAGAGATGGAGCTAGCAGAATTTTAGCAGAAAGTGTGCAAGTCAGAAGAGAGATGACATACTGCACGTATACACAATATGACGTTAGTGGCCAGGAATTTGTCTGATAAATGGTTTGAAACATCACATATAGCCTGCTTAGCCTATGCTGTCAGAGATCACTGTGGTTGAAGTGTTATGAATCTGGGGCTGGGCTGTGTTCAGCCGCTGTGTAAACCGTGTTTACAAAGAGTTTCAGTGATCCTTATTGTCCCAGAATCAAAGGAACTAGATGCAGGTACACACCAGGATTGGAACGGCTACCTCATAAGCACAATATTGTTGTAATTTGATGCTTATTGTGTCGTTGAGTACATTAAAACATTGTTTCTCTACTCTTCATGAACAATCAGGCAACATTATTGGGAGCAAACTCAGTTTTCTCATTTACTCCACACAGCGCTGCATTATAAATCAAATGTAATACTTCCTGTCACATCTGTTTTTATGGGCAAATGCGAGTGAAATACTCGTACAGTAGAGCCCCGCTTCCACATCCACTGTTCATCACTGCATTTTTGGCAGTATATTTAGCCAAGTAATGGATGCCTGACCTATCAGGGAAATTTGTAGCCGTCTCCTTTACAAGAGCTTCTCATTCCAATCAGCAAGTGTCAGCTCAGTTTGCCTTGTAATTAATGACTACTGACTGGCCACTAACGGTCCAATAAGTCTGCCCTGTAGGTCTACGCAGCCAAAGCTTGCAGAAAAAGGGAAGGCTTGAAATGTTGGTAAAGCGACAGTAAATTTTCAGTCTATTTAGTCTGTTAATTACTTTGATTTTCAGTGACAGAAATGGCTACTGTATGCCTAAGTCCCACATTGCCCTCCCACATTGTCAACAAGTACTGCACTTGAATTCTCCAGTGATTTTTTAAAATGTCAAACAATTGAGCTTAACATATTAGTCTAACCTTTACTGGGATATAAGGATTGTAACTAACTGAAATCTTAGTTTGGCGATGTAATAAAACAAGCCAGAATTCTTTCATCGCTCTTCAGAGTCAGAATACTGAATACAAAATAAAACAACTTACTTTCCTTTCCGTCTGTGGCAGGGAGTCTTTATCTTTTGTTCTCATTTACACGGTCCTCATGATGCATGGTCAGACAATTTGATAGAAATTCATCCATTATGTAGGATTTTTACTTTTTCACAGACACATCTTGCCCATCGTTTACTATTTCATAATAAATGCCAGCTTTCACAGCTTAGCGTCTTTGTTTTTTTGTTTCCCTGAGCTCACATCTTCGGAATATTTTCAGGTTGTTTTGAGTGCGCCCACATTAGTGCATGCCCTCAAAATATCAATAAGGGTGCTCTTATCTATGAAGGGTTAGGAAAAGTGCACACAAACATGTCTGTGTGGGTAGCATGCGCTCAAGCAGAAACCAGCACAATGAATGGCCGAGTCACACGCACAGACAAAAAGTCAGTCAAGATGTCATGAGTGCAAACCGTTCATATCAGGTTTAAGGATCTTGCCGCTATCATGAATGCCATGCCACATCTTCCTTACAACAACCTGCATTATTTAATTGTGACGGCATTTTGCTGTGTACAGATTATTATCATGTTGGTGATGATGGTGTTATTTGTCACAGAAGCATGGGAAAAGAAAATAGCATATCAAAATTCTCGTCCAATAGATGACTTCATTGCATCCACAATCTAAAAACTAAAATGTGTAATTTTTCATTGCTCTTTAAAATGACATACACCTTCCCAAGCTATAAAATCTGACTGCTACCATCACGGTTAAGATTTGGTAAGGTTCAGTCACAGAAAATACTTGGTTAAGATTTGGAAAAAGGTGAGAGTTTGAAGGTTACAGTAGGCTGTCAGTAGAAACATGAAATGAACAGCGGCCACGCAATTTGTTGATCCTTTATCCATCTCCACCTCCTCATTATGATATTTTGTGGCACCAGTTACAGTGATATACTGCTTCCACTTTAACTTCAGACAGAAAAAAGTTACTTCACATAGCCACTAGACGTCCTTGTAAGGTTAATGTAAGCATAGATTGTATTATGTGTTTTTTTTGAGGACCGATGGGTTGCTGCAGTAAACCAATACCATGGTATATTTTTGAAAATTGATCACATGCACATTTGCTTGTTTATGGTACTGAATTCTACTGTACTAGTGTTTACAAAATTTCTTTAAAGCGATAGTTCAGGTTTATTGAAGTGAGGGTTGTGTGAGGTACTTGTGCTAGTCAGTATGTTACCAACAGCAGACAGCGGTCAGCATGACCCGTGTGGAGAAGCAGACAGAAGTCCTATTTTGCATCACTTATAAAAAAACAAATCAAAGTGTTTGTAACAGACCACATCCAGCCCATGTAGTCTTTGAGCCGCCCATATAATAGGCTGGGTGTATACAGTCAGACATCCTAAAAACAACAAAGATACAATATCCAACAAGTACAAAAATAACAAAAAACTAATGAAAAATCTTCCAATTTTTGGCCAATTTCTCCTGCTTATAATGCAAATAAACCTTTTTATTTAAGGAAACTGGTGGAATTCGCTCACACTACACAAATATAACAGTGTTATATTACTGACTTTAAGACAAATAACAAAGCTGGATGAGACCAGCAGCAGCCACATGTACTTGTCAATGTCCTTGAACAGAACACTGAACAGGCTCACTCAACTGTGAGCCACTTTAGAAAAGAGCATCTGTTAAATGCCTACAACATTCATGGCTTGTGAAGATGGACATTTTTTCCTGCATACCATGTCTCTTGGTGATCCAACCATTCAAACGGAAAGACAACGTTATCAATCATAATATGTGTTTACACCACCAGCAGAGAATATTGGTATGTGTGTGTTTACCTGTGGTAACGATCATGTGGTGCAGTGTGTGGTCTGCTTCTTTCAGGGTCAAGTAATCAGCCATCTGATAAAGGCAGCCACTATTTTTGTATCATCCGCCTACAAGTGGCAAAACAACCCTTGTTTATTCATAGAAAACAAAACATGAGGGGAAGGGAATGACTGCTGATGATTATCTGTGTGCGACAGGAACATACCCAAGGGCAAATGTTCATTTACATCTAAGTCCGGCATTTGACAACAGTAAGACACATTCCAGACGTCTTTGTACCTTTTTTGTTTAGCGTTGGTTTAGGGTGTGGGTAGTAATGAAGTGATGCTTGTGTGTCAGTGTGCGTCTGTCAGAGGTGAACAATGGGGGGTGGGTTAGGGTTTGGCCTCCTCTGTGTGAAGTGGTGTCTGATCGTTTAGAAGAGACAGCTAATTGGTTTGTAGGGGCATTACTTTTATTCATTAAGTTACAAAACCAGGTTTCAAGGTATATTGTGTGGACATTTAGGGCAGCCAGCACAGACGCAGCTCTAAAAAGTGGTGGATAAATGTTAACATTAATCCACACACTGTCACTGAATGTATCTGGGATGAAAAATCAATACTGATGTTCTGTTTGCTGGCTGTGTGTCAGATTCTTTCCTCTGGCTTTATTAAATACCTGCAGCATCACGGAGCAGCAGAACTGATGCAGTCTTTAAATTGAGAATGATGTGCACATTTACGCATGTGGTTCAGCAGCGGTTGCTTCATTACCACTAGAGGCAAAAATGCTGGAGATATGCTCCTGTTACACTTTGTGGAACGAGGGAGCTTCTGCGAGCTGATGAGTTGGAGTACATGCTACGAGCATGACGAACAACAACGGCAAGAGTGGAGAAGATGTGTGAGGACGTGTGGGGGCTGATCTGCAAAGGGACGAACAAAATGAACTGTTTAGCTTTATCTGATGGGCCAAATTACTACCACATTTAGTGTTCTTGGATAACTAATTGCTAAACTACAGAGTCGGTGCAGAAAGGTAGTTGATAACCCTAACCCCACCCGCATTTAAACCTGGGTGTATATTTCTAACCCCATTCTTACATTAGATTTTTTTTTTTTGAGTAACAACAAGGGGATACTGGCAGTAAATGCATCGCACCAGTCACGTACATGTGGTGGTAAGTTCAAAATCACATGACGTCCTCTGGAAATACCACTCCCGTGCAAATAGGGCTGAAGTCATTGCTGTGCTACATTTCTTTACAAATGACCAGCCTGAGTTCTGTTGGACGTATGAGTGCGTGTGAGGTGCAGCTGGCATAAGTCTGCGAATCATGCGGAAGGAAATTACAGATGTCTGTTACAGCCTGGCGGGACAAACACACGAGCAGCTTCTTTTGCTTAGCAGAAAACTGCTCCCTTCTCCAACTTACAGAAAGCGCTATTTAAACAATGGACTAATTTTGCAGGCGCACCTGGCTTTTATAAAAGGTATTGGGAGGTGACACTCTGATGTGTTTAATTCATGTTACGCCCAGAACATAACTGTGATTGATTACAAAACTTAATCCAACCCCTTTGTGCCTTACTTTGCACCCAGATTATGCAGCGTTTAACTAGCAAAAGTGGAACTGGACATGCCCTAAATGCACAACAGATTGTTTAAATAGGGCCCTAAGACACATCATTATAGCTGTGCGAGAGGCTAGCATTCTCACAGTGATAATGCTACCATGCTTTAATTAGCTTTACCATGTATGCACATGCACAAAGTACAGTTGAGGCTGATGGGAGTGTTATTATTTTTATATTATTGTATTGTACTGCATGTAGTATTTGCACCCTATCTCTGTGTTTATGCTCTATTTAAACACCGTATGATCACCAAGGATGCATGTTAATGCCAGGTGTACAACGGTTTCAGAATATAAACAGATCTCATTAGTCATTGCTCGAGGGAAACAGGTTGATGAATCACTTGAATGAATACTTTTCAGCAAAAATACCGAAGCTGTTTGTTCAACAATACAATGTTGTTTAAGGAACTTTGAAGTCTTCTGAGATTAATTTAGCATCCACTAATATTAGAAGATATTTTTGTCAGCATGGTAATATTCTTTTAACTTAACACACCATATTTTCAAATGGACACGGACACTACACTACTATATTTATCATAACTATGACTAATGACAGTGAAAGACTAGATTTTTATACAACGCTGCAGTAACTGCTTCATCATATTAGATACATTTCCCCTCTCTTATAAGTTATTTTCCACACACTACTGCCTACATATATGTAACCAGTAGGTCCAAACTTCAGGAATCAATAAGCACAACTGTAAGATGTATTTTTTTTTAACTAATGCTAATATTTAGAACCAGTTCAAACTCAGAACTGGTTCTCAGTTCCAAGCCCTGATTTCAAGTCCAGGCTTGAGTTCCTGAAGATAATCTAATCTGGGTGGTGAAGACAGGAAAGGTGAGAAAAACCTACAGACCAAAATGGGAGGTGACCAGTTTATTTAAGGATTATCTTTCATGAAAGTTATCACCATGACTACTTTAAAAACAGAAGAGACTAGTGTTTTGTAGCCACACCATGCTAAACTATAACAACATTCAGAAGCATTTCAGAGTTAAGGTTGTGTAAAAACGATGTTTGAGTTTACTGAATGCCCTACTGACCATTTGCTAAACCGCTAGAACCACTAATGGGGAATATGACCAAAATATTCAGTACCGTAACGTTCATTTAAAGGCAGCTTAGTCACTTTAATTTAGAACAAAATACAACCCTTTTTAATTACTTTACAGCTGTTTTTGTCCTGCTTTTGCATCCAATAATAATCCTACCATAGCAGTATGTTAAAGAACTAGCACAATGCATTTACTAAAATTTTCAGTGCCTCTTCAGTCGCTGAAATTTTAAAGGTGAAGATGTCAAACAGGTGATAAAGGTTTAATAAATGAGGATGGCCAGTGCAAACCACATTATAAACTGCTTAAATATTCTTTTCTTTGTTGTTTCTGCATGTAAACGTTATAGTCACAATTCTGCAAACACCACATGATATGTAAACATGTTGCTGTTGCCCAGCTCAGACAAGGAAAGAATAAGCCCTTGTAGCTTGTTTCTCCTGGGTGGAGAAAAGGAGGATCAAGAGGGCAGGAAGAGGTGGATTGTGACACCAAGGGGGGCCTTCCCTGCTTTGTGTAACCTGTGGTTACAGTGCTTCTGACATGACAGGACTGAACATAGAGCTGGAGCAAACTACATAATTAACTAGGCAAGAGCCGTTGCATTTCAGACAAACTCTACCCGGCTTTACTTCTTCTCTCTTTGTCTCTCTCTTTCACTTACAACTGCAGGAAAATGTTATCTGCAAGTAACAAGTGCTGCCTGGAATTGTTATTGAGTACAGAAACTATACAACAGTTATGGAGGTCTAATTTTTTTCAAGGTGTCTGTGATTAGATTTGTAAATGTGTTTTTAACCAACATAAAGAAATCAATGAGGCATTCTCTGTTTATTAAACATAAACCAACCAATAACCAATTTGTGATGACCAGGGGGCAGAAACAATCGAGGATAACATTAGCATACCAAGCTGCTCAAGGTTTAGTCACGTTTAAGCTCTATAAAAGAGCAAAAGTAATTTAAAAAATAGCCTTTAAATTAGCTTTTGTCTCCCCTTCCTGGCAGTGAGATTAATTACACAAACATTGTTTGATTAATTACACAAACACTCTTACTTTTACTACGAGCATCACAAATAGTCATGTGATCCATTGTTAAGATAAAAATACTGCTCTAACTGTATACTCCAGTAAGAAAATGGCAGTTTGGAATAGGTGGTTATGTTGAGAGATGTTTTCAATGTAGTGTGTTCAAACTGGGCTTAGTACTGATTAATATTCAGGATTTGATTCCAATTTGTGGTGATCTCTTATTTTAAAAACATACCAAGATCCTACCTTGATCTTAACCAGGAAAAGAATCAGCATTAAAGCACCTGAAGGGTTGGGAGAAAATGAAACACCAAATATGAATTCAATGATCAAAAAGTAGCACAGACGCATGCACACAGCCAACCTGTACATACAGTACTACTTCATTCATGCAAATAGACTAAAATATTTTCTCTCACTTTAGTATTCTCCCACTGATGCTTACACACCCTAAAATTAATGCTTAGATGCACTCTGGTCCTCATATTAACCTGGCCTGGCCCCCCACTAACAGAAATATACACTGCTTCACCCAGGGAAGGGATAATTTTACAGTGACAAATCAATTTCTTCCACTCCCTGTCAGCTTTCTCCTTCAAACAGGGCACTGGTTTTATAAGAGGGATTTCCTATAATCCACAGATGTCTGGATGCCTGCTATCTTCCCATATACCCCCCCCAAAGCTCCCATGGTGCTGTGTGCCACTCCCTCCTAGTTGCCTAATGATGATGAGCTAAACTAACGGATTGTAATCCATGTAAACTTCACTGTGGATGACACTGAAGGATACATCTTACTTTCGCTTTGCAGTAAATATTTAGAGCCACAATGTTGGAGAAAAAGAAAGACATGAGCTTTTACCAATTCAGAAAATCTATCAGCCCCAGTCAGGTGTGTAAATAAAAAGAAAAACTCGGCAAAGGAAAGAGAACAGGTCACCAACCAATTTCCTGCCCTGGAAATCCCTGCAGTATACTTAAGTGGACAGCTACTTCCAGAAACGTCACCACATGGAAAAAAGTATGACACAAAACTGACATGAAACATGTTTGAAATATTTTTACTAGAAGTAAAAATAATTGTGACCACACAATAATATTAGGCCTTTAACAGGGTGTGTGACTAAACATATGAGAAATCAACAAATCAGAGTAAGTAATATAATTCCATGAACAGTAACAGCAGTTTAGTATTAGTATGTAGTTATTTATTTAGTAGTATTCTTAATGCTGATCAGAATTAAATGATTAACAAGAACACATAATACTGTATAGATTAGATGATTTGGATTATGGATGCAATGGTTATAGTTTGATGGTATGATTATTATATATAATTATAAAAGTTTCATGATTATAATACATTCATTTATTACACAGTTATACATCACTAAGGATGTATAAAATCCCATGAGCATTATCTGTCTGATTGTTTTTTTGCAGTTTTAATAAAATGATGCCCTTGAGTTGACGTTGTTTTGGTGATCTTCAAATTTCTAAATGTTGCAATACAGCATTTCCTGTTTTGTTTACGTTGCATAGAAACCCCAACTCTTACCTAACCACTACTTCCCATGTTAAATGAAACATTTTGGTGTACTGAGCCTTTACGGTTACAAAACTATGGCGTGCAGACCTCCAGTTAATTGCTGCGTTCCTATTTAGGACGGGCAGTTGTAACATCAAGCTTCACTTTGCCTGCAGTGTTGTGGTTTTGATGACAGTGGGTGTTCAAGGTGTGCGCTAAAGCTGAGCTGTTAGGAGAACTGTCATCTTGGGGAAAATAGAACTATAAGACTCAAACCAATTCTCACAGCAAGAGAACAAATCTTCGCCTGTCAGAGAGATGCAGGGAAGAAAACTTCATCCAGCTGACAGCCAGAGTGCTCCTTAATGGCTCTGTCCTGGTTGAAGAGGGCAGAATAAAAATACAAGGGCTGTTCTATTGTTCAAGCTTCCTGCTCTGATTGACTTGAGTGTCTGCTTTTAAGACACTGAGCCTCGAATGTGCACCTGTGCCCACAGACCTAAATAACAATTCTCCCCTTAGTTTCTCAGGTTTCAATCTTTGACAGATAGATAGATAATTGAAAGGCAGCTGCTGATGAAGATCTCATGTCAAACAAATCTACATAACAAAAACAGCATATGAAAATAATGAGAAATTAAATATATATTTTTAGATAAATGTTTATTTGAAAATAAATAAATTAACATTAACAATAATTATCTCTCTGTTAAAGTTATATTGGCCTGTCAAAAAGCATTATAGTTAACAAATTTTAGTGTTTTCATGCCAATAAGTTGGACCTTATTAAAGGAATTGTTGTACATCTCATCTTGCAGCTGCTCATTCGTGGCTAATAACCAATTAGAGCACATTAGCTTTGCTTTGCTGAATGTCAGGTCACTAGCAAACAAACCTTTCATCGTCAATGATATCGTCAGCTCTTGCAATACTGACATTTTCTGCTAACAGAAACTGTTGGATGGTGATAACGTTCCTCTTGTTGAATGCTCTTCACTACGTCACACTTTCCTAAACAAACCCAGAATAACCGGGCGTGGAGGAGTTTTTATTCTCTTTTTTTTTGTCGCCTTTTTGTTTTGAAATGGTCAAAAAAGTTCTGTGAAATATTTCACTCAATCTGTCCATCTGTCCGAGCCATCAGTTCACTTTCACCTTCCTTCAAAATCACAATTCAAAGCTCAAAAGCCATCCATTTTACAAAACATCCGCTTTATATCAAAACTTCCCTTCCTGGCAACGGTCCTGGAAAAATCTAATTGCTGGGCAGCTCATTGACCATATGAACGGCAACAGACTCTTTGATAAGTTTCAGTCAGGTTTTCGGGCTGGTCACAGCACTGAGACAGCACTTGTTAGAGTTCTTAATGATTTCCTTTTAGCAGCGGACAATGGCCAAACATCTGTTTTATTGCTTTTAGATCGTACTGCAGCTTTTGTGATTTTAACCCAACAGTTTAAACACTGGGTTGGCATATTGCAAATCGGTTTATACCAATTTTTCTTACAGAAAATTATGTGCGGCCATTGGGGACTTAAAATCGTCCACCTCCCATCTTTCCTATGGAATACCTCAAGGCCCTGTCCTTTGGTCCTTTATTATTCTCCATCCATGTGTTACCTCTAGGTCAAATCTTCTCTTGGCACAACATCAGTTTCCATTTTAATGCAGATGACTCACAGATCCATTTCCTATTTGATTCAAACACAGCACAACTTGTCAAAATACAATCCTGTTTTAAGTCAACTGGTTCTCTCAGAAGAAAATCAGAAGTCATTATCCTTAGGACCTTTATCCTGCTGCATCAAAACCATCATAACAGTCTTAACTTTGATGAACAACAGGCGAAGTCAGTTGTCTAATCGTGCTTTCAGCAACTTTGTAATATCATAAAAATTGTATCTTTTTTCATCCACAAAGAATCTGGAAACTGTCACTCATGCTTTTCTTAGATCCCACTTGTAACTCGCTGTATTCTGGTTTCACTCAATACAACCTGTCCAAACTTGTTCAAAATGCTGCAGCAAGACAAAGCACACAAAATCCAACAGGGGAGTCCATATAACACCTATCACGCCTGGGGTTAGCCCCTGATTACATCACTGAATTACTAACCCACTATGAGCCTGAACTCAGCCTGAGATCCTCTGACAGAGGGCTGTTAGTAATTCCTAGGTCAAGGCTAAGAACCAAAATTGACCGAGCCTGAGTCATGGCCACTCAACTCTGGAAAAACCTGCCAGAGAAGATCAGACAGGTTAGCTCCATTTCCTCTTTTAAATCTCACTTTAAACTCACAATATATTACCTAAACACTCATTTTCATAATTGTTTTCTCTTGAATTAGTCATTCTGCTTACTTTTTTCACTCTGTTTTAGTATTTCATACCTTGCTTCTCATTTCTAGTTATTAATTCTACTTTATTGTCTGGTAATTTCTCTTGTTTTTGTGTTTCTGTAAAGCACTTTGTAGCTTGTGTTTGAAAAGTGTTATATAAATAATCAAATGAAGTCATTATTGCACTATGTTTTCATTGTCACCTGAAGAATAGTGAAGCAAGGGGTTAAGAAAAGTTCAGAGTTGGTTTCAATCCAGACAAAACTGTAAATTCATAGTGGGTGGAAAACAAAATGGTTTTTGAATGGCTGGGTTAAAGTCTATCAAAACAAGAGGACAGTGTCAAAAGAATGTCAAAACAGCTGAAAAGGAAAGCCATACACTTAATCAACTGAAACCACTGACATTTTCATTATGTGCCCTAATTTGCAAAGGAAATATGGTCCTATGCCGTTACACCTTAAATGTCAGACAAACCATCCAAAGAAAACAAAAGGATAAGAGTGGAGTCCCAGGGAGAGTAACACCATGTATGCAAAACGCCATTCCAGGAAAGAATAAGTTCATTGAAAGGCAGAACAAGAGAACAGTGAAAACATGTGGGAAAAAAAATACAGACACACTTAATCACCCTCTTCCTGCTGAAACCACTAATAACATCTAAGATACTCACCCGGTATGAAACCCACCCGACGCTCCACAAAGAAGGAAGGAAACACGACACCCAAAGTGTGATTACTTAGACATTTATGTGTGTAGCATAAGCTGAAATGCACTTTCCATGCACTTAAATTCACGAGAATGTGCATGTTTAACGATTTTATGGAAGCAATTTGGGACAAGGACCATTTTCATGAAATCTCTAAACAAGCATCGCAGCCTAATCATACAAAGTACCACTTTATATGTATGTAGTTTTTTTTTAAATTGGGACTATTCTCAGAAAAAAAAAAACAGTCATTACACTTACAACTGTCCACAGTGATGTCAGATACAGTTACGGCTAATAACTAATGCCATTTTTCAATACTTTGCGCATCACAAATTCAATCAAACGTTTACATGCAGTATGTTAAACACCGAAGAAAAAATATAAATGTAAAAGAACAAGTGATTTCTATTAAAAGACAGGAAACTGGGCTGACTTGTGTGCTAAGAATAACCACAAAGTATTGATCACTAATGGACTCAAGGAGTTTCAAGTTTGACTAAATAGGGAAATGATTTGCAAGCTGTTTAGAATGCACTTAATCTCAAGTATTTTAAGAGATCTCAGCTTCTGAAGATAGGTTACATCTGCGTACCACACTATCTGGCGCACTGATAAATGAACTGCCTTTCTGGTAACAATTACTTGGAACAATGAGGTTGTGTTTTCAGTGTCATTTGTTTGTTTGTTTGTCAGCAGGACCTGATACAAGGAAGCACCATAATCACAGGGCGGACACATTATTTTTTAATTTGTGAACATTGTGATATAGGCAGATTATAATAGATATATCTTTGAGACACCTTCAAGTTAGTTAAGTGAAGATTTTGTGTTATCTGCTTTCTTCATGCCTAACTTGCAGTTATTTTGCAGCTGTTTATGTCCTGATTCGATAACTGGATGGTGACTGACACTAATAACATCCCTAATAAATGCACATCAGCCAGACATGCTACAATAATTACAATTCCTTGGTCACTACACCTTGAGTATGGTCCATATTGTTGAGGACAGCTGACACACCAAAATGTAGTCCATAAAAAACCAACAGTAAAATCATATCGAAATGAACCAACCATGATTTATAAAATGCATCATTTGTGCTCACTCCCTATGAAACCGCCCCCTCACACACAACCATGTTGGGAGGGTCCCAATTCGCCATGTGATACAGTCCCCCCTGAAGAGTCTTTATATTTATATCCGTTGTCAGTGCAGTGCTGGAGAGCCTTGCTGGCTCATAAATCTGGCCATGCTTAGCAAGCACAAATTTCCCCCTCATTAGAGCTCCACACCCTGTGGAGGGACCTGAAATACACACCAGTGTCGAAGTCATGCCAATCAACCAGAAGTAGGAGGACGCTACTGGAGGCTTTGACACCTTATATGTCTGCTCTCAGTTGAATATGTCATTTGTACATATACCTACCTTACAACTGAAGATTCAATGATCTCAGGTTAACATATGAAGACAGAAGATGAGAATGAGAAGAATATTCCAAAAGTCAACAACGAACTGCATCCTGATGCCTTTCTGGTATTTGTCTATATACATTTAAACACATTTACCACGCCCCCTTTTAGCTTCATCCTGCGCCAATGTTGCCCTGTGGGTGGATACACCTCATCTTTGAAGCCCGAACTAGAGCCACGGGGAGGTCTGGTATAAAATAGGCTCAATCTGTCTCCCCCTCTCCGCCTCCCACACCAAGCCTGAGCCCTTCACTCAAGCTTCACTTTCTTCTCTCAGGGGAAACATGTATGTCAGAGACAGCAGGTGTGAAGTGAGATTAGAAAGCACAGGAAGAGGAGGATGGGAGGGAGGATGATAATGGGAAGGGAAGTGAAGAAAAACACAAGTATAGTGTTGATGGTGTATGTGCTGCTGTCTCACTTTGTATGCAAGCAAGTTATGTTTTAGTCAATTCTGTATGCTTGTGCAGCAGCTGTGCACATACACTGCTAATAGCCTTTGTTTCTCCTCAGAGAATGTCAGTCATCAGGCCCATATGATGGACAGCTTGGTGGCTGGCACGGGTAGATGAAGAAAGCTCCAAGGCCATCCACTCCTCAGAGAAGCAATTATCTCCAAGCCTCAGCCCCACACCATGGGCCTGCATGAGAATGAGCCCAGGGCCATGCCTCAATGTCTGGCATTCTCTCTTTGGAGATGCAGACCACATACACATACACATGCACACGTTAGCTCACACATTCAAAAGGAGGGAGGCAGTCAGACCATACGATACTGGTACTGTCCTCCAATGTTATAGTGTCTTGAAACTGACCTGGTGGAATTGCTAAATGTATGAGAAATACAGTGTGTCAGCACAGGTTTACAGCAGGAGGCCCGGGGCTAGAATTGAAGCTACAGAAATTGACGGGTGAAGCCCTGTGGCCAAGAGCAAGTCCAGGTAGGCATTTCTGCAGAAGCCTGCGGGCTAAAATAAATGCAAAATACATGTGTCAGGTAAGTTTTGACATACAAACTTAGAGTGGCGTGATAAGAATTGTCTGGTTACTGAACTCATCAGATTGAAGCAGCTCAAAAAGCCTCCCTGACACGTGCATATGAATATAAAAAGCAGCATTAACCAATTTTTGGACAATTTTTTATACTAACATTGGCAGAATTTAGGCTTTGGTAATAAAATTGAAAACTTTTGATTGAAGAAAGAAAAAAATATATACTCAAAGAGCGAGATCAATCTTGTTTGACTTGTTTGGCATGAACAGCAGGCACATATGGCACATATCAACAAACATAAAACCATAGTCAATATTAGCCTGTTTGTTTATTTGCTTGCCTAGCCCATCACTTACACTGGTGTTTTGTGTCTGTGCCCAGAACAAACAGTATTTCAAGAGAATGCTTCTCAACCAGCTGAAGACGCTTGTACCTCCCGCCCATTTCTCTGGAGAAAAAACTGCAAACATTTTCACAGATGCTCTTCCTATTTCTTCCAACTGAGAGCGAGCAGTAAAGCTCTCCAGAGCTGCTATTCGTCCCATAATATGAATGAAAGCAGGTGTATAAGACGTGTGGGGTATTATGGCAAGGTAACCAATCAACTAAACAATGACAGGTGTCCATTTGACTCTCATATCTGCTTATGAAAGCACAGAGAGCATAAAGAAAAACCATCATTGCTGTTTGTACCCATCCGATTTTTAATGATCCACCTACTGAGTATGAGAAAACAAAGACTTCACAAATTAAAAATAATTATTTAATTCATTATTATGCCAACAATCATATCCATGACAAATTTGACTTTTTTTGTAAATTAGATGGTTCTTGCAAAGCAATTAACTTTTTATTATGGCTCAATGATACTGGATTTGTGAGGCCACAGATAATATTTGAGAGTTTAAAAACAAAAAACAACAACATTATTTCAGTCAATATTGATCATTTTTCAATAAACTCTTATATCAACAGATGTTTTTTATAAGGATTTTGCCTTATATATTGACCTGGCCTATTTAGCTCAAGTTTTAATTAAGGTATACAGAACCAACACCTTTAACGTTTAACGGGCCAAAATACTAAAATATGAAGTTCTACAGACCAAAGCATTGCAACTAAATATGGTACATACTGTGTGAAAAATGTTTATAAACATTAGCAGTATCAAATATAAGTAATTAAATATAAACAAGTAACAATTACACTATAACATGTACTAAATATCCTGTATAAATGAGCTCTCAGACTAAATTTGCTTTCAGTGATTTCCAAAGCAACGTTTTATGACTTGGCAATGACAGAATACTGACAGTCATGATTCAAGGTAGATCGTTTCCTTTAACACCTGGTGTTTGACTTGCCACTAAGCTAACTTCTCCTCAGGGATGAGTCAACAAAGCCTTTTCTACATTTGTCTGGGGGAAAAAAATAGAGAACACAATAGTACTATAACATCATCAGATGATCAGAGAGTCCTTGACTTTGCTGATGAACCAATGGTCAGTGAACTTGTTACACAAAATCTTCAGCAGTTGTGTGGAAGCTGCAGTGAGAGCTTTTGTCTACAAAGCGGCAGCCCTGGTCTTGTTTATGTAGGCTACCATGTGACTTCTACGAACAGACTGTTGGCAGAATAAATTGACTTTTCTCAAGCAAAGACGCTCGCTTATTAGCATAGGGTTGCACTGGGAAGATAAAATGTTCAACAGCTGCGTTGATTTGTCACAATAAATGTAAGGCAAAATAGACATAGCACAGATAATGACAAGAATATGTGACTAACACTGCAGCAGAAAGAAAACAGATAATAGAAAAATGCTGTCGTTCTTTGTCAAACAAGGAAGCACATCGGGGCTAGAACAAACCAAAATTCCTTTCTCTTTGTTTTTTCTTCCTCTTTCTTTTTGTCTCCACCAACTTTATTGTTGCTGCTGTGTACTGTGTAGACGTAGCTGACAGAGTGACGACACTTAGCACACAGATACACACATAGCAACTCCTGCTTCTCTGTGTGCTCTGCTAATATTTACACTGCCAGGCTGAACACTGCCACTATTGAGTTTGGCCATTCAAAATAATGTTTGACTAGTATTAGAACAACAGTGAGGGAACACTGTCTGGGCAATAAGGCCAGAACCCCTCAGGTTGTGGCCCAGATAGATAGGCTAAGACTGAGGGTGTGGACTGATGTCATCTTTTCACACTAGTTAAACATTTAGTGAGTCAGTGTTTTTTTTGTGTTGTTGGTTTTTTCTTTGTTCTGGCCTTTTGTGTATGTGGAGGTGTGTGGATTGACTAATGTTATGTGTGGATATAGTATCTGACACTTGCTTTGTTTCTTGTTTGTCATGAGCAAAACAAAGCTGTGAAGGCTAAAAAACAAAGAGACTTTGCAACTATAAGATTTACATGTTATCTCGGGTGTTATTCACAGAGCTACAAATGAAAAGACTACTTCATATCTCATTGTTTGTGAGACATTAAAAGAAAATCTATGAACACCCCTCCTGACTGGAAACGTGAGGTTTTCTGAAGTTCATCTGACCTTGTGAAACATTAGCCTGAGTTTGTTCAGGTCTTTGATAGCCAGTAAGCGGAGTTCACTGTCCATAGGTCTATCATCATCATCATCATCATCCTCCTCATCACCAGAGAAGGTCATAAAAGCTTACAAACAGGTTAATCAGTGTCCAGTGTTTAAGTATAAAGCCAACACAGTGTGCTCCTGCAGCGTCCATGCTCTAAACCTGCTTCTTTTTTTTCAATATCCTCCACACACTATATGATGGTAAAAAAAAAAAAAAAAAAAAAGACTGGCTGAAAAATGCAGCTGATATACAGAAAGATCAAAGGAAAATGGCACTGTGTGTTTTTAATATAGATGTGAGAGCAGCAGCGGTGGGGGTGGGGAAGCACAGGTACACAACATCAACTACTAAAGTGGGCATCTTTCATGGTTAGTACTGCCATCTCCTGGTGATACATATTCAGCATTCATGAGTTTCATAAACAAATATCTATAGGATTGCACCTAGGGACGGGTATGTGTTGATATGTTTTAAGTTATATATATTTAAGTTTTGGGCCCTGTATTGTTGGTAGTTGAATTGTGATACTGAAGCCAGTTGAACTAGCAGTTGAAAAGTAAGAGGTGAAAGCAGGTGAACTCTCAGTTGATGTCTAAACCATTAAAGCAGTTGCAATGCCAGTGGATGGGCAAGCTTCTTCACACTGCGACCGTTGAATGCCCTCACAGGTTTAAGTTCACTTAAATTTGGACAACTAAAGCAACCAATGGTTTCACTGCTATGGTTACTGGCTGTTTTTTTAAGGGTGTTCAGGGTCACCTGAACCTTATATTTCCTTTTATTCCCCTGAAGAGATTTTGGCTTGGCCTGCTGTACTCTTGCAAAGTTCAGTCTCACTTCAACAGTGAGGTTTTCGTGAACATTTTATTACATCGCCCTCTTTTACTGAGCTGGCCGCAGATGGTCGGGTTAAAACAGATATACCTCACCTTAAGGTCAGTTTGAGTCTGCCTGGCAGGTGACTGAGGTGTTATCTTTGGTATCTGAGCAACATTTGAGTCAACATTTGACCATTTTTTCCCCTTGTTGCAACACTCTGAGAACTAAGCTCGGAACAAAGCCGTGTGCCATTAACATCACTCCAACATTAAGTGTTGTGGGAACATGGACACCTTAATAATGTCTCTGATTGATAATATTGTCTCCTTTTTCATGTTCATTGCTGCGCACAGTCATGAATCAGCTGTATGTATTCAAATACAATCTGCACATGGACAAATATTTCAAACAACTCCAAAGAGGAGGTCTGACGATACAGAGCATTATTAAAAAGGATGCACGTTTATCAGGGATGTGCTAGGCACCTGATATTCAGGAGGACTATTTGGGAAGCCGTCATCAAATATTTGCTCTTGCTATTAACATTTTCTGCATCAACGTAAAAGTGTTTGTGAAGGCTTCTGCCAACTACAACGTGGTCAGTAAAAACAATGTCACTGTTCAATATCACTACCTCATATTAGCTGAGGCAATTAGCCCTTAAGTTGGCTCCCAGCACAGCAGTTAACATTTTATTGTTGGCGGACTCCTTTTTTTTTTTTTTTTTTTTTTTAAAAGAAGAAGAAAAAAAAAAGACAATGCCACAACATCACCGCACTGTTTTCAACCCGCTGCTGCCAATAAAATGTTAGACAAATATTAGCTTTGGCAGGGAATGACAGCCTATCAGAACAGTGAAAGTCATAGCCCATATTAAATGGTTTATAGATTCAACAACTGAATAGAAAAAAAAAAAGTAGACAAAGGGCACAGAAGAGAAGGGGCGGTACTAAGGAGGGTGGAGTACACTGTTTACTGTTAAAATGTGTTTCAGCAAATAAAAAGGTAATGCAGGGCAAACATGGATGCTGGAGTACATTGGCAAACTGCATCTGTTAAACAGGAGAGTAAACTTCTTTGGAAAAACCTATCACAGACTTACCAATAAGCAGTGTTGGGTATAGTTACTTTGGAAAGTAGTTAATTAGGTTACAACGTTACCATCAATTCAAAGTAATCTGTTATGTTACAGCGTCACCTATGAATAAAAGTAACGTGGTAGAGTACCAAAAGTTAAAAGCCGTTTGCAGCGCCTCGCACATGCTGCAACTTAACTGACACTGACAGCACCGAGAAGTCCTGACAATGAATAACGTCAGTCATCCAACCAAATTAACTCTGCAGGATAACAATAACAGGAAAGACAGTCAGCATTGGATACAACATGTTTTTTTTAAATTGGAAGTGGAATTTTTTGCGGTCGACAGAAGCTTTTCACCAATGCAGAGTGTGCATTTTACCGTTATGTTGTTCTAGTTCTTTTCGCTGGCGAATTGAAAATATTGTGCGCACTTCCACGATTCAAAAGCTGTCCTCTCTGCCATCTTGCCGGCGGGTCAAAAACACACACGCACAGGTAACGTAGGTCAGCAGGGCACAGACGCATCATCGCAGCGCTGCGCCGCTGACACATCAGCAGGTGGCACAGTACTGTCTGACAAAAAGCAGGCTGCAGTCGGAATTTTTCTTTCCTTATCCGGAGAAATTCTTAATGCAACGGATTACTTTTTTAAAAAAAATAACAAAGTTACTGATTACTTAACGCACGAAACTAACGCGTTACGCTACACGAAAACAGCAATTAGAGTACTCTAGGAGTTACCCACAAGACTGCCAATAAGTAGTACTAGCAGAACCTGCTGAATGTTTTGAGGTTTTCTGGCTATAAATAGGTCACATGAGGCACGAACAGTCAGACAATCCAAACAAATTGGAAACAAATGTCCAAACATGCCAAACTTATTTTGAAGAAAAAACAGAACCAAACAATAAAGTTGGTATGCAGTTACTTTGTAATCATCCATCATTGACCTACTTATTTTTTCAGAAATGTTTGCGTGCACTCACTGGTTTCCTGTGTGATGAGGTAGTATGGATAAACATATTAATGATAGCTGCATTCCACTTAGGGGAGGTCATGCTAATGTAGATACTGGTTATTAAGTCCATGTATGTTTTCCTGCTTCGACAAGTCAAAATGTCTCCTGTACAATCAGTCCATTGTCTAATTTACAGGTGTGCTCATTTTCAGTTTTACCAGACAATGTGCTAACAACTCTGGCACAACTTGTTCACCACTTGTCTGATCTTTCTTGCCCAGCTGCAGCCATTTTTGATTGATGTTGTCACATTCAAAGTTTTCAGTAATTACTTTAGTAATTGACAGATTTGACTGCCAAGCCTTTTAAATTAAACCCCATTCATTTCCTTAAAAGGATGCATTTATGACAGAACCACAATTCCTTATGGAGCTTGTCCTCAGACTTGAGACTCTTATATTTCCATCTGAAAATAAGACTGCAGCGATATGGACTTCTACAAGCAAGAAAACACATAGGTGTGCATTCACATGAAGCCTGTGATGTCTGACTAATGTAGCTCCAAAACATAATGTAGCAGAGGTGAAAATGGCTCCTTTCATTTTTGCGACTAACAGATGCATGATAAGAGCTTTGGAACAAAGCATCATACACGACTCAGTGCTAAAATCAAAGTGGTTCCTCCTCAAAGAGATCTAACATCTTGTCTTAAGAGCTGCGGTGTTTGTTCTAAACTTGAAAATATGTTTGTAAGAGTCTTCAGTATCTGGAATACAATGGATGTTATTTCTGTAGCTTTCACTGGACTAAGCACTATCATCATCTCTAGTAATATATATTTTTAAATTCAATTGTAAATGTTGTATTAGGAAAAAGTAGCATCTGACATGAAAGCCATGTCATTGTCAATAGCTAATAACAGGGGTTATTGTGTGATCTCTACTAATCACATTCAATGTGACAATGTCGGCTTCGTAAAAAAAATTCAAAAAAATAATAAAAGCTTCTCTAAAAACACACACAAAAAAAGACTCAGTATGCTATTTTCTTGTAACCAGTGTGAGCTCAGTTGAAAAGGAAAGCAATTATGTCTCTTTTGAAAAGCCACTTGGACAGCTCTTGTGGCAGCCTGTGAGTAGCCCCACTCATACATGACTCATTTCTACTCATTTTCATCCAGCGACTGAAAATGCACCACACTCTACTGCTCCTGCCAGCTTTTGGTGCAATTATACTTGGGCTCCTCCACGCACTTATCTTCTCAATCTGAGGTCAACTCAGGCCCTAATAACCACACGTTTGAGAATACGGTGTCTTGAAATAGTCTCGTGCATTCAATAGAAAAAAATATAACAGAGCTCCTGTCGGGGTGGTCAAAATCTCTCCATGTAAAAAAAAAAGATCCTTGCCTGGTCAAAGGAAATCTCAACCTCATAGACTGATGTCATGCCAAAAATCTATACCGAAATTAATTAGGATATAATATAGGTTAAACCTTGGCCTTGTATTTCTGTCTGAAGCTTATCCACAGAAGCACAAAAACATTTTAATAAGATTGAATGCATTTGCCCCTGAACCTGCTACTGAATTTTTGAAGAGCAAAAAAAGAAGCAACGTATGAAGGATTTGGAGTTTGCTCATGCTGTTTATATAATGCAGAGGTCCCCAAACTTTTTTCGGTGGGGGCCACATCAACTTGCCTTTCTGTGATGGGGGGTCTATAACAGGAAATGATATGGACCAAAGTGACAACCAGTATTATTGTGGAGATTATAATGATCATTTGTTGCAGCTGCCCTTCGCTTGATCTTGGTGTAGCGAGTTTCATAGTGTCAGCGAATGTTAAATTCTTTGAGCACCGCCACTGTATCTTTAGATTAGACAAACTGCCTTTTCCTTGCACTGTCTCTCTCTATTGTCCCTTCCTCCCAAGACCACAGACTCCTTTGATTGGCTAGAATACGTCATAGGAACCGTCCACTGATTGGTTGAAAAAGATAGTATTCTGCCTAGTAACGTTTTTCCATTCGTCGACTGCGTATGCAGTCTGCCGAACATCTATTTTTTGATTGGTCTTTTACGCGGTGGCGCAGAACAACAAGGAAGTGTCGGACAGACACAAACCACACTCCGTTCTCAGCGGAATCTCAGGAAAACAGCGCATCTCTCTATCATAAACCATTTCGGAGGTATTCACATAGGTATTCACTTTTAGGCGGATCAGCCCAATCCGTCCCCAGAGGGTTAAAAACTCTGCACTCTGAATCTATTTTCCATTTCCTCAACAGTTTCAACATTTTGTTGTCTGGCTTTCTTCCGTTAGCTCGCCTTGCCCGCGCGCACTTGACGCTTGATCACGAGCAAAGTCACGTCAGAATATATACCATTGTGTGAGGGGGTGAAAATTAGCTACTACTGTAAATAGTTCATAAATAAGGTACATTTTAATTAGAATGCCAACCTTAATCATTAAGTGTGGATATTTTATAATACGAAAATGCAATTTAAAAGCAGTCCATCCCATTTTCAGTGTTGTCCTTTCCACCAACATTTTGTGAGCTAGCAACAAAGTTTAATCTTGATGTTTTACACTACAGGTAGTGGTAAGGCCACAGACTTTTCTGTTTGCACTGGAAAGTTAAGTTTAGATGAGCAGATTATATAGATTTGTCAATATATGTATTTGCACAGCTACAGCTTGATTGGTTGATCAAACAGTGACAACTTTTCAAGAAACTGTAATGTGCACGTACAGACGCCTGCTGTGCCTCTTTCTCCTCGTCTTCCAGTAAATGACACTGACAGTTAATAAGGGCAAAGGAGCAGAGGGCCTTTATTTGCAGCCGTTTCCAAGTGGTGAGTTAAACATTAATATCAGCTATGGCAGCGTTATCTTGGTCAAATGACTTATGATCCTGGCCCACGCTGAAAGATAGGCCAGGCTCAAAGATAGATATGGGGAGTATAAATGACATGAAGGTATTTAATAGGGATGTTAAAACAATATACTGAAGAAGAAAGCAAACAGCTGTATGTGAAATACCAAAGTACAGAAGTCTCCTATCGCTCCAACTGGTTTCCTGAAAAGGTGAATTAATACTAAACTAATGAAGTGCTTATCAAATAATAATTGGGGGAATTCTGAGTCATATTTTCTGTGCTAGCACAAACCTTATTTGGCAACAAATGCAACCAAAGTTTAAGCAACAGCACAGACACAAAGCAAACAAAAACTATTGATATGGTCGCAGCTGTCAACACTCATTTCTCCTCAATGTTAGATAGTCAAAGCCCTGCCAGTATTCTGACCTTGTACATATCAGTGCAGCTTTTATTAACCAAACAACAACAGGGAACACGATTTTCCTTAGTGTAATGATAAATAGGTGACTTATTTTATGATTACACAGGTCCTGGCACATTATATTAGTCATGTTCACATACATTTAAGCCACATCATACACTCCGAAACTCAAACACAGAGTACATAAGGTTAAGCTGTTTAGTGGCTAAAAATGACAATGAAATGTCAGTGTTGTGTCTAAATTCAAAGTTCTGGCAATCTTTTGCCGTTCACAGTTAAAAACGATAAACCAAATCTTGATGACTAAGGCCACGTCCACAACAAAAATGCTGCTCTCATTTCTAGCCAACCAGTTCACAGCATAGATGGTGTTTTACTTATAGTCAATCTCCTGAGAGATGAGCTGGAAAACAAAGCCTTTCCAAAACAATGACTGGTACTAGATACAAGAATAACCCATCATCAACTGTTAATTACTCATTAATTACTGTCTGAGTCACCAAGTTTAAAAAGTTCATTGTATTTTGATCAGTGGCATGTTGCTTGTTAGCTAACTTCTTGTTGATATAACATAGACTGTAACGACTCATTCAAGATAATTCTGCCTCACTGTTTACTATAATTAAAAATCAATACCACCTCTCACATGAGATGACTGACAAAGTACAGGCTTCTTCTTTTTTCTTTTTTAAAAAAGGACCTTTTAATATGTTTCATTACACTTGCTGTTACTGTTGCCTTTGTACGTGTGAGTCTGCATGTGTCTCTTAATTTTTCATTAAATCAAGTATGTGGGATAATTACACAGTGTCATTATCACTGCAATCAAAAAATGATTCAAATGCAACAACCATTCTGTCATTCTGGTGGCTGGCTGCCAGTCTGGCATCCAATTCTAAAGCTACTTTTGGGCCAGGGAACATTTAGTACAAAGCCTTTAGCCATTTTCCCAATATCAGGAAAAACCAGAAACAAGGTAAGTGATCTCACTCTATTTTATATAGAGACATGTGTCTGTTGTCAAGACAAGAGTAATATTTCCCATAATTCTGGGTCCTAAATAGAGCCATGCTTGCAAGTGCTGAGTGACATAAAAATAGAAATGGTAGGAGCTAGTACTGTGTGCAATGATGCAGATGGCTAATCTGCATTAATAATGTCAGTAGATGTAAAAATCAGAGCATGACTACTAAATTATTCTGTAGTGAGTATAGACTCCACAAGTTAAAACCTCACAACCTAAAAGTAAAAAGCAGGCTGGGGGTTTAAAACCAGGATGATAAAGAGAGTGAGAGAGTGATAGAAAACCGTGCATACTAGACCTTAATGAGTGTGGGTGGATGGAGATCAGTCTCAACATTGTCATCGCAAAGACAACCACAGCCAGTAAAAAGTCAGCCTGGGATTCACAGCGCCTTAGCAAAACCACACCACTGACAGCTGCAGAAACTGAAGGCTGTGCCAGGAACACAAGGAAAACATCCAACCCACTTTGGCTGAGAGTGTTTATCCCTCAACAATGCCTTCCAATATTTTTTGTGGATGCAAAAACCCAGAGCTTTCATTGTTCTTGGCAGGAACCTTCATGTCCTGGTTGGTGTTGACGAGGAACCAGCTTAACGGTAATCACTTGCAAATGTATTTATCTTTTATAGCTCATGATTGCAACTGTTTTCCGCCAGGGCTGAAGCCAGGGAGTGTGAGTTAAGGCCTTTATTTGGGATTCCTAAGGGACAATTAATTTTACTTGTATCTTATCTGTTTGTGCTTTAACATGGTTGGAAAAGGCTAACAACCCAGGTGACCCAGTGCATAACAATGAGCTATTTTAACAGTTGGTGTGCTTTTGAGGCAAGGAGTCATTACCTAAAGACAGAGCAATGGGATGACAAATGAGGCCTCTAAGGAAACAAAGCCAGATTAGCACATTTCACTTCTCTGAATAAATATAAAGAGCATCTTTTGTGTGGATAAAAGATAAGGTCTCCTGTAATCTATTTATAGTAGTTATTTTATGCTTGTATTATGTTTGTGCTGTGGCAGATGGTGCAGCCCTGCACAGCGGTAGCATTCCTGAATAGGATTTTGTACAGTGCCATGAGCGGATGTATTTTAAAGCAGCTTCTATTTCATAATATTACCAATATGGTAGTGTGTAAACCATAGCACATTCAGTAATGTTAGGATTACGGCTACAGCAGGGTTATGTATAAACCCGAGGATGGAAAATATTGTCTCAGTTTACCTTCCCTGTGTTCTGCGTTAGCTTCAGCTGACAGTCTCATTAAAATTTTGAGGTGACAGTGGAGCCAAATGAAAAGTCAGGAGCTCACCCACGTATTGCAATTCATTCTGAGGGGGCATGAATGCCTGTAACAAATGTAATGTCATGTTCAAAAAAAAAAAATCAATCTAATGACACCATTAGTTTGTTATCGCCATCATCGTCGACCATCATAGTCACTAGTTTATATTGCCTAGGAACACTGAATGTCTGTACAACATTTTGTGCCAATCTATTTTGTTGCTTGTTGAGATATTTCCCTGCACAAGTGATAACCTGCCACTTAAAATGAAGGTTGGAGGGTCGAGGTCATAAGGATTCATCCTCTGGCCACCTTGTATCTGTGCCAGATTTCTTGGCAATGTATTTGTTGAGATATGAAGCAAAGTATTGCTGATCGACCAACATTGCCACCCTCAGAGGGATATGGCTGAAAGTTGAAATGAAAGGAGACATTGTGCATCATAATTTATCCAAGTTCAACCAAACACACATTTATCCAATGGCTGTAATGTGTTTTTTCTCAGATTAATTAACCTGTAGCAGGTGACATCAACAAGTCTACTAATAGACAAGCAAAATACTGAATATCCAAGGCAACAAGAACTTCCTCCTCCATGTTAAATGACAGTGCTCTAATTGCTGGAGCTCATCTGCATCCTAATACCCCCCCTCCCATTCCAACACATTAGCTCCCAGACAGTTGTAGCCCTGACATATTGAGATGTAGTGCAAGAACTGTGCTCTGGGCACCAGACGATGTGCAGCTAATGCACTTTGCTAATGTATTATTTAGAAAGTGGCCTTGCTAATTGAGTTTTAATGTCAGTGGCCGCTCTCCCACATGTGTTTGACCGAGCACAGGGGAAAGTTTAGATGTTGATAAATTACAGCTGGCCACTGGTGGCAGTTTCAAAGGTCACAGGCAATGCTGGGGCAACCACCACGACCTAAGCTGTTTTTAAAGGAGACCTGCCTGCTTTATTCAAACCTGTGAACATTTTCCTTGTGTTTTAAAATGCAGTAATTATTAAACAAGCTCTCCCACTTGACAAAACAAATGCAGTATATGAAAAAAAAAAAGCGTTAACTGTGCCTATTTCTAGCTATGTTTAATTCAGCAAACATTGGGTTGCTTCAGAGATAATGCAGGCATCAAGTAGATGCAAAGGCTTCAAATAAGATAATCCACTTACAGACCTCACGGAAATATTAAAGTCTTACTGCAATCACTCAGAGTTAATTCAGGGAAATTATATGTCAACAGAAATAAATGAAAATGGCAAAAACATCTATAACACCTCTGCAGGACTACGAGGAGCTGAATCTACGTTGAGAAATAGCACACAGTTTGTAAGTTGGAATCTGAATATGCTCCCTGAATAAACAAGGAAAGATTTGCATTTTAAACACCAACACATTATGCACTGCAGCTTTGTGGAAATCATTAGTTACACACTTCCTTGCAATTATTTTGCGAGTTCACCCCACACGTTGCTTATGATAGGAAGGCACAGAGAAAGGCTCTAGTCTTTATGAAAATCACTCACCCAGAGCACAAGATAAAGCCGAGCAATAACTTATTTCAAAAAATCCCAACCGACTAATTAACATTGTGAATTCAACCAGAAAGTCAGTATTCCTCTGACGAGTTTAATTGCATTGATGTGTGAGCTACAATTTAACGGATCAAATAGAGAGCTGCTTTGGCTCCCATAAATGACGGTATTTCCTCACCTCAAAGACTGTAACAGAATTTTTTTTTTTTTTTGTAGCATAATCAAGTTTAGCTTTACCTGAGCTCATTTGATGATTTAATAGACTTAAATGAGTTTTCCTCCCAAGGTTAATTATGAAGCACTGAATTAAATCTGCCACTGTGCGATTGCTTATTTATAAAAATGTCTTCAGTTCTGCTTGGAGGTAATGTGATTATTGGATTGGACTGAATACCAGCCAAATCATGTTGTGTGCTTAAGCTTGCTGATGAGTCCGAAGGGTCATTGAAAATGAACATCTTGCTAGGAAACATAGAGCAGACAAATTTTTTTTGGTTTTGCCACTAAATTATAAACTTTTAATCTTCACATACCGTTTCATGGAAATACAATGGCAATGCCAAAAAAGCTGGGACGCTGTGCAAAACGTACATAAAAACAGATGCAAAGCCTTTGACCTAAATTCAACTGAATACAGTACAAAGACAAGAAATGTAATGTTCAAACTATATTGTTTTTTTGTAAATATACACCATTTCTGAACTTTCTTTGGAATGAGAGTTGTTTCTAAATCAAAATAATGTTCACTAAGAAGGTTTTACAAAGTGAGATTTCCATGTCTTTTAACAAAGTAACAAAGCAGGTATGTATAAATTAGGAATGTTCCTAACAACTAATTTCACCGTCATTTAAACAAAAATTTTAATTTAGACTATTTGATTAAAGGCACAGCCAGGTGAGAAGTGAGATACCACCACTGGCTGGATTAACTTGGTGATGTGAATGACAAGACATAGATGACATGGCAATGATGATGATGTGAGGTTACAGAGGATAATGTTACAGCTTTTAGGGCGCAGATAAGGTAATGCTACACAAGCTAACTAACTAAACATCGCTTGTCAGCATACACTGACAAGATAAATACTGTAAAAGTATGAAATAACAGAAAAAGACAGAGAAAAATGTTGAGGAAACGCTGTACAGTTGTTGGATGTGAGGAAGCCAATATGTCATGATTCAGCCTTCTTGAAGAGAGAAATATAGGAGACCATTTTCTGCTTTTCCCTCTGATGTCCTTGGCTGTTCTACCTCAACTCTGATTTATGGATTTCCTCATAGACAAATAGTTTTACTTGTTTAAAAAAAAGTAGCTAATTGCTAATAACTGTAGCTGCCATTAGCTAGTTAGCCCCACAGCTAGTTGTCCTATTAGCTGACCCTGCCCTACTGACTCATTTCAAAATGAATCAGATGTAAACATTAGAAATACAGCTGGAAACTGTATTTTAAACCAATTTATGGAGCTAGCATTAGCTTAATTAGCTCCAAAAGCAACAGTGACTAAGGGGGTGGGGCACAGGGATAAACTAAAATAATAATCAAATAAACTCAATTCGCAAAGTATTTACCTACAGACCTATAGATGATGCAAAAGCCCCAAAGCTTTCGCTCTTTGTATGACAGCTTGTCTACAGTTAAATATTAAACTCCCAACTCATCCCCTTCATCCCTTCTATCAACATCTTGTCTTTCACCCAAACTCTGAGCTCTCTCTCTTTCTGTGACAGGCTTTTTTCCCCAATCTTTGAGTTTTATACACCTCTTACATTGTGAAGCACTGCTCAGAAAGGCCACTGTGGTGCAGGGAACAAGTGATTATATTATGGCGCAGCTCATCAAACACTACATGGTCAAAAAGCAGAGCACTTGATATCTCAGACAAGTGAGTTTAATGGCTGCCAGTGCTTGACCTTCTCTACAGGGCCTCCATGTTAGTCACTCTCCAGCAATTCCAAATTGAAACTGAACCATAGCAACTACCGAATATGTGCAGAGAAAGAAGAACGAGAAAGCGCATATATAAAAGAGAGGAAACACTTTGACAACATACTTCATCCTCTCCCTTGGAATATTTTTCTTCAGTCTATCCATGGTATAGATGACTGACTTGGGTGTCCCAACAGGGTGATAGTGTGACAGTCTCACTGAGTATTTCACACTGCAGTGATTGTGGGTACAGGGAGGGACTGCAGACCACCCCACTCAGGGTTTGTCTGAAGGCTCCCTCAACCGTAGCAAGCCTAAGGGCTGAGGCTTTTTGGCTATCAGGGGCACGGGTGTTGCTGAAGATTGGGCTTTGATGTTCACAGTGACAGCACATCAGAGCAAAGCAGCAGGTGAAAATAATCTATCATCCACTGTGTGATTTATGGATGTAATTCCTCTGGTTTGACACCAGTTGCATTAGCATCCTTGGAGCAATCTGTAGCAGTCTGATAATAGACCTTGGAGGAGGACCAGACGAATGAAAATGTGTAAGTGTATATTTCAGGGGCTTTTTTTGACAGTTTAGCATGAAACACTGCAAAGAGAGTGCAGTGACGCATAATATTTGAAGTCTAATGAGATAAATATAATCTACAGAATGGTGTTTAACCTTAAACAACATCAAAAATTCATCTCATTGTAGGCCAAGAACCATTAAAACTGAACCTCCATCCACTTCTCATCATCACACTAACCCCCTAACCCTAAACAACCTGCGATTACCCTCATCCTCCTTATGGCCACCCGTGACATTCATAAGCGAATCTATTGACAATTACAATTATGGAGAGTGACTGAGCTCATCCCTCAAGTTCCAGCGCCTGCTCCTGAAACATGCAGCAGGTTCTGCAAATGGAACAATTAAGATAATTGACTGTACAGGCCCCATTAACAAAGCCTGCTTTCAAGCTCAGAGCTGCGATTAAATTAATTCTCTTAATGGAGAAACCCTTGTTCCTCCATTGTTCTCAATTTGCCCTTTTCAGCCCAGGTGCCAGGCATATCCTCTGAGTAGGTTTTCATGTTCTACTGGGATCATGATGTTTTTTTGGATGTCAAGAGTGAAGGACAGCAGAGTCTATACAAGGTGACGAAGAGAAGAACAGAAAACGTCTCATTGTCAAATCTAATATGAGCCTTGGCAAACAAATTACTCTTATTCATTTTTATTTATTGGGTTAGACGCTCATTTAACTCAAGTTTTATCAAGTTTAAGGTATGCTGCCAGAAAAAGTTACTACAATAAAAGTTGAATTGTATAAAAATTCATGCTGCACTTTTGACACGCATGATCAATGCTGACTTAAAAGGGTGCTCTATCTCAGTGACTCGATTTAATAAGATTTTGATATAATAAGGATAATATTGAAGTCAGATTGTGCAAAGTTAATTAAGTAGCTATGTGGTTGATTCACCAGCTATCACAAAAAATAGATTTCTTAAATGTTACTGAAGTATTTTGCTGCATTTCTACTGACTGACTCTAATTTCTTAGCCTGATAATATCTATAGACTGCTTATCTCAGTATTGTATCACCTAAAATCAGTGTGGGATTATTCCAAGATACAGTTCACCTGCACCCTTACATTTCACAAAATGTAAATTTCAGTCAAACTGCTCCATATAAAATGACATAAGGTAATGTATGCATACTTTTTTAGACTGTGACTGCTTACTGGCTGACCTTATGAATAAAACTTCATAATACAATTCAGTGCATGTTAAAATAAAGATTTAACGATAACGTAATAATATAAAACAGCATTTACAGCAGCGCCCTACACAAGCATCAAGTAAATAATGCAATGATGACAAGGCGTGATGAGTCTGACTCACTTCATGTCTTATATGTGCTTCCTGTGTTTCTAGTCATGCTCTCGTGTTACAAAGAGTCAGTCATGGCCTGTGTGGGTGGGAGGTCATTATCTTAGTAATATGAACTGTATACGTGTGTGTGTGTGTGTGTGTGTGTGTGTTTCACTGGGAGGGGAACTAATTCTGTCATGCTAGTTCCTATACCTTTCTTTTTGTTCTGTATGAGCTGTTCAGTATGAGGGTTCAGTTACAAGCACTACAGACACACAGACACACACACACACACACACCCTCTATTGGTCTCTGTGTTGGGCCACCCAGAATATTTGCATGGTAGTCCTACACCTTCAGATACGACTGCCTCTCTCCGCCTGGCACACAGCTCTCTTATGTGGACGGACCGTAGAGGTTAGGACTGAGGCTTCTCCTATTAAATTTTCCTTTTCTTCAGATGTTATTCTACAGAACACCAGGTTTTCTTTTCTGCGGTCAGTGCCTGTCCAATTCATTCAAGAATGATATGCATTCCTCAGCGGCTTACAACTAGCCGCACTCCAACAGCTCAGGGCCAAGCGGGACAGGTTGCATTGCCAAAGGCAAGGCGGCTAGTAAAGCACTTATTGGACTCTGGTTTAGTAAAAATAATGATAAAAAAGCCATATAAGACACAATACCACAGTAGCAAATTATAAAACATATTACTTGGCAGAGAGACAAGTGAATTTTTTTTTCTTTCCAAGGAAACAAGAGTACACAGCTGCTTCAGGTTTGTCCTATTTCTGACCATCTGCAGTAAGAGCCCCTTCACGATGTCTGTAACAGAAGACAAACCAAATACCTTCTGAGTCAACACAACCCTGATCCCTCCTGCAGTTGGAAAACAAATAAACATGGGCTCACGCTAGGCAGCCCTGGCGAATCCACTCAGGAATTTCAAATACTCTTGAATTTATTTTCCATGTGGTCTTTGGAGCAATCTTTGCAATCAAAGAGGTCAATTTTGTTGGGAAAGAGAAAAATATTAGGTAAATATTTTCAGGGAAACTGGTCATATTTGAAATGGAATGGCTTCCGTCGCCTCCTGCCCCTCGTTTTCAAAAACACATACAGTGTACGCACGAAAGCGCACACCGTCTGAGCGTACACACAAAGTTGTGCTAGGGACACAGATACACGCACAAATGGCTTTTCTTCAGACGCAGGCCAGTTTTTTCGGACTGATCAGTGTTGCTCCCCTGCCGCCAGACCGACTGACACGCTTGTTTATTTTTCCCATGCCCACTTTAAATTCCAACATTTCCCCCCCTCCACAACTGAAAAAAGGTCTGTGTGTGCCTGGCCAGGAGGACAAAAAAGGTAGGGAAATATCAACAAGTCGTCATTTACATCAGAACAAAAACAAACAAACCTAGGAGAAAAGAGCTGCTAAGGAGGTCCAAGGCTTCTCATGTGGCTTCAGGCAGCCTGCCAGCCAAATCTAATATGGATTTATATACAAAGAAAGTGCTTAGTTTAACATAATGAATATTTAATCATGCATGGACCCTGTAAAGCAATTTTGCAGAAATAATTGAAAGCAGACTTTGTCTCAAGGCTTGGAGAAAAAAACAGAGCAACAGCTAAACTGTTGACCCAAAGGAGCCCAAAAATCTCACGCTGGATTAAATGTTTACACTGCTGGCATACGCTCTGATAAATGAGGTTAGGAATCTGGGGTGGAATCAACGGGTGTTAAATCTGCTGATTCTGTCGGTGCGAGAGAACACACAGATGCCGGGCTGTGCACATAAACACATGCACTTGTTGGGCAGCTCCATCTCGCATCCCCCAGCTGTCTTTCTAACACTTTGACTACTTTACACTGTAACTGTTTGTATACTCCTTCATTCAGTGAGCCACGAGTTAAAAAGGAAACGCAGAACCACCTGTGTGAAATTCAAATGAACTATTTTGTGTACGGTTCATTAAAGGTGACAGAACACATTCTGTCTTCTGTGCTGTTATTTTATGTTTTGTTATAGCTAGTGTACACTTCATATCTTGCTACTGAAAACATATGGCAGTACTGCTGATGTGAGTGTTGAGATATTGACAAGGGACTGTGCTGTGACAGAAGTATACTTTATTTTTCAACAGAGCCTATAAATTCTTATTTCAATAAATAAAGTTAATCATCGCCATTTCCTGTGTCCTCCGACACTCCACCAAACAAGAGAAATTAACAATTTTCATTGGGAGGGCCAAGCCGAAGTCCAGACCAGATGAAATACAAGTCTCATCAAATCATATGAGCAATATTACATCATACGAAACACTTTCCACAGGCACGACTTGTGTCATTCACTCCTTTGTAAATTAGCTCTTGTAATAGTATTAACAAAGAGACTGTGACGACAACGCTGCATGGCCTCAGGTCACAGAAAAATACAAGAAATAGCTAAACTTGTATTTACAAAAAGAGGTTGGGGGGGGCGCGACATAAGCGGATTTGAGGAAAAGTGTTCACTTATGCAAAATAAAACAGGTTATCAGGTCTATTTGGTGATTCCCTGGCACCCTTAATAAATCAGCTTAGGGTGCAGCCTAACGGCTTCATACGCCCCACAAATCTCTGCACTGCAATAACATGCGCCAGCGAGCACAGATTAATTTAATAACTCTTTAATATTCTCCGTGAAAAAGAACAGGAGACCAGTGAGTCCAGAGCATATGGGGTGGGTGGTGAAGGGGGCTATCTGTGGAATAGGATATTGCTGCAGCAACAGATTGAATATTACATAATGATGTCATTTATATTCCATTCAAAGTGCTAGTTTCCCAGACTGGGGACTCAAACAGAGCTGGGGATTTGTCTGTGATAGAGAGTAATGGGGAGAGAAAAAGTTTGTAGGTATAGACGGCATGAGTAAGGACAAAGGTGAGCGGAGAGTGTCTCACTGTATCTGTAAGATGTAAAAGCTGAACTAAAAATGTCTAAAGCATACTGTATGACCAGCCTCCTACCATTATTAGATTATACTTCAATATAGTATGTCTGCGTACAACATTCACCATCAATAAAGGCAACAGATAACTTATGTGTTATGATTTGGCGCTATGTAAATAAAACTGAAATAGTCTTTTCCTATTTTCTACCTGGGCAAACATCTTGCGAAGCACAAAATTCATCTCTTGTTGTGATCCCGACTCCCAGGTTTGGAACCACAGCTTCAGCAGAACAAACAAGCTAATAACACAATGGATTATCCAAGAAATTCACTTCATGAAGCTATAAATAGGATTGTTTTCTTGGCTCGTGAAAAGCTGGTGTTATGGAGATGCGTGGCTTTCGGCGACAGCACAGTTTGCATGGCAAGGTAACAGGTCACTGTGAGCAGCCCTACAGACAAATGATCCCCGGTGTCTGTTTCCCATTTTGTGCTAAAGATGATAAATATCCTGTAATCAGCACAACGAGGCAAATCAAAATGACACATCTGCATCGGAAACAAGTGTTGAACACATCAGATGGCAAAATGGTGCAAGGGGTGGAGGTGAAACTGGGAGAGAATAAACAGAGCTTGCAGACGTTGTAATGAGAATTTGCTCCATTTGGCAGTAGCCCGCAGCAAAGGTCTCCCATCTGTTTCTTATTGGAAAGGGAGTCAGCAGTTTGGAGGGGGATGGATGAAAAGGGAAACACAGGAGTGAACGGACCACAGTGACATCTTACGGCAGCAGCTGATAACACACGGGAGGGTGTGGATGGATGTTTGCATGTACAGACTTTAGCTCGCATTACAAAGAAACAACATTAATTTGCATTTAGTTTCACCTGTGTGCGTGTGTTATTTAAAAGGGCAATTAAGAGGCCGCTAAGTGGAAGGTGTCCCTGAGACTGAAGTATTGGACAAATATGAATCTATCTATGTTTCTGTCTATCTGTGAGAAAGACTCCACAAAGAGATTAAAAGATGCCGACAGCAAAGTCAAACAAACGGGGCCACTTTGCTTTTCTCTGCCTCACAGCTTCTCCTTTGTGTCTCTTATTTGCTCATATCTCTCTTGTACATGGTCACTCCTTGTCTTCAGGCATACAGCAACAGCTTAAAACGTCACCTTGGGGCAGACCTCAAGCTCAAAACTAATTTAAAATGCAAAAGGAGGAGACAAAAGTGAATTCTGAATTACAGACGGAGAACAAATGTTTGCACTGTTTAATGTAAAACATGTGAATGATTTTAAAATAAACTTGACTCATGAAAGTACAGCCCCTGCACCTGGAAATCAGAGAATCAGATAATAACTCATATTGGCTTTAGAGTCTAATATTTTAATTATCTCAGGACCCAGAATAGTCTAAGCTTTGTCCTTGTGTTCGCCTTCTCAAAAGTACATGGGAGTTGGCTGACAGTGACAAAAGATTTGTTTGCATATCAAGTGACGGTCGTTTGTGCAGGAAGATTAAACAGTAAGGTCAATGTTGAACCTGTAAAAGCACTTGACAAAGAATGGCATTACAGTTGTTATTAATGTGTGTGTTTAAACTAGGTACACACACTCATGTTCTGTGTGTGTGTGTGTGTGTGTGTGTGTGTGTGTGTGTGTGTGTGTGTGTGTGTGTGTGTGTGTGTGTGTGTGTGTATTAAGGGGGTGTGAGAGGCTTTTAGCAAGATCAACAGGCAAAGCAGGTAAACAGGCTCAACAGTGGCTATCACCTGTGGAGGATGTTATAGCTTTGCCTGGCACAAGCCCTACATTTAACTTTCAAACTGTGAAAGCGAGATATTAGGGGATTTTCACAGGCCATAAAAAAAAAAAACCTTATCTCAGCTACTGTCACAACCGCACGCACACACCAAATCTGCATGTGGGTCAGATATGACACTACACAGAAACTCTAGTCGTTTTTTTTTATTGTTCCAGTGGGAACTGGCTGTAGTCTGGCTGTGTTTGGTTATGCATCAAACTGTCTAAAAGGAGTTTTGCTGTGATAACACTGACTTTATGCATACACCACATGTATTTATAGTCAGCTGCTGCTTCTGACTTATAAACACTGTTATGCAATATCTGGAAGTTGGAAATAATCTATAACTACCTGACACAAAGCTGGATTTAATGCCTCATTTACCAACATCAGTAAATCATTTTCAACACAATCACTTCAGGATTACTTAGATCATAAAAGACTAATAAATCAATGACCATTTCTGATTATGGACTGCCATTCTGCAACCATGTGACCTAAAAAAAAATCACATTTATATTCTTGCAACAGCATAAACTGTTCACATACGATTGTTTCACTTACAGTTTCCGCTTACAACAACAAAAAGTAATATTTTATTTGACAATTGACATTTATTTAGGTTAGCGTTAGGGGAAGATCATCACCTCAGTTAAATATTGAAAAAGTCAATGGCAACAACATGGAACGAGTTCACTTCTTCTATATGTAATTATTTCCCTAACCATAAACAGAGCAAACTGGTCTATGTTGTCAAAGTCATGCGCAATGAATGCCCACCATCCCACTACTTCTGTGCCTTAGAATATATAGAAGAATATAGTATTTCTTGCCAGCGACTGTGATCCAAGCAGCAATAATATTTGCTTTAAAATGTATAAAGTCAAACAGTTAGTCGTCTATAAACATAATGTTTAGGAGACAGGGTTGTACGCCTTTCTTCCTTCCTCAATGAATGTGTCCCATTAAACCCCATCTCTGCTAAGTGCAACATTATTTACAGTTGCTACACATTTGTTTTCCTATCACAAATGTGATAAACTGTGTTGACATTCACTGAACAAGGTAAGGTCTAAGGTAATAGGTATGGACAACTGAGACGCGACCTGAAAATTAAATGGGAAACAAGGGAACCCAGTACAGCCTCAAACCACCATTGTTTACTCTGAACACTCACACACACACAGACACACACACACACACACACACACACACACACACACACAGACACACACACACACACACACACACGGCTGTACAAACACCGTTTGTTGACACGGGAGGGGACACAGCAGAAAGGAAAGGGGGGTTGATGTGGAAGAGGGCTGTCGTATATTTTCTAAGACAATGGCTGCAGAGAGTGTAATTCAGGAACACGCAGGGGTTTAAATCTATATATTTAGCACACACACAATGGCTGATACCAATTTCTGACACAGATGTATCATATCTACATAGACTACTGTATAAAGCCAGAGATGAAAGAAAAATGCCCTGGTCTGAATGACGTTATCAGGACAAAACAATGGAGTAGTTATCAGCCAGAACTACCCGATTTACCCTCACCTTTGTGTTCACATGAGACAAAGCTAAAGCACAATACAGAGTGACTGATAAGCCGGGATTCAAAGGAAATCTATCATTCCTTAAGTGAGCATTTAATAAAAAATAGCTGAGTATTAAACAACACAGGGGGCTGCATTGGTACCAGTGGGAAGGTGAAATACAATGCGGAATATAATACTACACAAAGGGAAGGTTATCACGGAAATAATCGTTTTATCCTGTGTTGCTACGATTGCAAAGTAAACAGCAGATTTATGTTGTACACATAACAGTAATCTCCCAGGAATGTACTCTTATAAGTACTAGACTGGCATTGCTGTCAGATATTAGCTGTTTGCGTTGCAGCAAAAGTCGAACCAGGTTAAACTTATTTTGCTCTGCGTCGGCACCCCATAGCTTTGTTCTCATTTGAATGAACGAGCACCGAGCATGACCAAACAAACTAAGTAAATCCTAATGTGCCCCATGGCTCCATCAGGAAAGCAGAGACATTTGTGTTACTTGTCTGCATGCCGGGCTGTTTGTGTTAAAGACGATACACGCAACAGATATAGCAGAAGATATTAAAAGTAAAAATTTAAAAAAGAGAGATCACTGACTGATCAAGCAATTCTTTCCTCAAACTCAATATATCTTTGACACTCATCCGCCTCAAAGTAAAGTCATTTAGAGAGTAAAATTCGCTAAATATAACGCACTCCTGTACAACAACAGCACCCTCTAAGACCTCAATAATAAACATAAAGGAGGATTAATACCTCTCTGACAGCGTCAACACAAAGTGAAACATTATCAGCTTCATAAAAGTAAAACATTTATGGCAGACCTGTTGTGTTGGATCACATTAGATTGTACAGGTGTAGCTAATGAAACCGTTTAAATGAAGTGTAAGGGCTTTGTTTCATTCATTTCAAACTTCGTGGTCACTTTTCTAATGGTACAGTTGAAAGGGGGTTTCTGATTGTCTCACTCAGCACATACTAAACTGCAGACGATAGCCACAGTTTCCAGAAAGTACTGCATGTTTTCTAGTACTCACCTCGTCAGCTGGTGGACGGAGGAGCAGATGCACTTGGCCTGAAAGTAACAGATAATCTCGTTTGAACTCATGAAATGTTGTATTTATCCCGCCTTTGCCACATCTGAGGTCTAAACCCCTCTACAACTAGCAGCTAGTTAGACTGTAAATTGTCATTTTATTCTTACAAAACGTGTCCTCAAGTCAGTGCACACGACCTGTATGACTGCAACTAACTAGCACCAACAAGTTCGCTAGCTAAAGTTGACTCGACCATTAACGTTACATTAACTCACCTTTTCTCTGACGGTAAAAAAAAAAAAAAAAAAGTGTCACTTGTTTCCCTCCTGGCCTCCAAATATCTGAGGTCTAAATCCCTCCACAACTAGCGGTATATATAAAAACAGTCTCAGTCTCCAAACTGCAGGAACTGAGCTGATTTAGCACGCTAACGTTAACTTAAACCGTTAAAGGTTACACGTTACATTAACGGCTCACCTTTTCTCTGACAGCAAAACTATGTCACTCGTTGCTCTCCTACACGTTTTCTCTTTTTTAATAACCTAACTTAATTTGGCTATGTTCAATAAATTAAATGAATTAGCCGTGTTAGCCATGATCTTGATTAAAGCAGGTGCGGACTTACCCATTTCCCGACTGGGGGGGTCATCCTAAGCTGCGTCACCATGGTAACCACAGTTGAGACCCCAATAATAATAATAAGAAGAAGATCCGTCACTCAGTTTACATGCATTTTTAACACACACACACACACACACACACACACACACACACACACACACACATATGATATTTTTTATATATGATTTTTATATCATATATATATGATTTTTTTATGTACACATGGTTCACATGCAAAATGTGGAGAGAGATGGTGGAGTTATGGGCAGCCACCCACAGCAGCAGTTGGGGGGGTTTGGTGCCTTGCGCAAGGGCACCTCGGCAGTGCCCAGGAGGTGAACTGGCACCCCTCAAGCTACCAGTCCATCACCATATTTGTCACATACTGGACTCGAACCGGCCACCCTCCTGTTCCCAAGCCAATGTGGACTGAGCTACTGCTGCCCAATAAATTGGGGATGCTGTTGTATTTGAAAGAAGCCCCTCACTACACAAAAGTCAGAAATAGAGTTTTGAGGTGGGAGGTGCTCATATCAAAATCATAACACTTTATAAGATGCAACTGGAAACAAAACTCCTGCTGCAGTTTCTAAATTAATTACAATTTTGTGAGTGGATCTTGAGTTTAGGTGTTTGTTTTGGTTTTTGGACACATAAAAGTTAGAATAATACAAACAGATAGGTCATAACATGACATCTCCCTAAATTATCAAATAGATTTCAAGTGTTTCTGTGCTGAGAAATCAACTCTTGCAATGGGAATTTAGAAACAAACCCTGTCACACCATCTACCATAGGTCTTTTATCTTGTTATATTTATTTTCTAAATATCTGTATCCACTATAATGACGGCAATAAAGATTTTTGGTGCACAAATAATGTGAAAATGTGTCCTACCATTCAGATAATAAACCCTGTTATTAAAGGCGACTGGTTGCAGTGACACAAAGTCTACAAGGCACACAGGTATCACTCACATAAACAAGTTTAATCTTGTTTTTCCGTCACATAATATTGCAGCATATTTAGCCTCTCACGCCACAACCTTTACTGAACAGCGTGCTTGTTTTTCCATCTTTTTGTTGACTAGTACATCAACACGTCTGTTCTGTGTACACAAGCCAAAAAAACCCACCAAGCACTGTGAATCATATTCGTGCCACACCGGAAAGAAAATTATCCTGAAAGTAAAAGCCTCAAACATCAAACATAGTGTTTTGTAATCTCTCACTTTCACACTCAGCAGTACACAAAAAGGTGACCGATCTAATACAATGTACCAAAGCAAACACAAAGTCCACAGTGGATAAGAGGAGCCGTGTTTAAGCAGCCATTAGCGTGTGTTTGAGTTAAAGAAGCCATTTAGTAAAGCAGTGCTGTCATGTGGTATTTGCTCCGACACTGCTTAAAGGCTGGCTAGTTAAACAGGCAAGGAAGGAAGGGTCAATATTTTCACAGGCAAGCTTGGAGACACAAGGGTTGAGATTGGCTGACAGCCATTTCCCACATTCTTACCACTTCCAACCGGTGCTCAAACTGGTTGGGCCTCAAGACAGGATGGGCATCCTGTGGACAACAACACAGGACGAAATGAATATTTGACAATGTTTGGTGACAAGTAATGCACTGGCATTGTCACCAATTCTCCTTCAATTGCAGTTTTTACAGTGGCGTCAAGTCTGTGATTTATAGGTCTATTTATTAAACACTCGTCTATACTTTACCGTAATCGGTGTAAATATGCAGCACGGTCAAGTAGGGATCGAAGATATTAGAATATATTGTTTCATTTTTATTTGGTATGTTTGTTAAAAAATCAGGGCAACAATTGTATAGCACACAACAACAGCTACCCCGTCAACTCATCCTTCACACTGCTTCCATCTAGTCGCAGATTTATATTTACATTTAATCATTTAGCTGACACTTTTATCCAAAGCGACTTACAAAAGAGGGAAACAATTGAGGTACAGACACATATCCCTGGCTCAAAAATGGGCACACTATGGCTGGGGTTTTGTCCTTTCTGCCATAGCATCTCTTAGCAAAACACCCCGGTAACTGCCATGTGCTGAGAGCTATATGTATGGGATACAGATGGAAAAATGTGCTGCATTAGATGTGTGTATATGCATTTATTTTTCACCTACTTGGCTGTACAAATTGAGAGCTACAAGTAATCAGAGTCAAACTTTCTGCATGAATTAACCAGTGAAGCTGAATCTGATTTTGAATTTGGCTAAAAAAAAAAACCTCCTAGAAGACCTCAGCAGAAAATCTCAGCATCACTCAAACACATCTTCAATATTATTACGGCGCCACTGGCTGCCGTTTAGTGTGTACTAATTGTGTTTCCAGGAGTGATTCTGCCTTTCCATGTGCAAACAGGGTATGTTTGCACATGGAAAAGACCTATAAACATCTCACGACAGGTGCATATAAGGAACAACAAGAGCACAGCAGGTGTTTTTTATTTAAAATTTTAAATGGAAGTGAGCAGGCAGTGTGTGATTTCATGTTTAGCAGCCTCTGAATAATAATAATAAAAAAAAACCTTTCGTATTTGATCATCCAGTTCTGGTAACCTAATTGCCTTCCATAGTCAATTACCCAAGTGCACATTGTCCATTACCACGCATGCTTTTTCAGCTTCATTTGCTGTGAAGTGAAAATGCAGCAATTTCAATCTTAGGGAGACATTAATGACAGCTCATCATCCAGGCAGAAAAGTAAGTTCACCAAATTAGTAACCTCATCATCCTGGTTGTCCAGGCATTCACTGTGATGTGTTACCAATGAGGCAGCAGGGCATCCTGGGTAAAACAAACTGTCTAAAAGTCAGCGGTGATGACTGAGTAGGTGGCATTACACCTCCATAAATGGATGACTGTCAAACTCATTGTATTATTAGGTCATTCCAGGTCTGTAAAGTTAACTTGTAGAAAGGAAAGCGGATTTATAAGTCCAGAATCGATAAATATCACATCACATTTAGCCTGGTGCTTAGAAAGGTGCCCTTTATAAAAAGGTATTTAGTTCCACCTGCTGTTCACATTGGAAACTACATGTTTTCTGTGTCTGTGCTGAATGTATGGATGGCAATAACTTATACCTGACCAGGATTTCACATATTAATGTTAATGCACTCATGGCAGACATACTGTACCGCTCCATTCAGCACAGACATATTAATAAAATGTGTAAACAGCAAACAGTGAAGTTATTGCTTACTAAGATATACTTACATTGCCTGTTATTTCTAACAGAAATGTTAGATTTGCTGTATGGTTATAAAACCTTGCCTTGCTCTCGTGAGTATTCAGAGTGCGGTGTAATATTTTGCAAAACATAGCACCAAATAACACGAGGAAAAATGGATGAAATAATTGCCTCCGCTCTGTAAAGCCTTCTACTGTTCAGAATTAGTGGTTTGTATTGATTAGAGGTGAAACACTGCTCCCAGATGCTCGTCCCAGAAGCTGATGCTGTAACAATCTGTCATTCAAAACGCCGACATCCTCAAAGCATTTGAAACATGTTGGTGGAATTTCACACACCCAGAGTGCAAGCACAGAGATCCAGTCGACAGGATTTTAGCAGTGGTGAGAAAAAAAATATAGACAGACTTGCTAGTGTATACTTCCACCCGTTTGTGTAGCTTGGTTTGACATTTCTCACCTGTTGACAGGCCAAAAATGTTGCACAAACAAGGACAAAGTGTCTACTTGTCAGTAAGGCAAACTGTGTGTTTAGCCTTAAAGTGAGCCTTTGACTTCAGGCTGAGTGGGTCATTGTGGCTTTGCCTACATGTCAGAGGAAATGTGTGTGTTTGACCTCCAGCTTGTGGACTTCAACAACTTATTGAGAGGAAGTCCCTTTGCCATTAAAAAAGGACCAGTGTGTTAGATTGAGAAGGATATATTGCCGGGGATTGAAATATATTTATAGGTATGATTTTATTAGTGTATAATCACCTGAAAATAAGAAGTTACGTTCGAATGAGCTTTTTATATCTACAGAGGGAGCAGGTCCTCTTCCTTGAAGTCTGCCATGTTTATACAGGAGCCCATATTCGACAAATATCATCCTCTGTTGCACTGATCCCTGGACATTCTGTCAGTCATTTTTGACTCCATCTGCACCGCCTCTGATATATGCTGTGACCTTGATTCATCGTCTACAGCCTAATTTAATTGAACAGGCTTTTTTTTTTTTTAATCTTTATTTGTACTTTGATTTCTTATTTCTATTTTTAAATAATCTTGTTTATATAGTTTTCTATTTATAAAAGTTTAATTTAAATCCAGATTTATCTTACAGGTTAATTTTAATGTATGTTTACTGTGTCTCAGGTTGTTACTGGATGCTTGAATTCCCCTCAGGATCAACAACGTATCTAACTATCCATCTATCTATGGTGAGGGTGAGACAAAGTGTATTCAGTTGGTTGCAATTTGCAACTTCAGTGTTAATTACCACAAAAATCCTATTCACTATTAAGATAAATTTAAAAAGGTATAATTTCCAGCATGACGTGTGTGTGTGCAATGAAGGTGAGTGGTTCTAAAAACACACTTCTTTCCGATTTCGTCAAAGTAAACCAGATATTACACAAACTTAAATGAACTAAACAGAGAATTTTTGTTTCACACTTTGTTTTCTTATACTCTGATCAAAATATGCGGAGAACCTTCCATAGCTTTGTATAAGAAAAACCCTTTAAATCTTTCTACCTTTATGGATAACAAAAAATTATGAAACAATGTTGTTCAAATAAATTTAATGCCACCAAAAAGAATAGTGTGCTGCACATCTTGGGAATTGTTTCAGTAAACAGAGGTTAAAAAAAAAAAAGTGTTATAACTTATTTACAGTTAGTCAGAGATTGGTTTAAGCAAAACCTACCTAACAGCTCTATATTTACAGTTGAAGCCCGATACATTGTAATCCTAAAACAGCAGTGCTCTATACGATTTTTTGTAATCAGCCATGTGCTCGGTTTAACATCAAATAAATGTATAACCCCTAAAAAAGTCAGCAATGACACTACAAGGTACAAAACAAAAAAAGAAAAGAAAATATTTTGTTCTAAAGCTCAAATATTCTAATCTTTGGGTAGCGATGAAAGGCAGCAAAAAAAAGATGTAGTATTTAAACATTACATTTTACACTGAATATTCATATTGGGCTATTTAATATGTCCATATCTTTAAGAAGTAATAATTCCAGCATTAAAAAAGGAAAGAGCACACTAATCCAGCAAATACTAGCAAAATATTGTTTAAACAATGTCATTTTGGCTATGATTAAATTATAACTGCACCCTCACAATGTGTAATAAGGTCAGATATAATAGAAAAATGCTCTGACTCTCAAAAAGATGCATAGTTTGACACGGCAGTCCCTTCATTGTTCGGATAGTCAGTCAGAATCTTCATATGTACAGCAACTTAAGGCTTTCTGCGCCTGGAAGAAAGAAAGGGAAAAAGTTTAAAACCTTGATTACTCTGATTTTAAATTCAAGACAGCTGGAATATTGTAATCTATATAAATATTTCTAGAAATAATAAAAATCTTACTTTTGATATCCGTAGCTTGTACTTGCTACTGGAGGCTAATAGAAGGAAAAGGGTGAGACATAAATTAGAGTAACTGCATGAATTTTATGGTAATTGCACAATAAAATGTCCTGAAAGCATAAGTATAGTGTAAAAGGTCCAGTGTGTAATATTTATGAGGCTCTATTTACAGGCAGAAATGGAACACAACATGCAGAACTAACTACTATGTTCTCATTAATGTATAATCACCTGAAAATAAGAATTGTAATGCGTTTGTTACCTTACAATGAGCCTTTTATATCTATAGATTCCGTGGGTAGTCTATCACGGAGTCCGCAATGTTGAACCTCCATGTTTATACAGTAACGGACAAACTAAACACTGGCTATAGATGGGGCCTTTTGCAATCAGCAACTACAAGGCTATGACACTAAATCCTACACACCGGCCCTTTAACAGTATTTTTGTTGCATCTTTATCTTTACCCTGTTTTCAATGTCCTCCGTTTGAACTGATCCTTCTCCAGACCCTGATCGCCTCTTGCGACTGAAACAAACAAACAAAAAAAAAGAGCTTTATTAGTTATCTGGACAAAACAAACAACAAATCTTACAAACGTTGACTCTCACTCATAATTAGAATTTGACATTATCATACAAGAGATAATGACTAGACTTATAAGTGACTCTAAAATCTGTAGATGCTGACATGAACTTATTGACATTTTACTTGTTCAGAATCACAAACCTTCAATTTTCATTTTATAACGAGGTTGGTTTGATTAAACAAAATAAAATATATATTTCTGTTGCAGGTTTTTAATGCCAATCCACCAATTTTTGAGGAGACAAAATGAAACTCTTTTCAGTATGTTTATGTATATTAAAGCCTGAAGACTGTTTGTGCACAGTCTGAAACTTCTTATAAATGAACACAATGTTTGTTCCTAGAAGTGCGTTGTATTTATGCACACAAAAAAAAACAGAGTGGCAGAGTTGGCAACAGTTTTTGGCTCATCTTTTTGGTCTTTCCCAAACTTCGTCCTACAAAAACACAGGCTGAAAGTATGTGGCAGCTAAACACATTTTTTATACTCAAACAGGTTACTTTACATTTTACGATAAGGTTGGACTTGTAATGATGAGCTTACATTGCTCTGTACACATACATAAAAATATCACAATCTGTAGAGTTCACATACTGTACCTTGGTGCTGTTGGGCACTCTTGTTTTAATGTCTCAATATCAGTAAACTGCACAGCTTGTCCGCCGCCTCTGGTCTTAAAGACGTTGCCCTGGAGAACAAAAACCTCACAAATGACCAAAGGAGAATAGAAGAAATGCATACAAACAGCAAAAAGGGTAGAACTGTCCCATTAATATCTAAAAAGGCACCAGTGTGAAATCAAACAAAACATGATCAAGTCAAATTCATGCAAGTTATGAAATAATCAGATCAAATTAAGCAATTACGTAATTTTACCTTGATCAATTTGGTCTCGATCTCCCCATCGGAGGCAAGCTCTTGATGTCTAAGGACATACTTGTCACATTTAGACAGAGCTTTCTCGTTCGGGGTCGACACCTTGATTGCATTGGGTATGATTGGCTGCATGACAGTGTCTAGGTCCAAATTAGAGGTTGGTTTGTGGTCTACCCATTTCTCCCCACCAGCAGATTGTGAGCGCCTGTGCATTGGACGAACCGGAGCCGTCTGGTGATCCCGGTGTGAGAAAGACAAACCAGGAAGTTATTCACATGTGACACCAGCAAGGATCATTTTGTTTGTCGGGGGTTAGTGGTGATGTTGAGTAATAGATGGGTGTTAGCTTGGGTTAAAAATAAATGTACTACTGGAAGTCTGGAAGAGGAACTTTTTTTAAATATTCATTTCAACATTTTGGTGGGAAAGCATTTCAAAATCACATCTAATATTCTGGCCTTCCAGTAATACATATTTAAAGTAGCTAAAACACACACGCGCCAGTGAACACAAACCAGTAAAGTGACAAAGAATCAACATGCAAAGCAGCGTAAAGGTAGTGCAGAAATGGGTAGCAATTAAGACTACATGCCATTGGAATATAGATGTGGTTTGTAGAGCTGGTTTAAGGCGTGTTATCAGTTCAAAATCCTGCCTAATAGTCTTAGAAGATTATGTTTTTTTGGTCCCAACACACCGAGCAGGTCAAATAGGACCTCCTGCTGTATGGCCCACTGCGGATGGAAGGTTTCATTTTGGCATGGTAGTGATTAAAGCGAATTACTGTTTCGTCTCGCTTCATTAATCATTCATTATTTCAATCTTTGGGAAAGAGAAAATCAGAGATGTTGGCAGCAAACAGCTGGAACCAGGTGAAACTATATTTTTACAATATGAATCAAATCACAGGCCTGATTCAGACCTTGACCCAAAGGGGAAAAAAAACTGCACATGTGCCAGGTTTTTTTTTTTATTTGGCAATAGTTTGACACTCAAGCTGAGTTCACCCAAACCAACATCATAGAGTGTCACATCAAATCAGTCCACATACGCAGACTGACCAAGCTCCAGCACTGCAGCTCTATGTTAAGTTCAGCTTCGTTTTTGGTAATATTATGTGTGATTTTTTTCCCCTCACTCCATTTCTGGTCTACTTTTTATGAATACCTTATTAAATGATCCAAAAAATACTGACGTTACTGCTCCATTACAGTGTTTTGTTTTTGATAAACATGTATTTGTATGTCTGTTTTTGTCATTGTAAATCGTGCGGCTGAAATGTGTGATGATATACTACAAAAGGAAAAGCAGTTCTAGAGAGCACTTAGCAACAAGCAAGAACCACAAACATGATATAACTACTCATACAGCTTAAGATGCAAGTCAAGAGGGTTTACAAGCACGGCAGACCAGTCTGCCTTTAGTCTAGATTAGAGTCAGTCTACACTGATGCAGCACTTCTACTCATAACACTACGGGTGCACTTCTACACCAAGGCAAGGTTTAAACTACAAGCTCACACATAAAAACTAAACATAATCTTATGGTTCTAAGGCTCTAACACACACACACTAACCCTTGAGCCTGCCTCTAGGTCTAGCCCATAGACAAGTGTCGTGGCAGTGGCCTCAGTGTCTGTGGCCCAGCGCTGGCCTCTCCTGCGACCCACACTGCTGCTGCCGTGGCATGCGGCGGGAGTCCGGCTCCTGTACTGCGGAGTCCAAGGGTGCCTAGACTGGCTGCTTGAGTCTAAAGGGAGCCTCTGCTCCCAGCTAGAGATGCAGGAGGCTACTGAAGGATAGGCTGAAGAGGACGAGGAGGACGAGGAAGAGGAGGAGGTGGGGGTGGGGTAAGCGTCCTGAGCTGCCCTAACATTGGCTCGATTTTGATGGGAAGGAGTTTGGCTGAAGTCCTGAAAAGTGACGAGGGAATGGGGCCAAGCATTGTGGATGTTAGGGGCTCCAGATGAACACATATATACAGGGTAACATAGAAAAGAAGTTGCCGTGTACAGTAAGCATAAAAAAAATCTTAAAATTTGTGTTTAAGATCATCATAATAGTAATTAGTACCATGCAAAATTTCCATGTTACACAAAGTTTCATGAGACAGTGATGACGGAACAGGCAGTATAACGGAGTGAATTACTTACAGGAAGCGGTGACGGTGAGGCAGACCTCTTCTGGGCCATGTTGCGATCTCTCTCTCGTGAAGGCCTGTCGGGCTTCTCTGGGCGCTCAGTGGGACCGCCGCCACCGCTGCTCTCTGTCACTATGGCCTTGAGCTGCTTCAACTTTTCATCCTTCACCCACAGCTTGTTCTGCATCTCCAGCTGCTTGGCGTTCACTCGCCTCTCCTAATTAGAAAACGCCAGCGGGAAGCAATGGAAAGGACAGTCTCATCACTTAATCCTATAGGACAAAATTCTGAGGTATTGTGGCTCACAAGTTGAATTTTACCAACCACAAAGTTCTTGCAGGTTAGACAATATGTTAAGTTCATAATTTTTCCTGATGAAGGTCTGAGGAGCTACTCATAGTTGTGAAGAGAGTACAAGTGATTAACAGGACCCATTTCAACCACTATTTTCCTTTATTAGTGAAACCCTGCGGGTAGAGTCTCTCTTCACAAAGTAAATCAGATGGAGGTGGATAGAGGAGGATGAAACATGGCTGTTAACCAATTATTTATAAAATGCTTGCTTTAGGTAGCTACTAATTAGTCCAAGAGTATTTCTTATTGTTTTTTGTACCTGATAATAAGGAGACACGGTGTAGCAATAATTAGTGTAACAATTTAAAAATGAAATATTAAATAAAGAGTATTTAACAAATGATATATTACATATTCTAGGGACAGTAAAATATCAAATAAACTTGCTAATCAAAAAATGTGTATGTTTATTTTCCTCTTTACATTTGTAAGATTAATATTATCAGTTATCATATCAGCCACAACAGATAATTATTATTGTTATCTGCCCTGAAATATTATTTGGTAAAAGCTCCATCCTCCTAAACTTACAATCGTATTCATAATACTATAATCATCATAATATACAATATTATTATTATTATATAAAGTAATATTTATGTTGTTTTTGCTCCATGTTTGTCCTTCTACATTCTGTTTTTAAATGCATTAGGAAACTAAATTATTGATCTCACAGGGATTTAGTGCTGCTTTTATAGGCTACTAAAATATTAAGCTGACAGCACGGGGCAAACATACGTTAACATGAGTATGTGCAAGCCCTCTATATACAGCCCAAACTTTACCGACTAGTAAGGCTAGTAATTCATACTTACACACTCCTTCTCCCACTTGAGTTTGGTGTCTGACACCATGCCATGCATGCGCTGCTCCATGCGCCTCCTCTCCGACAGCTCCCTCTGTAGCTTTTGCTCCCGTGTCTCCAGCGCCTGCTGAAGTGAGCGTTTGTCCTGCTCGTACATGTCTGTTGTCTTCTGCAGGATATCGATCTAAAGAGGAGTACCAGAAGTGTGAGAAAGTGAGTTCACAGAAGTTTCACAAAATGTTTAAAATGCTGCAAACCAAATGCATAAAAGAGCAGAATACGTAAGTGAAGGAGACAGCACCTTGTATTCCAGTGTTTTGGATTTTTTCTCTAATCGCTCAATCTCCGACCTCTGGTTGATGATAACTTTGTCTTTCTCACTCAGTCTGCTTCGTTGATCATGGAGGAAGGTCTCCTTTGCATTGAGCTGACTGTCAAACTGCTGAAGCATGGACGCCAGTGTATTGGCTGCAGGAGAAAACACATGAATGTACCGTTGATTTGAAATGTTGCTTTTTTTTTTCCTGCAGGCAGCAAAAAATATATACTCAATGATCAAAAAACAAAACAAAAAAGTGACTAGGGTGGAGTCATCTACAACTCTGAATAACTGTCTGCAGCGCTCACCAACAGATGATGAGCGAGAGTTTGAATACGTGTTATGAAAATTACAGATGCATCTTTGCTGTACTGTATAAATCCAATCATTCATTATAGCATAAAATCAGCAGCGAAGCAGGCTGTATATACACCAGAGAATTATTTGTGATGTAGAAAATGGGGCTGTACCGGTTTTGTTGTACTGCTCTGTCATCATCTGACGAATGCGATGCCTTCTTTGCAGCACCTCAATCAGACAGGGCAACGTCTGATCATCAGCTGGGTCCACCAGCTCACAGGGCGGCAGGGCTGGAAGGCTTTCAATGAGCTGATTCAGCAGAGCTGGGTCATCTGCTGTGTGATTAGGTATATGTTATTGTAGAATTAATAACACGCAGTAAATAAAACAGCAACATTTCTGGAATGCAAATCTGACATGTAAGAAGAATACAGCTTGCGGGTGATTTACCGCCATTACTGGGACCTCCTCGCTCTTCCAAGCGTCGTGACAGGTCGTCTCTGAAGGCCTGGTTTCTGTGTCTGCGTCCTGCAGCGAGGCCACAGATCGGCCGGTCAACCGGCCGTGCCACCTCGACCTCCTGGGTCATCTCTGCAAAGCGCATCACCAGCTGCAGCACATACAGTGGAATACTATTAGAAATACACTTCCTAATTTGTTTAAATCACCTAGCAGTGCTCCGAGTTTCGAAGCATCAGCAGGAATCTGGGAGGACATTTGTATATTTGGGGGATATATATTGGAGAAAGCAACATATATTCAACTATCTAGGATAAGAGGAGGAAGTAAGATTAGAGAGACAACATTAGATTTTACATTTAAGTCATGACATGCAAGACAAATACAAAGTCTTACCATAGTTTCGTCATAATCATCAGCCTTTGGGTTGACACACACAATCATCCTGACTTTGCCCTCTCCATCAAAGTAGTTTTTAAACAGATGTGTAACTTTAGAGTCTCTGTATGGCACCATCTGGAAGAAAAATAATAAAAGGCTCTGTGAAACTGCACCTACCGGAAAATTAACAACGATACGTGTGAATATTTATAACAGAAATAAAAAAGCGACAGTTAAATGATGATACAGACTGTAAAATACCAACCTTGTTAGTTCCACACATCTGGTTTTCACGCAGGACTTCCATACAAGTGCGCAGTGTCATCAGCGACTGGTTAATGTTTCCTGTAAATGAGACGTTACTAGAGATGTTTGGTGTTTGAACAAGCATTATTACTAAACACACTGAAAACATGCAGGTACAAATGCCTCTGTTTCCACAGCAAGGAATGAACTGACCTGCTTCACGGAGACGGCTTCCCTCTGCTCGGGTTCTGCTGGTGCGTTCACTGCCTGCTAAGTCCACCAGACACAGCTGGCTCACGTTCACCTGGTTTTTGTCCTGCAAATTAATAAACACACTGTTAATATCATCAAACATCGGCTGGAATCCTTCGTGACGCATTACGTGTACCTGCTTTTTGTTACAGCCTGATTAGTAGAAATGGAAAATCAGAACGGATATCCCTGATTACTACATCCAAACACTGCTGGGAGTAAAAGGACTCAGTATTTACGTTAGAAACCTGGTTCGCTCTGAAAAAAAAGAGGCGTGAACAAAAGGCTGCAGCTCAACTACAGTTTGGGTACGTTTGTTTTGAGAGAGACAGCTGTGGTCAAGTGACACAGATGGTAAATGAGAGAGGGAACACGGATAGTGACAAAGCCAGTGAATCAGAGAAATAAAAAGTTATTTTAAAAGTAGATTGTTTCATAGTGGTTACGTCCGTCACAAATAAACACACCCAGACCACCAGCAACAACCTCCTCTTTGCAGTTGTATGTTTCATTGTTTTTGTTTTACCTTTATGTGTATGAAGGCAATAAAGACTAAAGTGAAAAAAAAAAAATGCCGTCATAAAAACAAACTTTTATATAAAAAAAAAAAAAAATGAAAACGTTTTTCTGGAGCTGCATGTTACCTGTAGAATGTGATCGCCATCAGCATCAAGTGGTGCCTGGGCCAGCTTCACTGTGAACACGCTGTGGGAGCGACTAGATTCACGGTTGAGTTGAGTGTTGGCTATCCTCCTTTTCTTTTGTCCTGGAGACAGAGCAGAGCTTCATTAATGCAATGTGCAACATTAAGAACAGAAGCAACACTACAGGTGAAATCATTTCTTTATTGATTTGTCCAATGATTCCCATTGATTTTCACTAACTGAATATGACTCTTGAATATAGCCACTGGAGGCTATATATCAAAACTCCCCTCCATATCCACAATTATTGTTATGGCTCAACAGCGGACACTAAAAGCTGTTGGAAATGTTTAAACCTTGCAGTCCCCAGACTTTGTGATTCATATTAGTCTACATATCAGGGGAACACATAACATAAAATAAAATACAATGCAACTATAAAGACAAAGTTATTTATTACCACTCACCCTTCCAAAAGACTTCAAAAGCCTCCTCTGTAGATTTGACCTCGACTTCTGTGCAGCCAGCCACATACATGTTATGATTCTGATCCTCACGGAGGATCTTGGATTGAGGTGGTCTGAAACACGTTAATGAAAACAATCAACACAAACAATGTGACACAATGTGACGCTTTAGTAAGACTAGCAGCGAAAGCTAAAATGATGTTAAGACAGAATCTATGGAGACACACAAACACATTCAGGGGTACAGACACATGCACACTGGGTTTGTACACAAGCTCGAGCCATTCAGGGACGTTATGTGTCTCCACGCTAACAGTGACAGCAGGGAGTCCAGCGGGGAGTCCTCGAAGACAACAGCCACCACCAACAAAAGCTAGTAAGCTATAATGCTATTTACAGGGCTTTGTGTTAATGGGATGGAAAAGCACAGATGACCTATGCAACATATCAGTTACAGCCAGGTTACAGCTATGGATAAACAGAGTACTGTGTGACGTGCTTTTACTGGCCACATACATGAACTCATTGTTCCGTACAGGCGTGCCTCCACCGAGCCACCTAACAAAAACAGGAGTTTTCAAAGTGCATCTCGTCAACATAGAAACGTGGTTGCACAACTACTAGAAAAACATCTGTAGTGCACATTAGTTGGGCGTACCTGTGTGGGTCATATCATACATTAATAACACTACAAATAACCTGGATTCAAATAGGCTTCGTACAGACAACCCTTCAACATGACATTGTGTTTAAACAAGACGTATGGTCTCTTACTTTGGTCTGATCGGGTCAAATGGAGCATCTTCGAGAAGATCGTAGATATAGTTGTTGTAGACCTCGATGTAGGACACAAACACGCTGTAACAACAGTCCTCATCCACATTCTCAGATTTACACGCCTCCTCTGAGCTGATCATATCTGCAAACTCTGGGTCAGCCTTCTGCCTAAAAATAAAGAAAAGCAACACAATGAACAGCAGTCAAAATGCACTTTGAATTTAGTTCCCTTCAATTCTATCTAGTACTAGTGAACACCACAAATAGCATAGAAAGCAAAAGGTGAATTAAAATAACTCATAGCTACCTGGAAGACGGCGTTTTGGGCACTGACTGTTGACTGTCTCGCTTCTGTCTCTCCAGGAGAGCATCAACCTGATTCTGGATCTCCATCCCATTTTTGTCGTCTGGTTTAAACACCTGATGAAGATTTAAAACATTCCATGTAAATGTCCCAACCCCGTCCACAAATTTAGAAACCAACTACAGAAAACGTTAATGAATGAAAGTCTTACAAATCTTTTGGCCTGAAAAGGGCCGATGCTGTTGAAGAGCATGTCTAGAGAACGGGGGAGGAGTCCACCTTCTCCAGGTGAGCCGGTCATGGTGAAGGTCTTACCACTTCCAGTAACACCATATGTAAACAGCAGACCTATGAATATGAAATATCACAATTATATAACCACTTTTCACAAAGAGAATTAGGTATGTGGGATTACATCAATTAATCAAATAATAATTTTTGCACTAATTTTATGGGATAAACACGGCGCACATCATTTGTTTAATATGAAAAACTCACTTACCATTTTTACAGTGAACAAGGTCCTCTACCAGCGGCCTGGCAACATCCTCAAACAGCTCCATTTGAGTGGTATTAATACCAAACACCTTTTTAAATGAGTACTGTGTCTAAAGGACCAACAAAAAGGAAAATACACTACATGTGAGTGGCATTTAAGAGATAGTGGTCAATAAAAGCCATTATTATGATCATCATCATGCATTATACCTGATACTGTCTGAGAAAGTTTTAGGTCTCTACTGAATAGAGGTATGACTAAACCACCTTTATGGATTTTTTTTTTTTAAGGTCAACTGAAATATATCACTGGTGGCATACGGCAGATATTTGTTCTGTTTACCTGCTTGTTTGGACTATAACTCTGGAGCGAGACGTCAGAAGGGAACAAAAACAAGTATAGAGAGTCAATTTGTTTCATACACTCAAATAACTCCCACACTTACCTCTTTGTATTCCCCATTGCGGTTGGCTTTAAGGCCATCAGGAGCGTGGAGCTGAATAGTGGAGCTGCTGATCATCTCAACACAACATTCCTCATCTTCTGCTCCCAGTGGACGTATACGGCAGTATACCTAGAGAGATGAAAGAGTAGATGAGGTCTAGTGTGCTCAAGCCATGATGACCGGAAGAGTTACATCCAGATAAACTTAATTTGTAAGAAATACCTCTCTATAAGCCTATATCAGCGAAAAATAAGATCAGCTCCACATGTGTCTCTTTCACTTTACTTCGTAAATGTAAGTCTTGATATGTTGTGTTTGTATGAAGCACTAGATTAACACAATGTAAATTCAGTTTTACGATTCATTTTCCTTTTATTTTTATTGAGGCCCTTTAACTAAGACTTGAGGTTTAATATTGTTTCAGTCTGAGGAATAAAAAGGTGAATTGTTCACTTACTCCAACAGGATCTTTCTCTATGCTGGATGCCTTTTTGGGGCCAGGCCTCCGAGGAGTCTTACCTTTGCTGCAAGTGATGAAGCAGAACAGAATCAATGTCAAACACACACACACAAAAATGCTTTATTGTTACATGCAATTTAATAATCCACATAATTCACCCAAGTCACTTACACTACATGGCCAAGAGTATATGGACACCTGAACATTACCTGGTTCACAGAGGTCAAATTCATCACCAAGTCCGAGTTGATGAGGTCAGGACTCTGTGTAAACTAGTCAAGCTCATCCACAACAAAATCTTTCTATATGTGAACTGTCATGTAGAGACAGAAAACATGAAATTGTCTTAAATAGCTTTTAATCTTAAGATAATTAATTGGAACTGAGGGGAGCAAGGCCAAACCAGACCAGACTTAAAACACACAGGTGTATACACAGGTATGTGGTGGGCAGAAGCGTCATACTTTTGGCCACATATAATGTGTAATATTCTGCGACATATGCCTAATCTGCTCTGACATTTAACCTCTAACTTCTTCTCAGTTAACCAGTTAAGCTCGTTAAACTAGCCAGGTTAGCTCAGGTGTCCCTCGCTGACGATCATTCACAGGTGATGGTCAACAAAAATATGAACTTAACATTAAATTGCCGAGTTAAGGCTGACATAGCTGCCCTTTTCTCAGAGATATAACGCGAATCTGTGTGATAGTGTAAAAGTGAATGCTGAGCACAAACGTCAATATTGACCAGTTGGCAGTAGGCGGCTAACGTTAGCTGAGCTAACTAGCCTTCCTCATTAACTTTAACGTTTCTCTCTTTTTCAAGAAAACAGCCGTTAGCAGGTTGTTGGTTATTTGCAGACAGTCGGTCAGTTTATGGAGCTAAATGTCAGAGATGATAGGACTCACCCGGGTCTCTGCATTGTCTCTGTTGTTGGTTAAACTCCTCCACACTCGCTCATGAGAGAGCGCCTCTTCTCGATTTGAAAAATTCTCCCGTGCAACGTTTTTCCGAGTGTCTCATATTTCAACCAATCAGAGTGCAGAAACTGCGCGGAAGTCCCGCCTCCAGCACCTCGCTCACTCTGTGTTGCCATGGCGGCCGTTAAAACTCCACCAGCCTTCTATATAAAGCAGAGGTCTTCTTCAACCAGGGGTCCGTGACCCTAGGGGTCCGCAAAGGTACTGCAGGGGGTCCGACAATTTTTGTCATAATAATTTGTGAGAAATTTAACAAAATGATATTGAGTAAATTGCAATCATTAATATGCACTAAAAAGCTACTTTTGACAAAAACTATTACTATTTATATATTATTTATAAATTATCCCATTATGCCTGAATGTTTTATCAATCATAAACAAGTATATGCTAATAACACAGCATATAAATAGGTTAATAAGGTGAAATAAAAGGTGACTAAAGTAAATATAAAAAGTTATTATAAGCCAGGCTTAAAATGTGACACATGTGATGGTCTCTGTTCTGTTTGTCTCTCGTCCAAGGGCTCCTTGGGCTGAAAAAGGTTGAAGACCTCTGCTCTAAAGCGACACAGTTTTAAATATCGTAAATAAAAAGAGCAAGTTTTATAAATGTTTAGGCTTAATTTCCTATTTATATGATTCACAGGCTCGTGATGTGGTCTAAACAAAGAAACAATATTTATATCAAAGTTAATTCCTCACCTTTGACAAAATAAGAAGAATGAGGACAGACAGACAGGTAACACAGAAGTAAATATTTCAAAATAAAAGCCAAGAAGATAGAATGGTCATTCTCTAAAGGTGTAACATTATAAAACACGGAAAGAGCCTGTAATTACATGTGGAAATACTTCCCAAATAGTGTTGCCAGAGGTGACCAGCAGAGGTCCCCACATGTCAACAAATTATTGTTACACATTGATGGAAAGTAGCCATCATATTCCAGGTGTGTAAAATGTTTATGTGCCATCATGTACCTCTTGATTCATATCCAAACCCCTTAATCATAACAATTATAACTTTATTGATATAGCACCTTTAAAAACAAACAGGATACTCAGGCAAAATAACAACAGAGAGCCAAGCACTCAGGCCAAGCAAAAGCGAGACAAAGTAACGCTTTAAGAACATTGTTGGGAGAAAAAAAGAAAGATAGGAACAGCGAGAGCAATATCCATTTAAAAAAACATGACAATATAAAAACCTATAATGTTCCCCAGAGTTTACCCTGCACGCTAAGCTCCAAACGGCATCTCCAAACATTTGAAGTAACGTCAGAACATGACAGTTCAGTCTAATCTTTGTGATTTCATCATGTTTGTCGCTCCACCCTTTGAGTGAGGCACAGGTATTTTAAAATTAGATAAGAATCTTGTGCTTGTGTTATTAAACGTCTTCCATATAAGAGAGCACCTGGCTCCCGACACAATAATATTATTTAGTTATTCAGCACAAAAACAGACAGCACATACACCTGTATGTAGATGTACATGTAGATGTAACAGGGGCAGCTGTGGCTCAAGAGCAGGTAGAACAGGTTGTCCACTAATCAGATGATTGGCGGTTCAATCCCCGGCTCCTCCAGTCTACATGTCTAAGTGTCCTTGAGCAAGATACTGAACCTTGTTCTTATACTATACATGTATATCATGTTATTGTACTTGTGCTCAAATTAAACTGAACTTTTCTCGACTGTTTTAAACTTTAAAAAAACTTTTGATAGACTGGATAAGTTTCACAGTTTGCTCTCGTTTAGAATCATAATGACACACACAGACAGGTTTGGTTAATAGTTAATTTGAAAAATCATAATAAATAACGTACATAAATACTCTCTGTTCTGCATCAACAGAACACTGTGACGTATCGCACGTCTACAGGGACAGAAACAGCAATCATATGAGGGAAATAAACAGCTCTGACAACATTTAGTCTGTATTACATTATCTTACATTAACAGTAACTGATCTTGCTGCTTTGTAGGCAAATCAAAGCGCAAAATATTTTTCTTCCCTTGTCATGACAGTTTCTTTTGTCTTGACTCGTCTTGAGGTCTGAGTGATGTATAGTCACACTGCTTTTACTCAACTTCATTGATTCAACAGGCTGTGTACAAGAAAAATCACTATAAATATGAAAAGGCACGGTGTCCAAACGCAGCGTTACAATTTCAAATTGAAAGTGAAATTAGCTTTTTGAATTTTACACAGTTTTTTTTGTTTGTGTCCTGTCACTTCATACTCCATGTGTGGAAATCAGAGAATTACTACATTTGTAGTTTTTTTTCGCAGGAACAAGTTTCCTCAGAAACATTTAGATAAATTACATATTATGGTAACAAACTTTTTGTTAATTTTCCATTACATGTTTGTGCAACTCTTGCTCTTATTTTCAGTTTACCCACACGTCTAACAGCCGCCATCACAGTGACGTCTGAGGGCCGTATACCACCACGAGTATAGTGCAGATTGCAAGTTATGATTCACTTCAACATAACGTCAGCTCCCCATAGCTTGAGTGTTCTTTACAATGTTTCTACATCAGCCATAATGCACTCTTTTCACCAGCTGGGATCCTTCAGCCGTGAGATTTAGTAGCATGGGCAGACCTTCGTTGAGGCTTTCTTTGAACCTTTACCATGTGTGTTTTCTTGGCACACTGGAGCAGAGAGGAGAGGTAGACTGTAGAGGATGATGATGGTCAAATTCACCACGATGCAAAACAACGCTGCACCCACTGAGTTGGAAAAGGTGACGGATATGGAGCGTTCGAGGAGCCAGGGGCGCCGGGTCAACATGTCCTGTTCGATGGCCTTCATCTGGAAGTGTGTGCCGAGGATGCCGCACACATGGAAGAGTTGATGGCTGTGACCTGCAGAGGGAGCAGTTGAGTCACGTTTAAGCTCACTCACACGTCACAGTGGAAAAACAAGGAATATGTTCAAACCTCTCACAACTGAGCAAATGAATCACAACTGAATTAAACAGAATGGAAAACCTTGGAGACGGTTATGCATTAACATTATTTCACAATGGTTAACACAAATGAGAATACATTCACTGTGTTAATGTGAATCCCGTGTTTATTCGTCCTATGCAGTGAGCTGTAGAAAACACACACGCTTACATACAGTGAGGTTGGTGCTCAGTAGCCATATCTTGGTCTCTTGGCTCTCTTTAACTTACTTTTTTTTTTTAAATTAACTAATCGATATTTATTTTATTTATTTAGATTTTTGTCCATACAGACGTGCTTGTGAGGAAGGGATACAAAATTAAATTAAAGCTGCAAGCAGCGATGAATGGAGCCCTTGCAGTCCGTGTGCATCATATTTTGCAGCAACCACAGTGTCGTTGATAGAGATTGGTCAACGTCGTTTTGCACACTGCATGGAGTTATAAGTCACTTCCTGTCTAGTATGTGGTGCTGGAGAACTTTTCTGTAACCACTTATCCAGGACATGTCACCAGCTCATCACACGGCACATAGAGACAAACAACCATTAACACCTACAGGCAGTTTAGAGTCACCAATTAACCTGCATGTCTTTAGGCTGTGGGAGGAAGCCGGAGTACCCGGAGAGAACCCACGCAGACACGGGAAGAACATGCAAACTCCACACAGAAGCCGAGGTTCAAACCAGGAACCTTCTTGCGGTGAGGCGACAGTGCTAACCACTGCACCACCGTGCCACTCAAACACCCACTAATTATATGTTATGTGAAAAGTATGTAACTCAGATTTCATCTAAATCTAAAGGATGATTATCACCCAAGGCTTACTTCCTGTTGCCAATGGATGGCACAATGACTATGACTGGCATGTAGATGTGTAACGTGCAGTTTAGGGCAGATTGGACGATATACGCGGAAGTTAACACCAACTTCCTGTAACCTGAAACCTGGAAATTCATTGCAAACATCTTAAGATTGCACTGACCCCGTTTCAAGTGGATCTGATTTATTCTGTAGGAGTAGTTAAAGTTAAAGTATGACAGCTGGAAATGGCAAAAACTGTACAATAAATCCAACATGGCTAATTTCCTACTGGGTTTGGGCTCCAAGAGGATTTTTTGACATGTATCTTGAAATGACACATGTGCCCACAGATTTTTTTATATCTCAGTGAAATGTGCCATCGGAGCTGCTTTGTTGAAATGTTGTAGGGGGCGCCCTATCAAGCTATTTCACTACACCCATGCGAAGGACATATCAGATGATGCGTTTAGGTGTTTTTGAGAACCTTTAGGCCTTCAAAAATGCGACTAATCTGGATCAAGAAAAGGAGGACTGTACTTACATTCAAAAATCACCATTATTGTAACATAACTGACTTTAGTTACAGTATAGGACCCACTCAAATGCTTCAAGTTCTTCTTTAAATTGTAAAAATTGGACGCTGCACTGCGCTGACAACACTCCGCAGAGCTGAAGGAAACAGCAGACTCAGGTGATAACTCTCTGTAGATTCTGGTTTGCACACTGGACAAACAAACCAATTAACATGCTAACGAGAACAACATCTACTCCTCGGATCACTCTTACCTATGTAGTCGAAGCTGCCCGGTGCCAGGCGCTCGGGTAGATGTGTGGCAAACAGAAATCCTGTGAGGAAAGCCAAGGCGATGTGGTTATAGTGGAGGATGTTGGTATCATTGTCTGTGCAGCCTTCCCCTACACACAGAAACACCTACAGAAACAACACAGAGCAGATGAACAGATTATTAAACAGTCAGCCATTTTTATAACCTTCAAATTTCTTAATGAGGCATAAACCTTTTTCATTAAGTGTCTGTTAGTGGAGCTGATGGGTGATGAGAATGTGTTTCTAGCCTCAAGGTTTTTAGAAAGCAGTCATTTTTATTAAAAAAACACAAATCTAAAAGAGGAACAGACTAGTACTAAGACAGGTATCACGACAGTAATTGGTGATTATTTTGTAAACCTTAATGAACTCTTTGATGCAGTCTGCTGTACACCCAACGCTGCATTATAAATCACTGCTACACACAATAAAATGATTTATTTCTGTTACGATATCATAAAAGGCCTCTCTGTGACTCTCTGCAGCTCTAACCCTTCAAGCACTGAGGATTTTATCCATTCGTATTGTTTAATATACTTCATTTCCTCTTAAATGGCTTTTTTGCTTCACTGTTGTCAAAGGCTAAAACAATGTCCCCACTAGATATTTTACTCCAGTGCTACAAACATACAAGATACAAACAGTTCCATATCCAACGCAGGAAGAAAACTGACCTCTTATCAATAAACTGTTGTTATTCTTATAGCCTGTATGTTTAGAAATAAAACCTCTTCCATACCAATACACATATTTTTGTCTTTTTCAGGGGGAACAGATAGCATATACCACGTAGAAGTGATATACACCATCTGAAACCTGTGAGATGCAGCTCAGTACTGTATGTTAACTTCTTCTCTTCATGAATGTGTAATAAAAATTAAGTTTTTTAGCCGCCTGTTCAAGCATTCAAATGTTTAGAGTGTGTAAGGCCGTAGCACGTTATGAAAGAAGTCGGTCATACCCATGCTTTCTTATGTCTCATAAGTTCCTGGAGCAGTTTTTGGGTTGATACCATTTTGTACACAGATTTGTTTTAATATGTAACAATTTTTGACTGCTCAAAACTTGTTACCAAATTATGTTAAATACCACATTTAAAACACCACAACACTGAGGAATAACATATAAAATTATGCTGTGATTTTGTATCAAAAGCTTTTAGAGTTTTCTGTAAGAAATACATTTTTTGTTGGACGCTCCTGCTCAGAAACCCCTTTATTGTGAGTATACCCTGGAAAGCCACACAACAATCTGAACGCCTATGGTCTCTAGTTTGTGGTTGTGAAGTGTCTTGTGGCTGTGAAAAGAATATCTTAGAGATTGCAGTAGGTCATTTTATACAGTGAGGTCAAGTTTTTAAAAAAATGCTCTCACTGGGACTAACAGCCCACAAGAGACTCAGCTTTCCAGTCCATATCCAATTTATGCAATTCCAATACTGTTCAGTATGCAGAAATATTCAAATACACCACCTCCTGACAAGATAGCACGATATGGTTGGTACCAATGGATGCCTTAATCTTCTAGTTCTAGTTTCATATCATATACAGTACATATATAAAACCTCATTGCTTTAAACTGAGCTTGCTGCAGCCTCTGAAAGACGTAATGACGGCCAAGGACGTCGGCGTCCATGCGGAGTGGAAGAGGTTAACTTAATATATCATGTAGGGGACATTTTTGGGAACTATTTCAGGTGAAAAGTCTTTTTTTGCATGTCTGCATATCTTAACTGCACACCACAAAAACAAGTTGATGATCACATCATAATTTCTGTGACATTTTTAATGTGCTTATAAAATACTTTAAATCACAGCTGAGATAAGTGTTGTCATGGACATTAACTGAAAGGTAAGTATATTAAAGTGTCAGCATGAAGCCGCAGAAACAATGATCTACCCTGACAAATGTCCATTATATTGAATGTTATCTGCAACACTTTGCAAATAAACAGTGATTTTTGGACTGTTACTCCAAACTCAGGACACTATGAAACTGCTGCTACACACACACACACACACACTCTCTCTTTTATGACCTTTCACTCGTGTCTTGTTTGGGAAAAAAAAAACATATCCTGCCAATGGTGAAAACACACTGATGTGTGAAGTGCACAGACGTAGCCCTACCCTGTAGAACAGAGGAATGTTGACGAACAGGTACGGGTAGGCAAAGGCAACAACACGGAGATATTTGCTGAACTTTGGACTCTGGCATTCAGGGAATCTGTAATAAAAGAAGCAAGAGATTATTTCCAATAATGACAAACAAAACTTAAATTCACTGAATATTCCTCATGGTTACATCGTTCTATAACTGTGGAGGAAGGTATGTGGAAATGTGTCGCACACGGCATCACCACTGGGAATGTCACGATAAGACCGTATGAATCATTTAATGTCATTGAATTTATTGTCAGCGACATTCGTGACAGAAAAAGTTATCATGTGCTTATTGTATAATTGCAGGATATTTATATATTTGATTTTCTGAGAGTTAAAGTCAACGTCAGGTTGTTACACAACGTGTTTGACCACTCTTTATGTCAGCTCCTCTAACCTGCTCACCTGAAACTACAATCAGAGTAAATCACTGTTTAGGGTTGGTCCCTGCAGTCACAGTTAGGGAACACCCTTTACTATTTAACAGAGAGTTGCTCAATTCTAGTTTTGAAATCTGAGTCAACATTGTATGTGGGATGAAGTTTGTTTCTGAAGGCTTTCAAAGGATAATCCCAAAATTGCATGCATCTGTTGCTACCATCATCTGAGACACAATAAACATGTTAGATATAGAGAACATTGAAGTGACACAGGAGCACATTCTTAGCAAATACATTGTCTTTACCTCTTTACGATGTCATGATTATATTGCAGAAATGGTAAGCCAAGCCTTAGCAGTGGGGAGAGATGAGTGAAAGAACAATAATTAGCTATACAGAGCCAACATTAATTCAGTACATGAAGAGATAACAGTGCTAACAATGTGATGATTGTTGTAAATGTAAGAGGTGGAACAGTGCTGTGTTGATACAGAATGGGTATCAAAGCTGTTAGTCGGGACAAAGGTCCTTGAATAATTCAGATTTTGATGAAAACCACACCTCCCATTGTGCTTCACATGCCAACCACAGAGATCAGGCGGTCTGGCAGGAGGATTTATGAAGCACATTCAGTCAAAAGTGTACATCATATCTGAGAAAGAGTCCGATTATATTTTGGATATTATAATATCCAAAATATTTACAATATAAACTGTTGGTCGGTTAGTGTAAAGAGCTTCAGAAATATTATATTATTTCAGATATAGGTGAGTTCAGTATTCATATGCTAATATATCATACACGACTTATTGTTACCTTGTTGAAGTTACATACAAAGTGACATTGAGCATATTAACATGCTAATATTTTGCATGTATCATTGATTAGTTTGTTATGGATTTGCATGATTGCACATTAAAATGTGTAGTCAGTCACCAGTTAATAGTTAATATATGAACCTGCATGTGTTTGGATTGAGGAAGTACCCAGAGAAAACACACCCATGACTCAGGAAGAACATACACTCCACACAGAAAGGCCCCATCCTGCTGTGAGGTGACACTGCACAGCAAGATTTAACATTAGCTGTGTGAAATTAATCATCATACCTGGAGTAGCAGGCGACGGCGGTGCAGATGACAGTGTTGAGCACAGCGATGGAGATGTACCACTGGTGAAAGAAGCTGTTCACCCACTTGTCCGGGAAAACATAAGCTGAATAGCTGATTGCTGACCCTAAAGCACGACAAACCAACAGTGCCAAAATGTTAACTTTTAACACTGTATTTAAAAATTGTAAAAAAGTAACACTGTACAACATCATTTCACTGCGTCAAAGTGAACCACACACTCACCCAGGCTGTAGAAACTGAGGGCGCCATAGTCAAAGAAGAAGCAGATGTGGCGTGCCCGCGCCGACATGCTGCTGAAGGTGTGAGCGCAGCTCGACGCCAGCGGGTAAATGCAGCAGGAGACCAAGAAGATCACCAAAGGCCAGGTGAAGGAGTCCTGCCATGCTGTCTGAATCAGCACCACCGTCACTAGTTTCCAAAGGAAGTACCTGCCAGGTGAAACAGAATTAAGTTGAGTCGTCTAATAAAAAATAGTTTAACAGTTTAGTTCAGTCACTTAGTTTGGATCCTGAATATCAACAGTCGAGTAATTGACCCCATACATAATGCAAAAAGGAGGAGCAAGTGTCCAAACATGCAGAGGACTGATATATTAATGTATCAATAAGTGGAGAAACATAACAAATGTTTCTGCATACAGGACACGAGCAGCCACCGAATGTATGAAACTGATATGAATCATACGCTTTGGCCTTCACAGTCATCACACATCAACCCGACTGACACCTTTTGGGAGACTTTATGTTGATTTATATTTTAATTTATCACCCATCTGTGCACTTAAACAGATAAAGTGGTTTATAACTTCCCAACTCAAGTCAAATGAACATGAGAGAAGGTTATACATTGTCTCGTTCTAAGGCCGGCATGACGTAAAAGAGACGTGCCCGGTAAAATCCTGGCTTGAGGACAAAAACACTGTTCACTGGTTCAGTGTCACCTTATAAGTCCAGTGGTTTTATTGATTAGAAAGTATCTAATCAATAAAAACAGTTTCAGTACTGCGTTACTTCATTTTCTAGCAGCTGAAGATAAAACAGGCACACAAATGAACATGAATCCTGATCAGTTTCTTGATCATCGATACTCTATGTGAATAATTTTTGCTGATTCATTGTTCAGTACGATCCCTCCCGTTGTTAAAAGTATCACTGGTTTGATCACTGGAGTATTTGTACGTGTATGAATAGTTAAGAAAAGATAACAAAAAAGATAATAAAGGTGTGGCTGAAAATCTAGATGCTCTTCATACTCCAAATGTGGGTGTACGTGCAGGTTAAACAGACTTCTCTGTACAGATGTCAGCGCAGATAAAAGAAAACTTCCCACGAAACTGCAACTTGTTTTTTTTAACGTTTGTTTAAGGAGGAAACAAGCAAGATAAAACATGTTAATATCTTTAGAGGCGTTTATAGGCGCACTTCTGACCTATTTACTGCTAGCTGCCGGTCTTTATGCTAAGCTAAGCTAATTGCTCCATATTTCACGCACAGAAATGAAAGTGGGCGCCATCTTTTCATCTAACTCACAGCAAGAAAGTGAACACATCAGCAACACTGAACCATTAAGGCAGTCAGACTACTTAGCAGTAACAGAATATCAACATTGTGATGGACCTTTACATCTTACAAGATGCATTTAATTAGCTACGTCATCCGTGTACCTGTCAGTACCTCCCAATGCAGGCAAAATCAAGAAGTTCATTATGTATCATGCACATTTCCACTCAATTAAACCATGCATTTGTCACCAACTGTCTGTTACATAACAACAGCTACACAAAAAGGCTTAATCTTATCAGCAGGCTGTAGTTTGTCGTGTGTATCTGTGAATCCCAGCGACTGTTTCCACGTCTCAGTGCACCTCATTAACAAATCAACATTATTTGTGCTTTTCCCCGTCACTGAGCAGTTAACTAATTGTGGTAACTCATATGCACGCCGTAAGCACAGATCTGCTCATTAGCGGCAGGCCTGCAGGTCTCTGCCGGGCCCCATGACACACGTACATACAAACACACACACACACACTTTCTCCCTTGACTGTGCAGTCAAAGCAACTGGCATCTCTGCAGGGAGGAAGTGCGGCATGGCTCATGGGACGAATAACCTCTGTAGTAACTTTAAATCAAGACACGTACACCTCATATAAACACTCATAAGCGCACTAATAAAATAAATGCATCAGATAGAGTCACCGTACATCTAACCTCTATGCTTTTTCCACTCAATACACAGACATTAGTCTACTTGAGTTTACTTAATTTTGTGACTACCCAGTTATTTCAACTCAGTTTAACCTCTCCGCAACAAAAAGCATGAAACACTGTACTCATCACGTAACAATACAGTCGTATTGCACATTAAATTAAACAGGAGAAACTCTGCTACAAGCACATATAAATATATATAAAATAGCAGAGGCCTAAAAAAGGCTGGGGCTTAAGTTTAGTTAAGTTAGACTGTTTGTGAGGCTTAAAGGTGAGGATGTTAGGAGGTCTAGCTTCTGGTCTAGTGGTGGAAAAGTGGGTATACTCTCAATTTATGTTTATTGAAGCTGTCCAAAATATAGTGCATGAACTGAAAATGCAAGATCTGAATGCATTTATGTACTTCTTTATCTCCTTTAGCACTTGTTTTGTTTGCAGTGTCCGGTGAGGTAAACATATATGTTCATTTCTGTTATTTTGAGGCCTCGCCCTCGGCTGTGTGCAGCTTCAGTCATTTGTATTTGTGGTACGTGAAGTTGCTTTATGTGATCTTTTAAGCTCATTCAAATCACAGCAAACAGTTTCTTGTTTCCTTTAGCTAACAGCGACATGTAAAGACGACTTTTGCATCTTTAGCTCAACCCAAAGATCTGCCAGCAATATTTTCATATTGTCACTTAACTTCTGCTGCTTGACTTCAGGCAGTAAGGATCATTTTTGAAATCAACATTAACCACAGAAAATGTGCAGATTTTATTATGGATTTCAAGGGAAGTATTTCTTACTCTATCCACTCATAAAAATTGGATGAATTTGTCAAAAATGAGCTTGTAGATCACGACTGAATGATAATGGTTATATCTAGTACAGATGGAAAACTACGTAGATATACTGTCTACCTGTATACCACTGGGTACACCAAACCTCGATCACAACCATCCTCAAATTAGTAAACACAAGGGTGTCTGGAGAGTTTTAAACACAATGCAGTCATCTGGAAAATCATCCACTGTATACCAAACAATATCAGTTCTTCTGAGTCCTGTTGGACTTGTTGCACATAAAAGGCTGTTGACAGGGAGACTGCGAGGCTGCAGGAGGTCTATAGGACCCACGTGGTTGCCGGGATGTACGACTCCCAAACAAACCCATGTGTATGTGCAATCCTTCTCGTGTTACTTGTGTCAATCCAGACTGACGGCTGCAAGTGAGTGATTTGACACGTACAGTGCATGTCCTGTGCCAAATGTCTGTAGTATCCACAACAGCTTAGCTTTGTTCGCTGCTCTCCTGGCTTCTATTTAACTCCTTGAAGAGTATGTTTTTGGTAATAAATACACACAGAGATGTATCCACTCACTCACCAATATGAATACTAAGCAGACAGATATGCTCTGGATATGAGCAGTAAAAATTAATGGTCGTCTTTAGTCGTTAATGTGCCGGAACTGATGTAATAAATCCTCTGTCATTGCATGATAATAGAGCTATGACTAGAGAAAATGTCAGTCTGTAAAACCACACAGTGAAAATATGGATTACTCTTTGACCTACAAGCTCAACAAGCTGTGCAAGATTCCTTTTAACATGAAGTCAAAGCCAAAGTATGTGCGTCACACCATGCACCAAAACACAGACAAACGTGCAAATCTACGTGACAATAAACAGAAAACGTAAGAATCGACTAACTGTCCTTCTTGAGTTAAGCTCAAATCAGACCATGTGTCTCCAAAAACAACTGAATCTGTGTCCTGAGGCGTGTCACATATTGTCTACCCTAACGCATGACAGGTAGCAAAAATACAGGTACTGCCGCTGAAAAAGGAAAACATTTGTCAGCTGTACCAGGTGGGCAGAAAGTGGGTCCAGATGTTGAGCGTCTCATTGGTCAGCTGGAAGAGGCTCAGGATGCAGTCAGTGGCTGAACTGCGGGGGTGTCTGTAGCCGGAGATGATGCTGTCCTCGTGGAAAACCTAGAGGAAGAAAACTTTTGCTTAGTCCTCAGTCAGTTTAACAAATTTGTGAAACCAATTTTTCCCAACTTAAAAAAAAGGGGTGTTCGGGATCGCCCCAAAGATAAATCACAAGATGATTAAAGATATAAGAAAGAAAACAGATCTGTCTCTGTTGATCAAGATTGTTTTGTGGTTGCAGGAATCACTGATTTATTGACAGATGTTTGTGTCCATGTGCCTCCCTCTCAAACAAACAAATCACAGCACTCACAGGTAAAACTTAGTAATTAATAATGTTTATTTCATGTAACTTCTTTAACTTAACCAGGGGGGCATTATTTTTCTTCCCGACACGTACTTTCCTAATTGATTCCAGCTCAGTCTGACTGTGTGTAAATGTCCTAAATGTGCAGTAAAGATACAGTGAAGATGAACTTACTTTGGGCACTTGATTGATGGTGAAGACTCGTGGTAATCTGATGAGGCTGAGCATGACTACCGCAGAGTGCTGCTGCTGCTGCTGCTGCTGCTGTCTGGGAGGAGAGCTGAACTGAGGCTGCAGTCTGGGTGTGACTCCGTCTTTATAAAGCTTGTGTTGCCATGCTGTCCTCAAGGTTTCTCCCCTTCATCTCCTCCCTCTTCAAACCCAGCGAGAATAACCGGTGTACCTGTGCCACTCCTCCTCCTCCTCCTCCTCCTGTCTCTCTGGAGGTGGAGGGTATGTGCACATAGGTGTATACTCACACACACAAAGGCATGTGCAGTCAAACACAACAACCACAAGAAGATTTGTCTGCAGACTGAAGACTGGTTTTTCAAGGTTAGGTGAGAATCACTGCCACCGCTTTTATATTCATCCTCGATTAAAAACATCTGAACATTCACATAAAAAGTTAGAAAGCCCCTTTTTTTTTTGTAGTTGAACAATCCTCCTCCTAACAAAGAGATGCCAATCCAGCCAGTAAGGCAGGTTTTTAGGAAAAAAACAATCTCCCAATGACACAAAAAAACAGCTGTGATTGACACTAATAGTCCGCAACTGAGACCATTTTAGCCATTTCCCTGTCAGAAACTCTCAGCAAGTGCAGCAGCACGAGGAGCTCAGCTCAGCACCAAACTTAACAAGTGCTATCTGACTTTCAGCAGGTCCCAGATAAGGCCAACATCATGAATGATGGGTGTGAATCGGCCTGACTGAAAAGTCAACAGAGTTGGCCTCCCGGTTAAACGGACTTGTCACCCACAGAAGACGGCCGAGCTGAGCTGAGCCAAGCCCTGCCCAGCCCTGAGCTCACCGGGCCTGTTATCTTGTTTAAACTCTGAAGCAATGAAAGCAAACACGTCTCGCTCGCCACTGCAGAATTAGGAAGTGGAAATGTAAGCCGCTATTTGTGTGGTTTGTGTGACAGTTTGCTCGTGTCACAAATACAAGGGGAAAAAAAAAAGTCAATTACATCTTGTTGGTGTGATGTATTTTGTGTTGTTTGTTTTGGCTCAGTGGCCTATATAACAAAAGGTCATGCCTGTCTGAGTTTAAACACAGAAGATAATCTAATGCTTCATCTCAAAAGGTTTGATGGAGAACCCAAACTTTAAAAGCCTCAGTACAAACTCTCCAACCCTCCAAACTATCAGCCTTAACTCTCATTAAAACCACTTTCAGTAAGCCACCTTGATGTATTATAAACTGCAATCACAACAGCTCAGTGTGATGAACTAATACGTGTACTACAGCAGAGCACCTCTGGGATCTCATTCCGCTTTCTCTCAGAGGAGCCGAGAGTCGGAGCAACACCACCTCAGGCCTACAGTCGAAAGATAAACAAAGCAACCGGCAGGAGATGCATGTCTGACTGGAAGTCGCTTTGGTTTGGCTTGAAGTCAGCTAGTTCAGTTAATGTGTGAGTTAATATGTAAGTCATTAAGACTTTAGCAGCAACAGTATAAACAAAGCCAAGTGCCGAGGGTTATGCCCCAAGAGAGCCAGAGGATAGAAAACAAGGTCAAGTGACAACAACAAAGTTATTTGTAGGAATATGGTGAAAAAAAGAGGAGGGAGGTCACAGCAGACTCTGCAGAGAGGACAGACCGGCATTCTTTGATTATAGTTGTTGTTTTTTCTATTTTTTTTAAACAAAACAAACACATAAATCAGGATTAATTAAATGTATATAATGTAGAATGATTATTAAGTCCTAACGATGAGTTGCAGAGCTGGCATGCAAAAGACGTTTTACATTTTTCGGTCATCCGTCAAGGTCACATCTAGTTGTTTTCCTCAAAATATAGGAACTTTATCCCACATTTTGCAAAGGTATCTGACCTTCCTATGATAGCTCAGGTTCATTTCTTTAAGACAAGACACCGAGAGAGGCTTTCCAACCTCGGGTGTTTAGCTTGAAGAGAGAAGAAGAGAGAATACAACAGTTTTTCTTGGTGTTGCAGCAGACTGTGTTGATTTGAGAGGAACAGATTAGTTTTTATGTAAAACGTTAACCTTTGTTGATTTTGTTTTCATAGTTTGGTAGCACAATTTATACACGATCACACGTCCCTCAATGAGTAACTTAACCTCAGGCTGAAAATCAGTGTTTTCACGACTGCACTTCTGAGCACAACAAACCCACACCCACCTGTGAAGCTGGATGGGTGTGGTTGGGTGGGGGCATCAGCGGTGTGCTAAGCCACATTGGTTTCCACTCTATTTTACTTTGGCACACATGCTGCTTATGCTGTCCTGAATCAACAGCTCTTTGCAGGAAGCAAACAAAACACCACGTGTGCCGACAGCACCGTAAACAGACTAATGGAGACGGACCTCACGTGGCTCGTAGCAGCTGAAATAAAAAAATGTTCTGCAGTGTGTTTGCAAACACTTAACGAACTGTAAAATGATTCAACTGTGGTCATCAGCTGTTGGAGGGTCAACATCATACCTGCCGCCTCTCACCCTCACCTGATGCTATGTGTTTGCACCTGGAGCAGTGACGTCACTGTGTACTGGCAAGGTGTAACCACTGGAGGTCAACAGAAACAACATCTACAGGTGGTGTTAAGTCACTCTTTAAAAACCGAACAGCTTAAAACCGTACAGCAATATCAGGTAGAAATCAAGTACATTTGAGATGATAATGTTGTTGATACCATTTTTTATCTTTAAGTTGTTTGCATGTAAAATCAGAATACACTAATACTAATATAAGTAACTAACGACTAAAGCCTTCTCCTTGAAATGTAGCGTGGAGTAAAAGTGTAAAGATCTCCAGAATTTGGTGTTTTTGAAATCCAGACCAACTAAACACACTCGACGATAACGAGAAATTCATCTATGTTTATAGCAAAAAAACATTTACAAACATCATATGTCATCATATATTATAAATACATAAGAAATACATGTGTTGTGGTGTGACTGCCATCATATCGAATCAGAATAAGATTTATTGCCAAGTGGTTTTTCACATACAAAGAATTTGTTAAAAAAATCATGATACAAAATCAAATACTAAAAATATAAATATATGTACAATATATTTTTAAGATGAAAAGAGCTGCAGTTTCATGCAGGAATGTGCAAGTATTTATGAGGTAATATGCAAAGGTTCACAATGTGCAGAAAATTTTAAATGTGCAAGATATTTGCCAAAATGTAGAAGTCTACATCGACCCACTGAAATCCAGTAAAAGCCCAGTTTGAACTTTACCATGAGAACAAAAGATAGTGAAGTTAAGAGAATGAGTGGAGATGCCAGTGTCTGATGAGAGTGACGTGACAGTACCTGATGTTACTTGTACTATCCCATCTGACCACAAGGTGTCAGTGCTTTCCAACAGAAGCGGCACAGGTTTGGGCGTGAACAGGTACTGCGGCTGGTTATGAAGATGTATGAGGTTTTCGTTCATGAGTTTTATTTTTAGCATGATTTGAAGTTTGTTTGTTTTTTTTCTTTGTCCTTTTCATATCTTGACTTTGCTTTTTTATTAATTCATTTATCATTCAGTGACCTTAGACTACGCAGCAACATCTTCTGGAGACAACACAGAGAAAATTAAAGTGCATCACTGCAGGGACAGAAGAGTTTTGGAGCACTGCGTGCTTCTTTTGTAGACTGTTAATGAGAAAAAGTAAAGCAAGTTCGCTTCAGGTCTCCTCTCTCTCAAACGCAAACCAAACTGAGCCTCCTGTGGCAAACCCTGAATGTTTGTGTAACATCAGCACAACTTCTCACATTAAGCATTCATTGAGTCGTTGTTGCAGATGCAAACATTGCTCTCTTTAATATTGAAAGAAGTTTGTTTGTGTTTACTTCAGATGGCTGAAAGGTTCAGAAGATTAACTGAAAAACACAACAAATGTATGCATTTCATCTAATTTATAGTACTTTATACTTCCTCCACTACATTTCAGAGGGTAATGTTGTACTTCTTATTCCACTACATTTAATTGACAGCCATTACGTTTTCCTGCCTGCATTCCTGCCTCTTCCACCTCCCAGCTAATCTAAAAATCAGAAAAGATTTGAATCATTGGCTGAATGACGCCTGGGTGCTCAAACAAGCCATCTGTAACAGCACCTACCTGTCAATCAAAGCGGCCACACTGTTAATTCTGCATAACTTTAAGCCTTAATATAATTTGAACAGGTGAGATATATAAAAAAATCACCCTCACTACAGTTGTCATGAACGAGGAAATTAGCTATAGAGACCAAAACCATTTTTTGTACCAGGCTGTAAACATGTTTATTTCTGCTGTGAACATTTTAACATGGGAGCTTATGGAGATTGACTCGTTCTGTAGCCAGCCTCAAGTGGTCATTTAAGGAATTGCAGTTCCTTTCTGCACGTCCGCATTGGCTTCACTTCACAGCCACAGAGGTTGCTGCTTGGCTATGACGTTACAGATATAAGTACTGAAATGTTCATGCTATGCAGCAAGCTTCGGCTCTTACTTTCTTATAATACCACTTGTGCCTGGAGAGGTGAAAGCGCTGTAGTGTCACTGTAGTGTTCAGTCTGCCCTCAGGCCAACATGAAGATGAAGAAATAGAGTACCGGGGCAGAGCAGAGGGACAGAGCTGCTGCTAGCTGACTGGCAGCTGCAGACATCAGGCGCAGAGACGGAGCTTCTTGAGGAATAAACACCGGGAGTCACGTTGGATTGTGCTCTGATCTGGAGCCGTTTACCGGCAGGAGGGATGAGAGCTCCGTTTATTTTTTAAGCTTTTGGGATTAAAAAGTATTAAAAGTATCTTCACTCTGGCTTCTCAGCCTGTCTGCTGAAGCAGAGGTGCAGACGTCGACTGGGACACGCAGAGCTCTATGATACTACTTCATATTTATACAGAGACAGGACAAAAAAAGGAGAATGCTTGGAGAAAAGTAAGCAAGGAAGTTTGACTACCTGGGAAATACTGTAAATAATACGTTCCAACTATTGTTTGCTAGCTGTCTTGCAGACAGATCTGAGAAAGCATTTGCCATCATGATGCATGTACAGTATTTTGGCATCATTTTGATCAGTTTATTGTGAAATAAAGTGGTTCATAGTTAGAGAATAAACACAAATGATCCCATGGTTATATTTTAACCACTTCACTGTTCTGCTGGGAAACCTTCGGTCCTGCCATTCATGTGGATGTTATTTGACATGTACCGCCTGTCTAAGTATTGTTGTAGACCATGTACACCCTTTCATAGAACCGGACATGCAGTGGCCTCTGTCGGCAGGTAAATACAGGATAATGGTTCAGGGATGGTTTGAGGAACACAATGACGAGTTCAAGGTGTTTCTCAGATCTGCTCGATCTGTGACGTGTTGGACAAAGAAGCTTGCAACTTACAGGACTCAAAGGATCTGGTGCTAACGTCTTGGTGTCCGATACCACAGCACATCTTGGGAGGTCTAGTGGAGTCCATGCCTCGATGGGTCAGGGCTGTTTTGGCGGCAAAAGGGGGACCTACACCATATTAGGGAGGTGATCATAATGTTATGGCTGATCAGGGACAATATCTCTGTCTTAAATCTAGTAGATTAGAGGTGCAAAGAAGCATAAAATTGAATTAGTACCGCCTAAAATTAGGTGCTGTAGTTGAGTAAATGTGGTTGCACTCCATCGCTGCTGCATATATATTCTCATTCCTATCATAAATAAGAGAAGACAGCAAACGTACGCAGTAAAATTTCAGGTGTTCTCACTGTCTGTTTCTTGAGTTACTCCGTTATTACTCCGGGTTACAGAGGGACAGATGGGTGAAGCAGGCTGCTGTGCTGCAGCTGCTCAAAGTGTTGTTGCCTCCCTGGTGTTTTGGTTGATGAGGTGTAGTTTGTGTCTCCAAATGAGGAGCGTGTGTGGCAGACGCCCCTTGATACATTATTAATAGTTGCTAGACCCCAAGGCGCTCGCTTTTTTTTGTCTCCCTCAGTTGAATTTCTGACTTTTCTCCTTCACTCAATCTAGCAACCCCCCCACCCCATCACACACCGGCTTTCTCTCTCCCGTACATCTTTTTTTTTTTTCTATTTACTCGACGCCCTGCTGCTGCTCTGTCTCCTCATTGTTCTCTTCCAGCACCGCCGTCATCTCTGACTCGGCTGGTGATTGCACCAGTGAAGACTTTTATCCTCTCTACTATGTTAAAAAAAAGAGAAGAAGAAGTGTGCCAGCTGCTCATGAATGAGCAAAAACACAGCAATTACCAGGTTGGGAAACTGAGACTGGAGATTTATTTTATTTCACTTTATGTAATAGTCTTTCCTCTGTCGCTGGTGTTCATTTAAGAAGAGAGGATGAGCTGAATTTGATAACGCTGTTCTCTCAGTAGCACAAATGAAACAGGATAAGAAGTCAGGTTTGAAAATGATTTGGCAGAGGAACGGGAGAGAAATGGATTCTTTGAAGATTTAGTAAAGCTTTACTGCTGAGGCTGCTGCTAAAAGAGGACAGAGTTAGATGAGAAGATCGATACCACTCTGATATCTGTCTGTTAAATGTGAAGCTACAGCCAGCAGCCACCTTAGCTTAGCATAAAGGCTGTGAACAGCTAGCCAACCTCTGTCCAAGTCCAACAAAATCTACTTACCTGCACCTAAAATCTCATCAGTTAACATATTATATTTAATTTCTTGAATCCTAAGTGTAGGACTGATCTGGCAACTGGCAACCAGGAAGTTACAGCTCGAGCAAACAAACAAACAAACTAGTGAGATATAGAGTTTATTAGTGATGTTTAAAGGTGCTTGTACTTGTGGTCACATTCAGGTGAACTCCTTCCAGATTTCTTGCCAAGCTGAACATCTGCTGTAGCCATAACTGTATATTTAATGGACAGATATGAGAACAATATTGATTTTCTCACCTTTAACTTACTGCCAGAAAGCAAGACAGTGTATTTTTCCCCCCCTCCAAATATCGAACTGTTGCATTAAGAGTAAAACTTTGGAAGAAAGTCACTTGTCGAGGTGAAAAGATCTCAAACCTTAAAAAACCATCCGGGAGTAAACTGTCAAACCGGACTCATAAAAAGCGCAGCAGGTTCATTGTTTCCTTTTCACTGGATGCTTCCACATCCAGTTTCCCACCTCCTCTGAGACCCCCTACACAACACACAAACAAATCCAATAACGCAGGGTTCAACGGAGTGTTAATTTCATCAAGTGGGTAAATTTATGGACACCATAAAGCCTGTGGCTTCTGGACAACTCGACGACCAAGGATTCACTGTAATGTTATCACGACCATCTCAAAGGCACCCGAACGGCAGCAGAGGAGGCCTGCACAGAGGCCACGAAGAGACCGAGCTTATCGGGTTTATGTTGGGCTAATTACAGGACTGGGAGACAGACTCACTGTCAGGAGGGACGGTAATATCATTAACGTGGAGGAAAGGGGAGGAATGAGATGCATGGGGTGAATTGTGTGTGGCTGTGAGGAAGAAATTATGGCTGGATTGTATAAATGCCAGAAGGTAATGAAAAATGCAAGCGGGTGGCAGGAGATACAGTCCTTCTCAGGTGTCTGCGCTTCTCACTGGATCAGAATAGCCTAATTAGGATAAATTATTAATCAGGATTGTTTTTCTTCTCAGCAGTTTCACAGAGACGGCGTTCAGCATGAACAAACTGTTTCTTTACTACAGAGTCAGAGCTGCTTAACAATGGACACGAGCAGCGAAGCAAAATGTTTTATTTTAGGTATCAAAATACCCTGAACATAAATCTAATATCTGGAGAGGACAATGAGAATTGAATGAATGAAAGCAAAAAAGTGCTAGGACCGGTTTAAATACTTGTATCAAAGACGGAGTAAATAATTTAGTTAAGACCTAATAACAGGGTAACGGAACAAATATCACATTACATAGATGATCAAATCAAATTGGTCATTTATTGTTTTTTTCATTGTGGAAATGTAAATTTATTGTATCTTTTTTCTGTCATGGTAAAAATACTGCATATGGTACGGTAACAGTATAAAGAAAGGCTGGCGTGTCTGCGACATCACCCACGTGTTACTGTCTGTCTCTTCCATCTCCCGGCTAATCTAAAAATCATAGATGTGGATCATCGGTGGACCTGAGGCGGACTGAATGACGCCTGAGTGCCCAAACAAGCCATCTGTAACAGCACCTACCTGTCCAAAAAAAAGCAGCCATGCTGGTAATTATTCATGACTTTAAGCCTTAACATAATTTGAACAGGTGAGTTCTATAAAAATTCAGACTCACACAATCTAAAAATCAGCAAAGAGATGCTCAAACAAGCCATCTGTAATAGCACCCACCTGTCAATCAAATCAATCTATACATAACTTAATAATTAATATAATTTAAGCTGTGAGTTATATAGAAATTCAACCTCAGTACAGTTGTCATGAACGGGGAAATTAGCTATAGAGACCAAAACTGTTTTTTGTACCAGGCTGTAAACATGTTTATTTCTGTTGTGAAGTTGGACGTTTTAACATGGGGACTTATGGAGACTGACTCGTTCTGTAGCCAGCCTCAAGTGGACGTTTGAGGAACTGCAGTTTTTGGCACTTCTGCATTGGCTTCACTTCACAGCCACTGAGGTTGCCGCTTGGTAAAAATATAATAAAATGGAATAAAGCTGCGATTAACAATTAATTTCAGTATAACTGTTTCATGTGCACAATGAAAACGCGGGTGCCGTCTTCACATTACTCGTCGGCCAGAACAAGATATTCAGTGTTTGATCACACAAGACAAAGAAAAGCTGGAAACCAATACATGTTAATTTATCAAAAAAAACCCCAACAATTATCAATTAACAAAATAATTCTATCAGCTCCGTAACGGACATGAAAGATGATAAACCAGGCATACGCCTGTATGGAGCTCTTCATTATAAGGTGACAGAGAAAGAGTTTATACCAAAACGTTTAAGAAAAATGCTTTTATTATTTTTTTACACCTTTAAAAAGCACATTTTTAAAGCACAAAGATTTACTCTGTATATAAACACCTCTCTTCCTTTGACTAAAAAAATGGTAGCATTTGCACATTGTGCTTTGATTGCAAAGTCTGTACAACCGCTCTGGGTCTCCTGTGGTGTCACAACCCCAGTAAACATTTTATTGCATAAATCACATTTGACCACAGTGGTCATATGTTGTAGTCTTTGATGAATAGTGGAAAAATAGAAAAAAAACAAAATACCACTAAAAAAAAATGAGGAAAAAGAAGTCGTCGTTACCTGTAACACAGTGAACAATAATAGCAGCTTCCTTAATGAAGGTGTTGCACATTGTCCTGAAAAGAAAAACAAAGCAATCCAAAAGAAATACAACCAAAAATCACGTGACAATAAACGCCATTTGTGCTTTTGTCTATCTAGCAAAACATCTCTGCAAATGATTTCAACAAACGATGAATGATGCGAACACACACTCCAAAAAAGAACCCGAAAACGTTCAAGGAAAATTTGCATGTATTGGCCCAACAGTAGCGGACTAAATGCTAATCTCTAGTTGCACACATCCCCTTTTACAATAAGCAAATTTTACACATCTTATTTCTGCTATTATCTATTCCAACCTACATTTTTCAAAAAGGCAGTGTCTCTCTGTGACGCCTCCGCGGAGACTTTAACGTCATTAAATGCTGAATGAAAAACAAAAAAAAAAATCGGTTTTACACAAAAATATACAAATTCAAATATACTTGAATTAATGACTTTGGTTTAAACAAAATGAACACACTGTAGTTACTCACACACAAAAACTTCCATTCCTCAATGTTCCCTTTAAACTACGCGTTTTCTACTCGTCCTGTGGAAATGGCAAAGTATGAATTATGCAAGTATTCACGGGAAGAAAACGCCAACAGGAAATGAACAAAGCGAGGACAGTACGCGTCCAAAAAAAAAAAAACTGGGATTATCAAAGTGCACTCATACTTCTTCTCTGGGATAATATTTTATCTTTTAACTGAAAAAAAATCCACAGTATAAACCTCTACGGCGGAGCATTAGGGGCAACGTTCAGAAAAAGTCATTATATTTTGAGAAAAAAGTCGTAATAATACAAGAAAAAAGTCAGACTACTGGAATAAATCATCAGTATTACATGAAGAAGACTGTGTAAATTATAATCAGATTACATGCATGTTTCGTAGTAACTGTACAATCCAGCATATATGATCTATATTTACTGTATAGTACAGTTGATACATTTCTTTGCAAAATACTTCATTTTCTTCATAAAATCATGACTTAATTCTTGAAATATTCCAACTTTCTTCTTGAAATATATTAGAATATTTTCCTCAACAGCTGCCCCAATACTCTGTTGTAAATTCTCCCTTAGTTCTGAAAACAAGAAGTCGAGTTACAGATGCGGTCAGACACGATGCACCGAGAGGAATTCATTTAAACTTTCTCAGTAGCATGATTTTTTTTTTTTCTTCGTTACATCGAAATGAACGACATGCTTGTTTTGATTTCATCTTAAAAGCTCACAGTTTGGAAGCAGACCCATCTAGGAGAAAAGAAAAAAAAGTTTTCCTCTCAAAGTTTTATGAAAATGACCAAAGAAAATTCACCGTCAACACCTTCAGAAGAACAAACCAGCCTGATTCTCCTGCGTCCCATTAATAATCTTTAAAGTAGATCGATGAAAGCCTCATTAATGCTGAGGGCTCCACTTTGTTTTCTTTGCGAGTGCTGACTCATCCCCGACTACCGACTGTATTGTGTGCAGGATCTCCAGCCTATTAGCCGGGTGAACTGTTAGTGTCTTGGCGAGCCCGGTTTCTCCTCGTACAGCGGTCAACAGGGCAGCGCTGACATTAAAAACGCTGAGTTCATGGAACCACAACATCTGAGAGGAGCAACGAGAGCCTGCTGGGACTGACAGCCTCGTTATGTTTGTCAAGAATTTACCTTGACCTTCAGCACTCCTGGCATTGTCTATTTAAATGTTCTAAATTGACATGTTAGTGAGACGCAGCTGTGCGTTTGCTGCCCACACGTCTATCTGCACGAATACATACACAACACGTACATCTACACCACCTACATGTTGCAATTATCATCTGGAAGTTTGAGCCGTAGACAAAGAGCTTTTCAGATGAGTTTCCAAGTAAACAACCATTTAGAAAAAGGTCAAAAGGATGGCATGAAAACGTAGCTACAATTAATAGTGCTGGAGTTCAAACCAAAGTACGTAAACAGACAAAGACAATGACAGTGAGTGAAGGGATTCATCAGTTCAAAGTCACTGCCGGTGTGTCCTGTGTACATTTCTAATGGGATGAAGGGAGCTTAAAATGACACTGCTGGGACTATTTAGACTGATCTGCATGAAGCTTTAGGTGGATTTTCTATTTATATTTATCTTATTAATCAGACACAGTGCACATGAATCAATTTGAATGTATCAGAGTTAGCCAGTTAACTCATTTACACCTTTAGTTCCCTGTCAGAAAAGTAATAGAAAAAATGCTCATCTGATGAAGTTATTGATATATGTTGTGTGGTATGGTCTGCACAGTGGGAATCAGGGCGCATTCAGACAGGATACAGTGTTGTTATTTATCTGAGTGGGGATAGTGCAACCTGTGGCAGAGAAACTGAGCTGGATCCAACTTTTGGAAAAACGGCAGCAGCCCGATGTTGCACTCATACTTCTTCTCTGGGATAATATTTTATGTTTTCCACAGTATAAACCTTTGCGACGGAGCACCGGGGCCACGGTTTAATAAAAGCTATTATATCTTGAGTTGCGTTTTAGGGAAGCAGCTGCCAATCAGACGCTCAGACTGGTGAAACCTCCACAGTCAGCCTGAAATGTCTCTGAAACTGAGACTATCCAGGTGGATTCATGGACTAAACTCTGATACTCTACCTGTTTTGTTGTGACTTTGTTTATTTTTTATGTACACATCTTTCAAATCTGTGTCTGGCTCAAAATTTACGAAGTACAATAGTTTAAGTTTAATTTGGTTGGTTATGTGCAATGGTTCAAGAGAGAGGGAGCCAATTAGCACCGGTCAAGGGACACAGACAGTGAATGAAAGCGAGTGAGGGTTTGCATCGATAAAGCCGGTTAATCGGCAGAATAAACGTTATTTCCAGCACGAACAGACACACTGAAGTGCCAGATTCTGTCTGAATGTTCCCTTAACTGTGTCCACTTGAAGACAAAACACCCATGCAAGAGTTAAATATATGTGACTCTAAATCTCAGCTGTATTCCGTCTTTAACCAAACTGTGCAAATGAAAAGCACAAAAGCGACAGCGACTATGATGATGACGACTATGTGACCAACTGAGAGTTTAGTGGGTTTTGGTTACAGCTAAAAATGGTAGCACAGTTTGTCATCACATAAAGATACCGGCATTGCAGAAGCTTCAGCGCTGACGACTCATCAGGATGGATTATTAATGAATTAATGTTTTTAAAGACTGTTCCTGTCCTGATTGGTTTATCTCAGGGAACGTGGCAGCGTGCTACCTGCAGTCTCAACAGAAACACAACCTGAGCCCAGTGTAAGTCACATGACCTGAGATGAAGTCATGCAGGCAACCTTCAAGATCTCAGCTAAACACAGTGGATTTGTGGGTAGGAAGCGACGGAGATCTCCTGGGAGTGGAGCCGGTTTAACCGTCTGAAATCAAATATATAGTGGTTTGAGGCGTTTGATTCCTCTGAGCTTCGTTTCAAGCAGCTTGACAGACACCTAATCCTTGACTTAATGATTAAAAAGGAAAATAAAAGAGCTCACTAAATACATAACAAATACAAAATATCTGTGACTGTTTAACTGTGTTCAGAAAGGAAGTGGAAGCATTGATCATTTCACAAACTGACTTGAATTGATTGATTAAAAACTTTTGAGGGTTGTGTGATAAACAAATGCAGAATGTTAATATTGTATTTTATATTGATATAATTTTTTTTTGGCAACATTCTCCTCAAAATAATTTATAATATATTTAGATTTTTTTAATTTTTTTTTTTTTTTAAACAGTTTATTTGATTTAATAAACTTTCTAAGTCTGGCTAAAAAAATACGACTGGAGAAGAGACGTGTGTCGGATGCATTAAAAGAAAACTGTGATTCAGTTTATCAGTTTAACTCTCTAACGTCATATATTGTAACTTTCTGAACACACACTCTGAAACTAGGTCTGTGCATAATTACAAACACTAGCTCAAGAAAAAAAAACCAAAAACAGTAGAGCTACAGTCAGTGCTGCAGAAAATATAAATCCTGCAACAGAGCACATGAGAAACGTTTAATGCTGAGAGCTGCAGCTGAATAAACTCATTCTTTAGATTATAAACCTCAACCGAAACTGGGACGCACACAGTGAGCATCCTCCTCACATTCAGTGTACAGTCCATTCAACCTTTCAGTCATCATCTCAGCTGTATTGTATACGTGGGTTGCTGTTTGTCTAGTTGTGCTTGGCACGGATCCCTTTTAAGTAGTTTTTCCAGCGCTTGACCACATCCTTGAATATGGGAGAGTTGTCTATGGATGCCACCAGCTGTAGCTGGTTAATGTGCGTGGTGTGATAGTCCCAGCGTGCCAGGTTGGGCGCGGTGCCCAACATGAAGTGACGCAGGTCATAGATGCTCCCAGACCCCGTGTCAAAGAGGGGCAGCATGGCCTTCAGCGACTCCATGCCGCGGCTGAACAGCTGCCCAGCCTCCCTGCCAAGCTTCTCCCCGGCTGTCTCAGTCAAGTCAAAGAGTCCCAGCAGGGAGTAGATGAAGCCGTTGAGGACAAAGGAGCTGGGTGTGGTGGGGTATTCTTCATACCAGTCGTATTTGTTCATGAACACAGCTTTGACCCCGTGCTGCGCTGAAGGCACCTTGTAGGGTCCTACTGCCTTTAGGGCAGCGTTGAGGTAAGCCTGGTCCTTGGTGAGGAGGTAGGCTCTCACCAGGGTGGACATGGCCTGGCCCTGAGCCATGGCCGAGTACCAGCCGGGCTCCAGAGGCCGGAAGCCTTCACCCAGTTTGCGCGTGACCATGATGGGCCAGCCGCCTCGCTCGTCCTGATTGCGAATCAGCCAGTCGCTGGCGGCAAAGAAGGCGGCCATGTGGGCGGTGGTGGAGATAGTAACATTGTCAACAAAGCCACGTCCGTGAAGGACGAGTCGCACCACCCGTCTGGGCATGATCTGAGAAGGACATCAGAGGCAGAGGCAGACAAAATAATCAAGGACTGGAGTTATGTTTATCATCTCTACATCATTTACAGAATGTTATAATATTGAGATAACCTGGTTCAAAATTCTTATGACGAAATATATTTTAAAAGGTCCAGTGTGTTTACAGAATATGGCAGAAATGGAATATAATATGCAAAATCATATTTTTATGAGTGTAACAAATAAGTTAGTAGAGAGAGGGTGTAACGAGGGGGTTGCAATCCCCAACTATACCACTAGATGCCACTAAATCTGACACACCAGTCCTTTAAGTTAGAATTTTACAAAACTGTACATCTACATTTAATTTACATTCACACATTTACATAATCTGTTAATCCTGTAATATTCATCATGTTATTAGCTTTGTTCATACCACTGAAATGCAGCTTTCTGATGGGAAATCAACTTTGATTAATTATGTATGATTCAGTTTACGACGGCGACTAATGATTGTTTTAATTATTCATTAAACTGCTCATTATTTTCTTGATTAACTGATGAATGGTTTTGTCTATGAAATGTCAGAAACTAATGAAAAATGTCTATCAGCCAAAAGGTGTTCCAATTACTTTTGTGTGAAATCTAAAAATAGTCATTTTACCGTACGATGAAGAAGCCTCACATTTGAGAAGCTGAAACGAGGAACTGCTCGGCTTATAAAACCTTTCAGTGATTCATTTATCAGCACAAGGGCACATGTTTTATCAGAGCTACTTTCAGCCTCAAATGTTTGACACAAACCAACCTTTGTGGCCTTCACTGCCTTTGTGTTGGACAGGCCGACGCCCTTCCTGAGGTCGGTGAGCAGGTCTCGGGTCAGAGTGCTCCAGGTGGTCCGTGAACCGATACCGTACGTGATCTCGCGGTCTTTGAAGGCGATGAGCTGCGTGCTGGTCACGTAGTGGATGGTGAAGGGTGGGCCCTTCTCTGTGGTTTCCAGGATCACAGACACACTGCCGTTGGAGATAAACTTGACGTCCAGGCTGAGGATGAAGTCTTTGGAGTTACCCAGCTGGAGGGACGCGCCTTCGGAGGACTCTGTGGTGGTGAGGAGGGTGGGTGCGGCAGATAAATGGTGGGGAAAGTGTTAAAAATGTGAATAACGAGCCAAAGTTTCAGGAGAAAAGAAGCTTTGTTGCAAGTGCATTCGGTCAGAAAAGAACGACTAACCTCATTTGACTGATTTTAAGAACTTCAGACTATTATCAGATGACAATGAACTATTTTTAGCCGAATGACTGGAAGCCATTTCCAGTACGTCTGTCTCCTTTAATAGACTTTCCTTTGATAGTGTGGTTCTGTGATAGCTCGTTTTTTTTTTTTTCCTCATGTTCCCAAAGATTCACTCGATAGTCACATTTTCAAATGATCAATAACTGTCAGATTGCTTTAGAGGAATTCTGCCGTCAAAACCGCACTCTTTATTACCAAGGATCTTGTTATTACCTCTGTGAAGTGCCTATCTGTGTGTGTGTGTGTGTGTGTGTGTGTGTGTGTGAGACAGAGAGACTCAAATACAAACACAGGGACAAGCTTCTCAGGGGATGTACTGTACAGATGTGTCACTGCACACTGAGCTTAATTAGGAGGAGGAAAGGGAGGAAGGGAGGAAGAGAACAGAGTGGTAGGAAGATGGAACAAGAGAGTGTAAGAAGAAGTTGAAGCTCTGCAGCAACTTTTTTTTTTTTTTTTTTGCATCCCCACATCTCTCCCCGACAAAGCACATCGGAGATACAAACTCAGCTGATATTCGGTTTCCCCAATGCCACCGCTCCTCTTACAATATACCAACTCTGTGCAAGGCGCTTCAGTTGTTGTTCTGAATTCATTTCAACCCCCTAAAGCTCTAACAGCTTCTGCAACGATCTCTCCTTTGGCCTTGTTACTTGGTCTGCACAGCAAAAAAAAAAAAAAAAACCCAGAAAAACCTTTTCTCATCAAGGTTTCCCAAAGGATAAAGAGAAGGAAAGAGTGTAGGAGTCAAGAAAAAGAAAGGTAATGGAATGACGGGTCACACAAGTGCCCTTAAAGCCAGCCAGAGACCGGAGAGAGTGAAAATGAGCCAATAGCGAGAAGACAATTGAGAATCAGAGACAGAGAGATCTCACATGTCACGAGCTGAGAAAGCAGAGGCAGGCGAGGCCGTCTGAGACACAAAGGCAGTCGATCAGGAGGAGAATGAAGGAGAGAGCCAGTCTGGCAGGGGCCTCTGGATGACTACGGCTCTTTAATGCACTCATAAATCCATTACTTAAGGCAATGCAGAGAGTAAGTGGATTTGTACTCTGGCCCTGTGATTACTCTGGCATCAATAACGGATGGGAAGGGAATATAGACGAGATTCCACCTCCTTTTGCTTTGCTTTGCTCGATGGCTGTTTAGCAATAAGGCAGGAGACAGAGATGACATGCAGCGAGAAATATGTCAGCATAAAACCGTGCTTGTATTATACATGAGTAGGCATGTTAAACGGAAGACTTGAAAACACTTGTACAGTCGGTGTGTAAGATCCAAGTGACGAGACAACAGTCAGGGCACGTGTGGTTATTCATGTAAATGCTCCGGTACATTCAGCCCTACGTTAGAATTCACAGGGACGAACTAAAATAGTTTATTTTATACTTTTGACGTCCCAAAAGTTAAATATATTCAATTTACCATCGTATATGACAAAGAAATACACAGAATCAAGTGTATTCCACAACTGACGATCCAAAACCATTGAATCTTCGTCATTTAGGTTTGAAAAATGACTGAAATGATCGCTCGATTTTTGGGCAGTAACACCAACAGACTTATTCAGCTTTTTAACCAACTGATTAAATGTCGGTTTGTGATATTTCAATGTGGGTCAGCACAGGGTCTCGCTACAGAGGGAGCATAACAGAATAAATGAATCCATGTCGTGCAAGTCAGTGGTAGAAGAAGTATTCACATCCTTCACTCAAGTGAAATAATTAAAACCATTGTAGTAAAAATACACAATTACACAAAAGAAACCAACTCTCGACTCTAAAAAGACAGACGTGTTAACAATAAAGCATACCTAATTATGGTGTTTGTTTAAGGCTGATGAAAGCTGAAAACTCGGCATTCTCGTTGCCCTTTAACTTCCCATTTTACGACTCAACTCAAAAGCTCAAATGTTTCTCTGTATAATACGACCTGTATTTTACTGTTTTTTCACAAGATTTCAGGCGACTTGGAGGACTTAAACCTGTTATACCTGTTATCAAAGTAGATTTAATATCGATTGTTCAAAGTGATCTAAATTCACAACGGTTATAAAACACAAAATACATGTTTGCATCACGTATTCATCGCTTCAGAAGGTTCAGCTCCTTGAGCAGCATTTACAGCCTTGAGACTGTGCGGATGGGTTTGTATCTTCATTATTCTTGCTGCTCGAGCTCTGTCAGGTTGCGGAGAGACTGTGAGTGAACACACCTTTTTCAAGTTCACCCACAGATTGTTGATTCAATTGAGATCGTTTCTCTGACTTAGCCACAAGATATCTGTTTTCACTTTGAGACTAATACGATTTTCATGAACTCAAACACCATTTTTGATACCACTAATGGTCGGCATAGTAATCTCGTCGTAGAGGCCACCATTCACAGTTTTTGATATCAGGCTCACTGTTTGCTGTTACAGAGCTGTATGAAGTCACTGCTAATGCAAATGTAACCTACAGCTGGTCAAATACAGGGTTTGTATACTGAAGCACTCACTACGGTCAATTTTGGCATTTTTCTCCAGCGGATCATTTTTTTTAATTTTTACAAGCGAGAAGCAGCAGCCACGGTGAAATGTTAGAGAGTTAAAGGCAACAGACTGCACACCTTCAACTCCTCAACAAGGTGACAACTTTAATGCGCACCGCTGTTATGTAGAAAACTACTCGCACTATGCACAGCATGAAATCGGATCATGGTTTCGACATCTTTTTTTAAGTTGGTTTGGTTGTGCGCTAAAAAACACACTTTTACTCTTCTGTTTCCGACAAAGGAGCAGCTGAAGGAACGTTGGAGTACAAAACAACACCTGCTGCGCTGTGTTTTCATTAGTGTATAATGACCTGAAAATAAGAAATGTTTTTGTTAGCTTAGACTTTAAAATGAGACTTTTATATCTACAGAAGCTGCGGGTCATCACCCACGGACTCCGCTCTAGATAGGGCGTTTGCAATTTTCACACGTCTCGTGGCCACCGTAGTTTCTCCTTCACACTTAGAACATGAGGGCAAGTGGAGGGGGTCGCAAGCCAACCGCTAGCTGCCCATAAATCCTACACACTGGACAATAAACCTTCCAAGGTTGTTGAATACTTTTAAAAGGCACTGTAGCTGGTGACAGCTGTTACTCCACAGTATCTCCATACACAGATTGCCTCGCTCGTCCTGGCAGAGTCCGGTTTGTGCAAACTACATTTTCTGAACTATGAACTGACCACGAGGGGATTTGGGAACATAAAGGTGCTCAGCGGTGGACAGTGTTCGTGCAGGAATGTGCAGATGGTAGATGGTAGGTTATTATCAGGGGACAGTGGATTGATCCACTTGTCAGAACATTTTAGTGGCTGTTCCACACCGGTGCCCTAGATACAGTAAGGAGGGGAAAAAAAGACCCAAACTGAAAGAAAGGGAGTAGGAGGAAGAAGTGGAAGGAGGCACAGACAGAAAGAGAAAGTGACAGCAGAGGAAAAGTTTTGATGAGGGAGCAGAATGAGGCGTTAAAATGGTTAGAGGTTATATGATTGCAATGTTTAGGAAGCACAAGAGGGCTGAGGGGGTGATAAGTGGGTGGAAATGAGTAAATGGAGGTGGAAAACTGACTGAAATCTGAGGATCGACGAGGAAGATTAATGGAGAGCGAAGACTGCCGAGGAGGGCTGAGGAGTGATGATGAAAACACGACGATGTCAAGGAAAGCGAGAGCTATGATGGTGAGCTGAAGCCGTAAGGCAAGGTGAGCGAGGAGGGAAGAGCGAGCGGAGCGGTGAAATGAAAAGAAATTGTTGATGATGAGAGGTTGAAATTGGAGGAATTAGGAGGAGGTGAAAATTACAGTAGAGGCAGCAGCTCGACGGAGGACAGAGAGAGAGAGGGACCTGGAAATATCAGCAGGAGATCAAAGCAGAATAACAGACAGCTCACAGTCAGCACTGGGTAAAAGATTTTGACTTCTCCTAATTCCAAAAATAACTCTGCCAACTATCTCATGGACTTGGTCATTTTACAGCTGTAAAACCAGGCCACATTTCCAATCTCTATTGTAATAAATAGCCAAATTTTATTTATAGTTTAGATATTTAGACCACTCGGAGCACCGTATTTCTTCTGTGGTCCTCAGAGTACCAACCAAGATATCCCAGAAATTATCACAAACTTGTTGTTTTCTCCATTCACAGTCATAAAATATTGCTGTTTCTTGTTGTTGACGTCCTCCAGGGTTCAGTTAAATTAGTCGTACCTAATCAGTTTAGTAAACTTGGCATGTTTAAGATATTTTAAGATGTTCCTGGTTCGAATCCCCAGCCGGATGGGGGCCTTTCTTTGTGGAGTTTGCATCTTCTCTCCGTGTCTGCTTGTTTCTGTCCAGGTACTCTGATTTCCTTCCACAGCCCAAACACATGCAGGTTAATGATTGTAAATGACTCTAAATAAAGCCTCTTGCCCAATGGCAGCTGGGATTGGCTCCCGAGATTCCAATAACTCTGTTCACCAGACATCAATTAACTTTAAATTTAACACTGAGCTACATTCTAGCTAGGCTGAAATTGAAGTGAGGCAGTCATCTAGATTGTTAAAGCAGCATTATGCATGTGTGGGTACGAAAAGGTGTCTCTACAGTTTTGGACTGTAGTTCACTTACAACACTGTTGTAAATATGAACAGCTGTATGTGTGCTAAAACAGCCAAGCATCATCCAACAGCAAGAAGCCCAGCTCGGCATTGGTCTCCCAGCCTTTTGTTTCATCAAGTTCTCTCCAACAACTAAAAGCCAGTCAGAGATTTTCTTGTCTGGCAGCCTCACGCTCTGACACTCTATATTTATTTTCATTTATAGCTTCCTCTGTCAACGTCCTCTCTGAGCCCAGTCCCATTGCCTGTTAGCCTGGCTTCAGTCTGGTGTGGCTCCCAGCTAGCATTTCCCAAAACTTTCAAACCTCCTGCGTGACTGGTGTGAACATCAACACTCCCCCGGTGCTCGAACTCCCAGTCTGGGAATGGCTAAATAAGCTGCTAGGTAGTTAGCAGCGGTTAGTGGTTACTTTAGTCACAAATAAAGACACCTGTCTAATATAAAAACTTGGTAAATCAGTATTATGCACTTCTCACAGGAAATCTGAGTCGCCGGGGCACCGAGTGTGAAGGACAGAAACACCATTCTCCTCGTTACAAGTCAGTGTGCCATCAAAATGATTTTGAAGCGGTTATTTTAAGGTAAAATAGTTGCATTACATTGCTAAAATGTGGAAAAGAATTGTCACTCTCTTGTCTCTTTTATGAATGGCAAAATGACAAAGCCCACTGCTCATTTGTTCAAATATCAAAAATGACACAGAGTAATGTTTTTTCTTCCACAAAGCCATCTTTGGCAAGCGTAAATCTATAGACACCGGCATGTCGAGAGTGAGAATATTAACCAGACGACAGCCAACATTTTTCTTTTGCCAAATCACAGAATTAACACTAATTGAAAACAGCTGAGTAAATTTGCCAGAGGCAGTTGGTATTATAGCCGGTAAAGCCGAGGCCTGCAGGGTAAAACTTTAACTGGCTCTTATGATTTGAAAAATTCACTCTTTTAAAATCATATCTGAATCAGACTCCATCGTTCCCAACACAAACTGCAGCCCTGAAAACAACTTTGTTTGCGGAATAATGAAAAGGACGATAGAAGTGGAGAGGGAGACAGTTTGTTTTTTCAGATTTTCCCTCTTTATAGATCAATTTTAGATGCATGAGGAACAAGGCTGCACGCAACAAATGGCTACTAGTCTTCACTTAGATTTTCATAGATTTCCATCAGAACCACATGAGCCCTGGATACAAAGCGAGTGAGGTGAATTAAATTAGAGGGTGAAGAAGAAACATCAGCAAAACAGCACCAAGGACAGTCAGTTTTATGAGAAGGACCTCCATTTCCTGAAGGCCTATTAACTATGCACTGATGGAAAACTAAACAGATAATATGGTGACGATTCATCAGTTTGGAAGGATTTTTAAACTTCTCACTGAAATGTTCAAATCTCAGCAAATCACTGCAAAACAACAAGAATAAAAAAAAAAACAACCTTTCGGTGACATTTTTGTGATGTCTGACTCATCAGAGGTCCATTACAATAAGTTTATCAGTGATGTGTGTGCTGCGGCCGTTCTAGTCAGTGTTTCAAACCCAGCCGGAAGCGTCGTGGTCCAAGAATATGCGGCTATTCTAGTTTTAATGGACACCGTGAGCAGCCTGACTCAATCTGCAAAGAGCAGCTCGAGCTGGCCGGAAGTCAGACACAGAAACGGCATAAAGAATCCAGTCGATTACCAAAATAAAACACCCTGTGCAAACTGTAGAGAACAGCCATTTACATTTACCTATGTAGAATATTTACATATTTAGAAGCAGATAAACCAATGAAAAATGACCAAATCTGTGGGCAGTCTGGTAGGCAAAATGCTTCTGAAACACTCCTGGTGGGGTTCGAAGTCGCGTGGAGAACGGACTAAAACAGTGTTGCGGCCGTGACGCCTCACAGCTCTGAATCTGCAACACCCGACCCAGAGCTAGTTTGCTTAGAATATAAATATGATTAATACGATAAGGTTAAAGGAATAATCTGTTGATATTCTTTATAATCTTTGTAAAAAAATGAATTTAGCCTATGTAGCCAAAACCTGACCTCCATTGTTGTCCACAAACAATAAAAAAAACACATCTACTAGACAGTCCACTCTGTTGGCCTCTCTGAACAACAAAAAGCCAGTTGTTTACCACATTGCATTAAAGCTCATATGGGCTGCGAAGGTTTGCAAAGAGCAATCTAACCTGACAGCCGCCTGCAGCTTTATTCTGTCCTGTGACCAATAAACAGAATTGAGGTTAATTGGCAACAGCTGACAACGTTTGACCGCAGTTATCATTTTCAGCCACTGATACTCTGTTCTGGATAAAAAAAAAAGGTGTAGAAAATGATGGAGATGAGATATTTGTGTCTGCAGTGGTTTTCATGATGCATTAACAGCATAAAAGTGACTAAGCGAACGAAATAGGATGAAATGTGTGATGTTTTTGCCTGCTGGTTCTTAAATCTTCATAATTCTTTTAGGAATCTGTCATTACGTGGTTGGTCCACTGTCATCCAACACAGTCTGCCAGTACTCTCTCGCACTGTGGCTGAGACTAACCGCACACTATCATCCTGTCCTGAGGGTGTAGCTGCATATCGAGCCTTCTACAGCCACAGTTAACGGGAGATAAGCTCCTTGCCCTGAGGCCATCTGGGCTCACGGAAGGCTCTACATACCTGGAGCACTGAACTGACGCACGGAGGTAGCTCTGGTCTTGTCGTAGACACGGCTGAGACTGCAACCTTTCGGCACACTCCAGGGCGCTGTGCTGGCCCGGCTGTCTCTCTCCTCGGCTGTGTCGTATACCTCGACGTGGGAGGCGCTCGGTCAGGTTTTTGCTGTAGTGGCTCAAGCCGTACTGAGCGATCTGGATGGCGTAGAAGTAGCCCTGGGGACCCCACTGAGTGGACAGAGGCACACCTGGGTGGGAAAGAGGGAGGCAGAGAAGGAGGATGAGGACAGTGGTGCTTCTGTTGGTTCTCTTTTTTCTGGTTGTTACTTTTATAGTGTTGAAATGCTTACATAATCATCTTGTTTGCGCAAAGGTTTTTCTTTCAAGCTCTTTGCAAAGATTCCTTTTTAGATGGCAGTTTGTCACAACAGCTTTTTTTTTTTTTATGGCTTGAGGATTGTGAAGTGCGGTGTCAGACTGAGTTCCTAAACACGGACATATTGATAAAACTGGTCCAAAATGAATTATTGATACGACACATTCAAATTTTAAAACGTTCAAGTAACTGCATGAGACAGACTATGGCAATAACTAAGGTTCAAATCTGGGTCTATTTTGTAAACACAGACACAGAACACAACAGAAAATAGTGACTGCGCCTTTATAATTGCCATATTCGGCATCCTGGGAGATGACTGTCCTCTTTTAGGAGCTAATCACATGATTGCAACTTTTATAATGTTATTAGTACGCAAGATAATTGATACTGGAAAGAACCCACAGGCTCCCGGTTATATTTTGTAGTTAGGAGATGTCATCCAGCACTTAAAAATAGACAAACTCAGGTTTATACTTTGTGGTTCTGGTGACAAATTTCAAGTGGCAACCTCCATGCCTGTGAAGTGAAGCCAATGCTGCAGTTCCTCAAATGTCCACTTGAGGCTGGCTACAGAACGAGTCAGTCTCCATAAGCCCCCATGTTAAAATGTCCAACTTCACAGCAGAAATAAACATGTTTACAGCCTGGTACAAAAAACAGTTTTGGTCTCTATAGCTAATTTCCCTGTTCATGACAACTGTACTGAGTCTGAATTTTTATATAACTGACAGCTTAAATTATATCAAGGCTTCAAGTTGATTTGATTGACAGGTGGGTGCTGTTACAGATGGCTTATTATTATATACAAGTTGCAGACTTACAGTCATTGTCATTATTTTTGGAGACTCCGGATCAATTTTATTGAATTTTTAAACAACATGAACCTCCCTTTTCTTTTTATAGTTTGTTTTTAAGTCATTCAGTCATTCATTCATTTTTAAAAAATCATTTATAAAACGTTAAAATGTTATTTGCATTGAACTTGAAATGAAGCGGAAAAAGGTTGAAAAAAACAAAAACACAAAAAACAACCCACCAGTTATGGTAAATGATGGGACGGTGTGATGAAATTCAAGCTTAGCTACTGCATTTCACTGCAGGCGAGCTTCCCTGTTCACGCAGCCAGAAATAGCTCAGACAGGAGAATCACTCTGATTAACAGATAGTTCACTTAAAGACCTTGTGACAGAGAGAGCACACGTGCAACCCAAACCCCATCCTTGAGAGAAGAACATAATATAGTCAGACGAGGGCCGGGTGATAATGTGCCTCCTCCTTTCAAACTAATCATCACTGCATACACAGCTGATCACTTCCTTATTGCCATTTGTGTTTTCAGGAGGTAACGTTGCACAAAAGCTGTTCTTCGATGTATGACTCCAGTTGTTTGACCACGACTCAGTCAGAAAACACAGTGTAAATGAGCTTTCATTCCAGCTCAGACCTCTGGTCTCTCATTAGACTGTTTAGAGACCATACAGCTTTTAATGTGTGTGTCTAATGTGGATAATCATAATAATTATGTTTATTTAGATAAACGCCTTCATACATTAAATGCAGCTCAGAGTTCTTTACAAAACAGAAAGGAAATGAGCAGTTCAAATTTCAGCAAATTAATATTTACAAAAATACTTGGCTGTGAAACTAAATATGCATACTGATACACACTGGTCATGCAGAGTAGAGCAACTTACAAATGATGCCGTGAGTCTTTCAGTTCTTACTGGCAATATATGTATTAATTATACATCAGCAGTTAAACAGAAACATTCTTAGAAATGATCTTACTAACTTTTTCTATCAGTCTGGATCGTCTAACATCTACCTGTGGTTAAAACATAAAGCAACTTTTCACTGGTGAATGAGGAGCTTCAACAAAACCCTCCATCCACCCCTGATCCACACTGTGCCCTGAACTCCCAAACAACCCCTACAGTAGGAGTCGATGCAGCGATGAGGACATGATCCCATACAGACGTCTCATCCTCAATTTGTATTCAGTGACTGGCCCAACCACGGCTAGAGCATTATCGCTGAGGACTGAACCCCGGTTCCTGAAGTGATGGACGGGTGGATCTTTACTTCTGCACCACACAGAGAACTCTTCCCTTTCCATGGCCTGTATGTACACTATTCTGAAGAACTATAAGACTAAATTCATCACAGAAAAACAATCACAGCTGCTCAACTTTCCAATCCGGACAGCCCATTCACAAAGATTCACTCCAATTCACAAAGAAACAGCAAAGTGCTCGACTAAATTATGAGTTATTAAAAGCTATTATTTGTCAATTTCAGGTAAAATGAACAGGCAGTGCAGGTCTGGTGTTGCGATGCTTAGAATAACCGATTTTTCCTATTTAAAGTGGTTTAAAATGTCACGGTAAAAGGCTCAGCTACTGTGTGAGTGTTTCTGTCACTTAATCAATGATGTAGTGGTGAGTTAAGAGTTGGGCTTTCAGTGCAACGTAAACCAAGCAGGAAAAGAAGCATTGTACCGTTTAAAAATGTAACGCTCACCAAAACAGCATGTAATCCCTTCAAGGGTAAAACAACTTTTCCTTAGACTATAATCAAACCATCAAAATGTATTATAACTGTTGCATCCCTAGTCTGGTGTGCATGCATGACTGTAATCATGGTTAGCAACAACCAGCATGTGAAGGCTGGATCATTTCCAAGAAATTCATCTGAAATATGTATTTTCTTCAGTTTGATCACCGTTAGTAATGGGGGATGAATTCATGCCTTGTTTTAATGTTTATTTTTAAAAAGGGAACCAATGCCACATTTAAGTAGTAAGTCAGACCTGATTCATTTGATTAACGTGTTCATAAAAGAGCATAAAAACAGAAATACACACACACACACACACTTTCCAATCCCCTGCCAGACTTTTCTTCATGCTTGTCTTGTTACTGGCATCTCCCTTGACAACGTAAGTCAAATGACTGTCAAAATCCTAACACTGTGCTACTCACTGAATAACACTAAGTAATCCATGTGGAATTGACTGTTAAGCCTCCACATATTTTTCCTCCAGAGAGCGGACTTTTCTAGAAATCTGGAAAACTGTCTTCTGCTTGTTACTGTAGGCTCTAAGCCTACTGAAGTTAATAAAGCAGCAAAAGTGATCCAGCATCGTATTGTCGTACCATGTTTTCTGCTCCTTTTTTAATTACTAGCTGCATTTTTTTTTTTTTTTTGTGCTGAACTCATTGAGAATTAAGACCTAACCGAGTAGGTCTTTGTAGCTTTTAGCCTCCTTCTCACTCTGAATCTCACTGTGAATAACCAAAGTGAACGAGTGGATAAAGGTCAACATATTTTTCTCTGGAGTCACCTGTTCAAATTATATTAAGGCTTAAAGTTATGCAGAATTAAGAACGTAGCAACTTTGATTAACAGGTAAGTGCTATTACGGATGTTTTGTTTGAGCACCCCATGTGTCATTCGGCCCACCTCAGGTCCGATGACTCACATATTTCGATCACGGTTATTAGATTATCCAGGAGGCAGAAGAGGCAGGACAGCTAATAGGCAGGTAGTAAAGTGGGAACTGTTTGCCAACACATCAGGCATAAAATCTTAAAAAACAAATGGTCTATCAGGGTTTTTTTCTGCCTTCTAGTGGCCAAAATACCTTAATGTTGCCTTCAGATCTGGATTACAGCTGGGTTTTCCATCTGGGTACATCATGAAACACTTATAAGTACTATATAATATGATGGGTAATATATATTTAGCTGGATATACCACTTTCTGCTACCAAGTGATTCACAGAACACAATCGACAGCAGCTGGCTGTAACCCAGCAGCAGAACGAGGGTAATTATATGCAAAACCACATGTACTGAAAAGGACCTGTATGAACAGTCCAAACCACAATTTTATTAAATTTTTTTAAATGACCCAGATCAAAATGCCGTCTATTTAAATTCATTTGTGGTTTGGAGTCACTGTAACCTGGCTGTAAACCACGGTTTGCAACAGTGTCCTGGATTCTATTCAAAGACTATTCATCCAAGTCCACCTCTTTGTCTCCACTAAAAAGCTCTGTATCCATCTTGGTCAGCAGGTGGTGTGCACAGGTGTTGGGTTAAGAGAGATCATGTATGTGTTCGTGCCGACATTGTAACAGAGAGTATATTTTATCACGCCCGTAAAAAGAAATGAGGCCTGTTTTATGTTTAAGTGATGGTGGCGGAACGGGAGTGAAGATGAAGACGACTGAAGAAAAAAAAAGGCAGAGACACAAAAAACGAGACAGTTCGTGATTTAAGAGGTTGTTGTTAGAGAGAGGATTAACTACTTCCACTAATTATACTACCCAGGCTGCGGGAACTTCATTATTCTCAAATTCTGTTGTTTCTTTTTTGGCTCCTGGAGGCTCAATAAGGAAAAGCCCGTTCTCAGTTTTAAGCCTCCACTACAAAAAAAAACAAAAGCTCTACAGGAGACGTGACGAGTAAAGGCACATAAAAGTGCTGCGTTTGTATGACTGTGTCTAATAATAAAAACAATGAGCATAAATCAGCATTCAAGAGACTAATTTATCTAAAATATTTCAAGTTTAAACCATCCAACTCAGTCAAATAGGCTCTTGACACAAGCTACATCCCGACAGAACTCGGTAGAAGCTCGAGTGATGTAAAAGCACCATCGGGACATTTAATGAATATTACTGAGGGTCCTGTTAAATAACTTTACTATGGGTAGCAAGGTGCGTTGGGAGAGAAATGCTCCCATGACCTTGTTTAAGCCCTGCGGTACCTCGGACTGTGACAGGCTAATTAATGAACTGCTATTTTCACCTATGAAAATATGCTAAGTTGAAGAGAGGTGTGTATGCTTGCACATGTGGGGTGCTAAATAGCAAGGAGCCTTAGGCTTAATTAATGGACCTTGCTAAATTCTGCGTGCATATACCCGTGTATGTGCAGTGGGTATGTAAGTGTAGATGCTGTTTCTCTATTTTTTACTAAAAGAAAAGGTCTGCAGAAAAAGGGAGAGTGAGAATAAGTTGGATTCCCGCTGCTCAGCCCAGAGGTATCAACAGATTTGGTTAGATTCCTGTCTGACCTATTTTCCGCTATATGTTTCCTTCCATACATGGCTTATAGTGGGTAAAGGTAGTATAACGTAGTAGTCCCTTATGTAGAACTGCAGCTCGGAGGAAAGAGTAGCGAGAACTACAGAAATAAAACAATTCATTTTATATAAATTAACCAAACTCATTGGAACTAATCAAGTAAATATCATTCTTTCTGAGCCACCTCATATTTCAGTATCACAGCCTCCAAAAGAGTGTATGACGGGCTGACACACATGCCTTTGCAGGTTTTACTATAAAGAAAACTACTGCGCTGTTATTTTGTGTCACCACGGGAGAGGAAAAAAACAAAAAATGCCAGTGTGGGAAATTGCACTATCCATCTCAGCAAAAATGCCTATTTACGGCTGGTAAATTGCTCTTATAGACACTGGCTATCATTATTAATCAAGCTAACCTCGGTGACTGGCACTTTACCGGTGAATATATCATCTTTCATTACATCTTCCTACCAAAACAAAAGCTTGCTTCTTCAGTGGAAATGGACTCTGACTATGGGCTGTGGCCATACGAATCACATCACGTCTACTTTTGTATTTGTACAGGTACGTTTTCAGGACTTAAAACAACAGCTACATTTAGAGTTCCTGGTGTGACAGTGCATCATTTTCTTTTACTGGTGGCTCTCGCTTTTTGACAATAAAAGAAGAATAATGAATATCTATTTTGTAATTTAAGGCAGGGGCACTTCTTCAAGCGAGCGATGCACAGAAATATATTGGTGACAATGTGGTTTGAACTAATAGCCTTTTAAAATGAGGTATTGATCTTTCCTGGTGATTATTTTAAAAAGGAACCTTGGAAAGAAAACAAGTTTGAGGAAGAACACTCAGTGGAGGTGTGAAGAAACAGGAAGGCATACACTCGCTTAACAGCCATCAAGCAAGATTTCTATACAAAGAAACGCTGACATGTCTTTAACAAGTTTGTAATTGACTTGACACAAATCACGTTGGGTAGTGTCAGTGTTCAAGAAAGGCTAATGGCGTCTGGGAACGGGTGGCAGAGATTGAGTAGGTGCTTTTGAAATCTAATCTATCTTGTTAATCAATCAATCAAAGATTCACTTTCTGAGAGATCTGCAGAGAATTTACGACGCGACGCTCGACTGAAGCAGACCTCGTTAAGGAAGTCTTATATTTCTCAAGGACGTGGTTGGCTTTATTAAAACACGTAAAACAAATCAAAGGCTATCGTGAAATGCTCTGCGCGCTGTACGTATTTGGTCTCCACACACAAACCCTATGTTGATGATGGTGATGGCTGATGGTGTACGCAACGCCAGTGTGGAAACATGGTGTTTACTTCATGTGGCATGAAAGGGAAAAACACCACTGAAAAGTTGAAAAGTAAATCCAAACTGTGATGAGAAATGTGCGTGTTGACTGCTTTGGCTGTTCATTTGCATGTTAGACATTTTATGGTCTCGTAGCTTATATGAAAAAGTTAAAAAAGATCTTGAAAAGCATGGATTCAAAAGCCTGTCACATTTGTTTCTCTAGTATCTAAACAGACAGAACACGTTCAGGGTTTTAGAATATATTCATATTCACAGCACAATTGATTTTGTGTTCTTCGAACTGGAAACTTAAGATCTGACACAGTATTCTCAAACATTCCTGTGATAAACATTTAAAAAAAAAAGTCTTCAAAGTCTTACCTTCAACTCCACTTATACACTTGACTCGATCGCGGACCTCCACGTTGTATCCCTCAAACGACATGAAGACTCCATCGGGGTGGTAGGGCTCACGCTGCGCGTAAACCTTCGAATAGCTGTGCTGGAACTCAAAGCGGTCGTAGCCGTCGTACTGCACTACTTTGCCGTACACCTCAAAGTATTTTTCCATCCAGCTGAAGGGCAGGTAGACCTCTCCGCCCTCTCGCCGGCCTTTGATGGTAGATTCATCATTGATCAGGCAATCGATTTCTTCATACTTGATCCCGCCGACGACCCCGACGACGGGCGGGGGCTCTGGAGGCTGCGGAGGGTGTTGCTGGCTGCTGATGCTAGCATCTCCCACTTTGGGACTTGGTGCCACCAAGGCAGCACGTGGCAGGAAGCGTAGTGAGGTGTCACTGGAGCAGCGGTTCCATAGCAACACAGTGATGAGTGTGAAGAGGGCGCAGATAACGATGAGGGTCTTGTAGTTCACGCGAGCAGCCAGGCAACGCATGATGACAACTTGCCTGCATGACAGAAAGACACAGGAGCATGTATGACATTTTCAGCTCAATAACAAGTCATCTGGTATCGGCATGCGAAGAAATTTATACCCTACAACTCCCTGCACTGTAGACTGTCAGCCTGATGTGAAATAATACTGAATCACCACTAATAGAGAGGAAGGACTGATGTGAAAAAGATGCACATGTAAATTTATCACCAACATCCGAGAGCGAGTATGTTTACATGTGCACAAGAGACCAAGTTACTGGAAGGGAGCAGGCAAAACCACAACCTGGTTACTGTAAAATCTGCCTTCACATGCAGTAGACTCAGATTTCTCCTCTACCCATGACTTGGAGTCGTGACTCTGACACTGTTTTGTCTGAGCATTTGGACTGACACTGACAGTGCAGTGAGAAGGAGAGGCTGTGTGTGTGTGTGTGTGTGGTTGTCAAACACTCAAATACTTAGTGTCAGTTTTAGTCAGACACGGAATACATTTTTTTAAAAATAAGTCTGTGTTTCTATTTGGAATGATCTTTCCTTTCATCCCGCAGCATTTCCGTCGTCTTTGTCACGCATGTGTACATTTAAAAAGCTGATTAGGAACCTGGTGACATGAAGCACGACACTGCTCAGCACTCGTACAAATAGTTTAATTTTCCAGGCCTCTAAAAAGTCATTCGATTTACATCAATGGTGGTTATACCAGATAAATTAAATGAGGTCAGTGGTAATCAAAAATCACTTGAATGCAACGAAAAGGAACTAGAACATCTAATGCAAATTAGCTACACTGTTACCCGAGAGAATGCTGCTCGGAACAACTTCCCCTAAATAGATGACAAGTTGTAATTTGTGTCAAACACATATTTATGCTCACTTTTGTTTGGTGGAGGATGTCTAGTTATGGATGAGTCAGAAGAGCACATAAGAACAGAGACGGTAAACGTCTGTCGGTGATTACGGCCGTACGCTTCACACAAAATTTCACGCGGTTGCACGCGCATGTACGCAATGGCAGGTTTGTGACCAATAAGAAGCTCCGGGTTGTGCTATGATTGCCAGTGTGTGCATGTGTGTCTCACTTACTACCCAACAAACAATCACTTTCTGCAACTGGTGTGTGAAGTTTTTCGGTTGTCCATCATGTTTGTGACTTATTTTTGTCACTTTCTGCAGCCGGCACACTCCTGTATCTGCAAATAGTTCGACATTTTAGAAATATCCTTTATTGCTTTCTGGCTGAGAGTTTCATGAAAACACTGTTACCACCGTCAAGTCTGCATGTAAGTCTGTAGCAGGGGTCGGGATGAAGACTGGACACGGGACAAGAGATGGCGAACTTCTAAAGCTTGATTGATTAACAGGATATATCACATTTGTTTCATTCTGACAAAAAACAAAGTGTTAAAAAACAAAACTTTGCTATTTGACAGGAGTTCATGTGGCGGACTATTTCTTGGCCAGGCCAAGAGCAGTTGCCAGGCAACCAGCAGAGACTGCTCCTGACCAAGAAACACAGAACCTCCCGTAAAACAGCCAATTGTCATATTCACACCTAGTTTCTTGGATGTATTGAAGCTATAACCTGGTAATTACTGAGCTTTGGAGGTGCTATTTAGCAGAATTTTGCACGTTGGACAGAGCCAGACTATTTTTAAGATTCTTTTGTTTAATATCACAGCAATGCATGAAATTGCATCAGTTTTATCTCTGACCTGCTCGGCACAGATTGCATCTTTAGGTCTCTTAGATCTCTCCAATTACCCTTTTCAAAAGCTTCACACTATCACGCACAATTAAGCTGTATATTGACATTTCTAAATCCAGCCTTAAGAAACAGAAAGGTTACTGCCACGGCGTGATTGTTTATGTCTCGTCTACATCAGATTATCTATTTTCTGAATGTACTCTGAACTTTTCTGCACAGAACTTTGATTACTATTTTTTTATGTGACTTCACTTCATCAATCGTGGTGATGCATTCGATATCACTTCAACAACATTTGAGATTCCACAAACCCGTTTTATTTTCAGGTTTGCCGATGGCCTTATTCTATAAGAATGGAGACCTCAAACAATGCACAGAGCAAATCAGGAATTTTCACGAAGCAAGCAAGAAATCGATACACATACTCCTGGAGGAGGTGTCCTCCTCCACACTAATTACAGCTTACAGCTAGAACTATTACAGTGACGACAGAGTTATGTACTCTGATCACAAGAGGAAGACTCATTATGTCCTTGCTTTCAATATCTCATCTTAAACTAGCCACAGCTAATGGTCAGCTTAATTAATGTGCAGTGATTGGTCTATAGCAATGTGCTACAACACTGCAGTCACAGTATAGTGATAGTGGCTTCTTAAACAAGGTTTATGTCTTGGATGAAGATCTTAATAAGTAGGAAAGTGGACCTCCAGAGTGCCTTAACAAGCAAATGCTGAGAGTGTAGAAGATGAAGGATAGCCTCCCTATAAATTGAGACTCAGGAGCAAAACTGTAACAGCCACACCCTGAACTGAGGCTCTGCTTGTATAATAAAGGGGTTGAGATGTGTCCTTTTTTTCCCTTTTCCTCCAGTACAACAATGGAATTATTTTTGTACCGCAATAAAAAGTTCTAGTTGAAAAGTTTTCGCTGTTGTCTTCCAGTCGGTGGTGAAAAAACACTGTGGTACGTCTCTGCGCCTGATAAATTATTGCCACACGTAAAAACTATCATTGATATTTAGAGAAATGTCAGCCTGGCGCGGTGATGAAAGATTGGGCCGATGGGAGCTCTGACAATGCTGAAAATGTGAGGCGGAAGGCCTGGGGACTGCACCCTGAAAGATAAGTAGGACCGGCCCTGTCAGGGAACCGACTATAAATAATTGGCTCTTTTTATAGTGATTCGTCGCGAGTGTTGAGCTCAGGCTCAAGGTGGATAGACATGGGCTTAAACACTGCAGCATGGAGCGCGTCCTAATACTTCATGCTGAATGCTAAACGATGCATCTGAAGCCACATCCCATTTCCTCAGCGTTATTTAAACCCCGATGCAGCAGCAGTAAGCACACTGGAAGAGGAGTTGATGTCACAGGTAGGAAAAGATGCAGGTCGTTTATGAATCAGTATCATAAACCTCAAACTCTGCCTCAAACGTATATGACAAACAGAGAAAGAGTGCAGAAGAAAGAGTGCAGAAGAAAGAAAACTTTATTTGTTCTATATTTCATTACAGTAAATTAAAAATAGTAGCAGATAAAACTCAGCCACATTAAAAAAGAATGACGAGATGACACACTTTTTGAGATTTCACTGTCAGAGTGATATATTTGGCAGGGCTTCTCGCAAATCTCAAGCATGTTTCATGATGACAGAACTCACTCAAGACACAGTTAAGAGCTCAGAAAATGAGGGGTGGTGGTGGTGGTGGTGGTGGTGGATAATCTTCTCACCGTAAGCTGGCGACACCGCTCTGTCAAAAGGAGACCATTTCAAATCGGACCTGAACCAGTCCTGTCTCTAAATGTGTGCTGGCTCTTCACCAGTGAGTTAAATGCAGCCTAAGCCTGGATAAAGACTTCTTTTCTGTTGTTACCTATGCACATTAGTTCACGCTCCATATTTAATACAGTTGATGTTGGAAAATATGTAATATGGATTCAAGGGCTGCCATAAAGCCAATACACTTCTCCCCATATTTCTAAATTTAGACTACGTTTCTGCTGAACATTTAATTAGTGTAACAACGTTGTCACTGTTTCCACAAATGACGACGTTTGTAACATCATATCTGTTGCTTTGCAGGTTAATTACAAGACAAACAAACATTTAGCTAGCTGCTCAAACATTGTCTCTGGTGTGTCTTGACTCATAGTCACTTACATTTATTCTGTTCTGTTCTCACTAGAAAAAAAACAACATAATTGGTTGTTTATTCAGCGACTTATGTTAAGGTTTTCCTGACAACAGACAAAAGACAAAAGACAGGACTCGCGTGGCATTGTTAAACCTGTTAAGAAGTGAATAGCTAAGAGAACAAAATATGTTAATTCAACACCAACCGTCCATGTTATTTTTTTTAAACCATAAAGATAATCTTTTCCTCTTTTTCTAACCTTTAACCAGGTTGTTTTATTTACCTAAACTTCATCAGATAGATCCATAAGGGTGGAAGTTCAGAAAAAGCTTTCGGTTATCAGCTGAACTCAGGAAGTGTTCCATAGATATAATCCCTCTGGTAATAACACGGTTTTTTGATCTGGAAGGAAAACTACACCCGGCAATAAAATATATAAAAACAGACAGATGCCAACTGGACAGGAGGTGAAAGACAATCCCGTTGGAGGATAAAAAAGTCTTCTATGCTTGACAGATTAAAGAAAATGACACTGGAAAACAAAAGCAGCTTTTCAGTTTACATGCCCCCAGTGTCCCACCTCAGGAAATTGAAAAGTGCCTGAAATAACAAGCAGTACCTTGTTGAGACTTTTATATGGCGGTATCATTCTTTGCGAATACCTTAGATGATCAAACTTTGGCATACTGTTCTTATTTTCTTGTTTTTTCCCCCCCTTGTGCACCGACCCGTGCACACATATTCCACCAACAGTTTCACAGACTGCAAAGTCAAAAGCAGTTCCAGCCAAAACAAAACTTTTAAAAACACTGTAGTCATTATACAGTACATTAGCTTTGGAGTCATGCTCAGCAAGGTATTTACTCTTGAATAATTTGTGATATTTTCAAATTATATAACTCCCACAATGTCGAGGTTTTAAAATAATGTTTGCTTAATAAAACTGCACTACACTATAGACACAATACCACAGTTTAGATGTGTGTGTCTACTGTGTCTTAAAATAATTTTCTCCTCACTCAAGATGAGCAGGAAGATGTGGAGCCACTTGCTTATTTAATCCCTATATAAACAACCGACCCATTTATAATTAGCTCAAGATAAACATCCCTTTACATATTTACAGGCCTGTCACATATTGTGTGTGCTACGTTTAGTTTAACACAAAGGCAGGACGCTAGGAGGGAAAAGCAGAAGTACTTTATTTCAAAGTAACTTGCTTTATCAATAGAAAAGTGAATTACTGTATATACTGTAGCTATTTGGAAACACATTATATATGTTTCTTGGATCCAGTGATGAACCAGAAAATAATCGTCAGATTAATCGATAATAATTAACATTTTTTGTTCACTAACTAAAACTAATAACCAGGGCACCAGAAACAGGCATTATATTTAACCACTTACAGTATGCTAACAGTGACAAGCTGCCGGTAAGTCACATCTGACTTTATAAAAGATAAGTCCGATAAGTCCTACGTGATATTGTAGCTGCTTCACAGACTGACAGGATGAGCAGCTTCACGTCTTGAATTCTTGAACTCCACATGGTCCAATAATAACTTTTATTGCTGCTCCTGCAGATCATCAAAGGCTTTAAGACTTTGATTGTGAGCTTTTGCCTTTGAGCTGCGATGGACTGTAAGACGAGGAAACTCTGGGCGCCCTGGTGGTTGCTTCATCATATGCAGCGAGTGATTACCCGGCTTAAACCTATGGGTATTAATTCTGCCTGACTTCTTTTTAACATATGCAAATATTTGGATGTCTTTATCCCCCAAATCCCCCAGTAACAAGGCTGGGAAAAAGTCTACCAGGCTCCTAATACAACGATTGTTTGTCATTGATGAGGAAGGGTTAGATGTTTTCAAATGAGTCCTCAACAGCGGAAAAAAACAAAAAAACATTGTGACCTTGTTAAATGCACTTCAGATTTAACTAGCTGATAATCTCTGCTGGTCTCCCCGGTGCAGAATTTGGCAAACAACATTTACAACATGTCAGAAATTGCTGCAGCACTGAGCATAGGGATGAGTGAATGGAGTTGTTTACTTCTCCTGCTGTCCTCTGGTGCAAAAAAAAAAAAAATCACAAGCAGTCATCACGGCAATAAAAGCCGAGTGCTCGTGAGCCACCCTTGGGGAGCTATTGGAGCACAAGCCCGATGAATGCGTGAGGTGCAGGTGTTGTAGCCTTAACTAAACTCCTGACATTTTCATTGCTCTGCTCCACGGGTGAAGTAAGGTAGGGGTTTGAGACTGCCTGTAAATTATCAGCTTATGCCGAAGCTGTGAGGCATGTTAGTTCGTGCGGAGCCGGGCTGGTGTGTGTGTGTGTGTGTGTGTGTGTACATATGTATTGTGGGTGTCTGTTGTGATTCTGAGCCTGATTATGATACTGTGTAGGCACCGGGGTGAATTCGAGGCAACAACTGACAGGGGAAAAAAATAACATCTTAGCATCTTTATCCACAGCAACCTTCTACTAGGTGAGAAAAGTTACTATATGTCTGTTTTTTGACCTGTTGCAACACTCACATGATATTATTCTTATACATTAGTGTCAAAAAACACTATTCAAAGTAACGGTGAACAAAATAAACTATTCTTTACTACGTCACAGGAACACAAAAATCATTAGCACTTGTTTTGGAGTAAATTAATTACTTATTATTGCAATTTTGGCTTCTTTGCACTGGCTACATGTAAAATCAAGAACATAATTTTAAAATCTTTGTGGTCAGGCACCATTATGACTTAAAGAGCTCATAGCAGAACACTGCGCTCTCTAATCCAGCTGGCTGGCTCAGGTGAGTCCTGAACGATCCCTTAGTGATGCTATCCTACCTGCTGATATAGGACTAGACTGCTGGAGGGACTTCCCATGATGCACTGAGCTCTTCTCTCCATCTGTACATGCTCATGCCCCATTAAAGCCTGTTACCAGCGGAGCTTCTTCCACAGAGTTTTTCTGCTTTCTTGTCTTGCAGGTATGCCTGCTGTAGTCCTGCTTGTCGTCCACTACATATGCTATTATTATGATTAACATCATTACTACCTTTAGTCACAGCTCCATAAAAGTTTATAGTTATCATTATTTTATTGCTGCGTCTCTCTTTATCTATTTAGCCTGAGCTCTGTTCTGTTCAAAGTTTCTGCCTGTTAAAAGGAAGTTTTTCCTTGGCAACGCTGCAAAGTGCTTGCTCATGGTACGAATTGCTGAGTGTCCATAAATGCGTTGCAGAGTATTGTCAAAGCATGGTCTAAACCCGCTCTTTATGGAAAGAGATAACGATAAAGAGAAAGAGATGTCATGTAATAACTTTTGGCGCTCTATAAATAAAGTTTTTTTATGAAGGGTTGTAAACTACAAGAAAGAACCACAGACATCAAAGCGGACCCTGATCTGAGGTCAGTTATCCAGTCATTAATCTTTACAGTCCAGATGCAGCTGAACCTTTGAAAGAGTTGTAAAAGAAGGCGCTAAGTCATGATTGTAACTAAAAAAAAAAGACGGCAAGGTTACCTGGACCTGCGTGTTGGTAAAGTACACTTAGTAACCAGAACAATGAGTTGCAGTTTCTTAAAAATGCAGAATGTGCAGTTACCTGATTTGGCCTGGTCCTCTCTCTTTTTTTTTTTACTGACTGCAGCCGAAACCACAGAGCTGCAGCCACAGCGAGCAGAGAGGTGTGCATATTCATGAGGCAGCACTGGGGAAAACTGATGATCGTACTGTCGCTAATGTCTGCCCAACAGCCGCTTGATTTGTTGTTAGGGTGGTTTTTAAAATAAAGTAGCTAAAGGGCTCTCAAAAGTCACCAAATCTAGTGACACCAAGGCTGCAATTAACAAATATTTTCAGAGTAAATTAATTTCAGAGTATCCATTAGTTGATTAAACATTTCTAAAACGCCAGAAAATAGAGAGAAAACATAATTTCCTAAAGCCCAAGGTGGCCTCTACACGTCTCGTTTTGTTTCCCGACAGCCCCGAATGCAAAAATATTCAGTTAATTATAACACAAGACAAAGAAAACCTGGAAGCAGAGGATGCTGGCTTGAAAAATAACAGAAAATAATTAACCTATTATGAAAATGCATTGCAATTAATTTACTGTCAGTCAACTAATTGACTATCTGTTACAGCTCTGTGTGACGCAGTCGCACTGCGGTGGTCTCAAGTGTGATCTATCCTGTCACTGCGAAATGTGCACTTAAAACCAAAATCTTTGTGTTAAAAAGTATGGCCACAGGACAAACAAACTTACATCAACACAATACAACAACAGCTAAACTTATAAGCAATAAAGCTTTGTTTAGAGGCAGCCGAGAAGTGAGGGAAGTGCTCTGATGTTAATGCGCCTGTGTGTTTTATCTCGAGTAGGAGGATTAAGCAGGTCATTACCAACAAGCTTATAACTGAGCCCTACTGAGGGATTAAGCAAACTCCTAATCAAATGGAGGAGAGACAAGAGGAAAAAATATAAACAAGACCTTTATGCATCATTTTAGATGCAACTGCTTGTCCTACAACATCATAGGAATAAATGTGGATCTGACAAAAGGGAGTGGCAAAGGATGCTGAGAGCTAAGAAAGGAAAAAAGATATTTAAAATCCAAGAAACAGATCATGCTATGGTAGGATTTACAACACATGGTCTACAAATGCTGCAACAAGAATCTGGATCTGTCAAGTCATGGTCGTGACGCTGTTTTGGTCTGTTCTCCACACGACCAAGAGCGTTTCAGAAGCAGAGAGCTTTGCCCGCCAGTTAACTTTCTCAAAATTGGCCGTTTTTCCTTGGTTCATTGGCTTCTACCATGAGTAAATATGCTACGTAGTTGTTTTTCTTTGGCTGTTTTTTCACAGTTGGAAGTTTGCACAGGGTGTTTTATTTTGAAAGTCGACCAGATTCTCTATGCTCTGTACAGATTGACGTGAGCTGCTTGCGTCATTCGTCAAAAATAGAACAGAGGGGGGGCGGCATTTAGCTCAGTTGGTAGAGCAGTCGTCCTTGATTGCTTAGATTTAAAAAAATGAACTTTAAATTTCAGTTGCTTTTTATACGCATAAGTGAGAATCAGAGAACTCAATACTTTAGCAAAAACAACAATTGGAGCGCTAAGGTGCGACAGAAATCAGCCAAACTGCTGAAACGTGAACATCCCAGTGGAACAACAGACTAACTAAATATGGACGCATATGCGACAAACATTATCGTACACTAAATGACCATCCAATGGTTTTAAAATACACAAATGCTTTTGTCACATTACCTATGCGACTTTACTGTCTCAAATATTAGCCGTGGTATGAGCTGGTGTGCCATTATCCAGAGATTATAACAGTGCTGTATGGGGGTGTGTCAGCGTTTCAAGTCCAGCACTTTCTCTTCATGCAGGCACACAATTATCTGTGTTATACAACCTAATGAACCCACAGTTAGTTCAAAGAGCTCCATCTTTCCTTATGCTATCAAAGATGATTCAGTGATGACAAGAGGAGGGACGCAGAGCTTAGGGAGACTTCTAACAGCTACGCTTAATCATCTCATCACACGAGCAAGACTGCAGAGCAGTTTTCACAGCAGATATGAGAGCAAGAAGGAATTTAGGATTTAATTTGTCCGTGTAATGAAGCCTGCACAATTTTGGCACGCAGAAGACTCTATACTGCATGTACAGTATGTTATATCATTTCACATACAGTACATTTATTTCATAAAACTCTTAGTCTTAGTTCTATGTAACAGGGACCTTGGATATCAGTGTGTGTCGCCCTGAATCGAGGACTGAAATGATGCTCATACTGACCTCTAATCCATTCACAAAGAAACAGCCAACTGGCTGGACATCCTGCTGACGTTCACCACCGAGTCTTTCCACAGCTGGTTCTTCTGGTGCTTTCCGCTTGCAGTTTCTTCAACACCTAAACAAGACGGAGGAGAACGTGGAGTTTTATTATAGTGGTTTAAAGTTATCTATAAAGAGATATATAAACATAAACATACCAAACTGTAACATACAGTATGCACAGATATTGTTGTTCCCTGGTTTTGTTCGTGCTGTTTAAAGTTCTTTGCCCTTTGTGAAAGATATGCATATTATCAAGTCTAATCATCTGTCATTAAAGACAAAGTCTAAACACCCTGTGTGGCAGCTCCATAAACAGTCACTCGCTTGTTTTTTTGCTCATGATTCAAAGACATATCTAACACGTTCCTCCTCAACACAAGTTGTACAAGGAGTGATTTTCTTTCCCAGATAGTTTAATTTAAGTTATTTTTAGTAATCAAACAAGGAGGAACTACTGTATTTCACACGGGAAAAAAAAAAAAGTCCAAACAATAAGAACATAACACCAGACTTTTGTGCTTTATTTATTTCCCACCCAGTCTTGGAAACCCACAGATTCATCTTGTGCCTCCTTCTGTGTGTCCTGGCTCTCAGACTGAGAATCACTGCCCTGGAGGGCTGTTCTGCTCTTTACACCCAAGCCAACCAAAGAGGTTTCCACTGACAAAACTACATTTGTTACCCAACCACACATCAGTTTCCATCAGTTTCAAATACTTTCTTAATGCTATTCACGGTTGCATCGGGGTGGAGAATGGCAGGTTTGTGTCACAGTTACAGTCGCCGGTCGGTTGATAATCATGCAGAAGAATGAATTCCTCAGTATTCTCCGTGTTGGTCTAAACAGGCTCCACATTCCTCGCATGAAATCCTATAAAAGGCTAAATGTGTCCGGAGGTAAATTATGATTGATTGCTCCGGCACACTAAGCAGCTTTTCAATATAAACTTTTCTGTGGGAAATAAAATTATTAACTGTTGTAATTCTATTTCACTGTGCCTAATTATAACCTTAAATCAATACCCCTTAGACTCTGACATTGACGCTCTATAAATTAAGACACGGAAACAAATATATATTTGTAATTGCACCCATGATGAATTTATAGGCTTTCTGACAGCGGGGTCATTAATGTACAACCAATCTATCAGTGCAAATATGCAGAGAGTGACATGGATACTTTCTCTGCAATTAATCTCACCAATGTATTTCTAGCCCCTGTTGAAACAGGCTATTAAACTAAAGAAGGTGCTAAATTGCTACATCAAAGAGGGCATATTGATCTTTTTATGAAATGTGCTTATTGACAAAGCACTTAAATTAGATATTGTAGAAATAAAACCAGCTGGGCTCCTTCTATCAATGCACGGCCCGCTGCAGTTTTACAAAGCTTGAAGAGGAAACAGAGGATAAGACGAGATGAAACAAGAACATATTAAAATATACATGTGCAATCCAATTAGGAACGAGTTAAATAAGTCAAAGCAGCCACTGTAATTAATCACAGCATCTAAACTTGATGTTCTTCTCTTAGTGTCTTCTCTCTCTCCAGTTTGAAGACGGATCTGAGTGCTGATGCCCGGCTGAACCAGAACTCTGCCTATCCATCATTAACACACTTCAATTCATCAGCTAAAAATAGCTATCAACAGAAGAGGCAGAAAGACCAGCTTTCCAGCCTTTTTATTTCCTGTTATCAGAGCGGCTGAACCCCACAACCCTGACTAAAGAAGCAAGATTACATAAAATGAGCAGCAATTTATGTCAAAAACCTGTAGCTTCATCCTCCGGTCTATGCTTTCAAGTGTATAAAAAGGTCTGCGAAACTAAATAAATTCATATTAAATTATATATTTCTGACTTAATTGCGCTCCGGTGCCACAAAAGGAGGATTTTAAAAGATGGCACATGTTGTACCCAGACAGAGTGAAAAGAAAGTAGAGGGCTACTGTAAAGGCGTACTGATGCTTTTTTTTTTTTTTGTATTGAGGCAGGTGTGCTGCAGGCAGGTGGTGAGAAGTAGAAAATGAGAGTAAACGTCAGTCTGGAGCAGCTCATTCTTCCCGGAGCTTATCCTGCACCACTCCCTCCAACATTTCATTCCAGATATCCCCTCTCTCTCTCTGAACATCTGGACATAGTGTTGTGTTGCCTAAAGAAACATCTCAGCTGAGCCACTGTGCAGGCATCCACTTATACAGCAACCAGTCAGACGGTCAAGAATAACTAACCTTTACATGTTGTTATGTGTTGCCTTATAAAATAATACACCTGGGGGGGGGGACCATCGCACTGGCAGTGTTATCTGCTTTTCAGTACACACTCCTGCAAAGTGTCACAGAGGCTGAGTGTGTGAGAGTGGATCGCAAACCAGCTCGAATGAGAATAATTATTTTTTTCTGATAATCTGCACGTATGTTTGAAGTGATATAATTAAAACAAAAAAGCCTAGTGGTGCCTGTTTGTGGTTTTCAGCACTCTGCTGACATCAGAAGAAATAGTTAATAGTCTAATACAACAGCCCTGCAATAAATCCTACCTGCAGGCTTATAATGTAGAAATTGAGAAAACTTTATGGTCATTTTGGAGGCTGGAGTTGGTATGAGCTGTTAAATTGTGTTATACTAAGAGATGTTTATTTTATTTTGTACAGCCAATTATATCAAGTGCATCATATAGATCTATATATACTGCGTGTAGTATGTCAATGATGTGTCATCACACAGCAAATAAAATGAGGCAACTGTGAGAGGCCATCATCTGGTAACTACAGGCAATGAGACACAATGCATCATGATCCGTCTGATTCAGCTCAGCAGGTGATCGATTAGTAACTCTGCTACCCGATGTGGTGAAGGAGAGCCTGCATATAAATATAGTACATCTTTTAAAACTGTTGACTAAAATTAAATGTCAGTTTACTGCTTTTTTTTGTATTGTGACAATATGTAAAAGATCTTGTTTTGTTTTATTCAAAACATGAATAATGCTAGCGCTCCCTCACTCTCATTGACTGCCTCTGTCTCTTGACCACTGCTTGCTCTCGCCATCTCTCTCAAACTATCGGACACAAACCAAGGGAAAGTTAGTGTCACTATTTTGTGAAATTAACAGAGTCAGAACACAACAGGTAGCGTATCAGAGTTTAGTCCATGAATCCACCTAGACAGTCTCAGTTTCAGAGACATTTCAGGCTGTCTGTGGAGGTCTGATTTGCGGCTGCAGCATGACGTAAAAGTTAGATCTGGCTCAGCTTCTCTGCTGCAGGTCGCTGCGTTTTTTGGCAGCCAAAATGGACGACCCCCGTTCAAATTAACAGAAAAACCTGCGTTTTTCACCGCAGAGCAGAGTTGTGCCTGAATGCACCTCTAAAACAGGCGTTGCCCAAAAATAAATACAGAAGTACTCATATTTTATCAGAAATAAGTACATTCTGTACAGGGATTAGGGATGCACCAATCCGATATTGGTATCGGTCCCAATATTGAAGAAAATTCTAGATCAGGTATCGACGACAATGGGCCAATTCACATCATCCGATCTGTTCAGTGTAATTCTATGCTGTGACATCATACGCAAGCAACACGCCGTGCTGAAGCCTACATTGTTTTCAAAATGGAGTGAGCGAAAGGATCGGCTATCTGGAACTTTTTCACGCTACCTCAGCCAACAAACTCAACGGCTACTTGCAATACCTACGCATTAAATGTTCCGAGGGGCGGCGGTAAAACTTCAAGTTATAAACACAACCAACTTAATCAAACACCTATAGAAATTTCACGCCAGAAAGCACGCGGAGTTCATTGAACTGAGTAAACAAAATGGAGGCGGTATGAAGCAGCTAACTTTGAAGGAGATGAAGGAAAGAGGTGAAAAATTTCCACTTAATAGTGTGTGTAATTGTTTTTTTTGTCAAGTCTGATGTTGCCTTGCACAAAAGAATGATCCCAGTCTTTTCCACACAATGAGACATACCGTTTGTTACCGTAATTCCGTGCTGTTTTTCTGTATCGGTATCGGATCCGTATCGGCCGATACTAAACCTCAGATATTGATATCGGTATCGGAGGTGAAAAAAGTGGATCGGTGCATCCCTAACAGCGATCACTACAACAAAACAACTTATACTGCAATTACATTAAAGATTTTTATGCTTGAATTGATAAGAAATTTAATTTCTTAAGTTGAAGCATGAGTTATAGATATAATCTCTTAGGGATGTGTAATCAAGGGCAATGAAAGCCAAGGAGAACTCCAACTCCTTTTCAAGGTGGCTTAGCATGTGGCTCTCAAAGCTTAGCACTGTGCTGACACCATTTTCATAGCCTTTACATATTGTCCCATTTAATCGACCTTTCTTAAGCAAGGGGGTGACACCTCGCATATGAATCACGATCATCAACTTTATGGCTCTCCTGTGAATACATTTTGAACATTAGGCTGAGGATATTTCTTTTACAGCGGCTTGACTGAGAATGATATTAGGTCATTAATTATTTTAGTCGCTCCTCATTTGCTGCCATCCTGACACAAGCAGCCATCTATCAGGACTTGTAGTCGTGGTAAAAAGAGAGACGGAGACCCATCTGTTGAGTATTTATAATACACCCATTTTCTCTGGGGAGTCAATGGCTGGCCAAACACTGAATGATCGCACCATTGATGCCACCATGGTGCCAACCATCATTGACCATCTGATGCCCGGAGCAATATCCAAGAAATCTGAGTCTGCAAAGTGAAAAGCTTTTCTTAATTGAGATTTCTGCTTGCAGAGCCGGAGCGAACTGATTAAATGTGATCACTTCTTATTAGATGTTACATCAACTGCCTTGGCTTGTTCACACACGCAGACCAGAGGCATTGTGATACACATTTTTACAGATTCAATTGTCAGTTTTAAGAGACAAGGGCTGTAACTAACTTAATTATAAATATGTTAATATAAAAATAGGTGTGAAAATGTTATTTACAACTTCAAGCCCAGGGGGGCTGTCTCCAACTTGCTTGTTTTGTCCAACCAACAGTCTGAAACCTTAAAATATTGAATTTACTGTCATATAGGACAAAGAAAAGTAACAAATCCTCACATTTGAGATGACAGATACCAGGACAAATATTTCACCCCCCCCCCCAAAAAAAAAAAAATCACCCCAAATGATCAATATGAAAACAACTGACTAGGTAGTTGCTGGATAAAAATAGCCCGGCCTTTTTCCAGGTGCTGTGTTGGGAAGACAGACATCAGGTCAAGTCAAAACTAGTATAATAATTGTATAGATTCAAGTCACTGGATGGGACATAAAAGAAAAGTGTCTCTTTTCAGGCTAATTTAGTTTATGCCTGTTTTATATCGAAAGATTAAATAAAACATGTGCTCTTGAAAAGGTGATTGAACTGGTGCTCATCACAAATTCATAATGATCTGTCAAAGGCGATAAAAATGATGCTACTGGGCCACTGCAATGAAAGAACACATGTGTAATAACGGTCTAATTTAAATCAAAGAAATTTGCCAAACGTAAAGACACGGCCAAAATAAGATCTTAACTTTAACTCTCCAAAATAAACCAGGCCCAAATCTGTGCTTTATGAACCTCTTATCCCAGCCAATCAATAAAAAAAAATAAAAAAAGCCACAAACCTCGGGGCCCAAGCTCGTCACCAATGCTAGGCATATTCTCCTAAAGCACGGGCCCCATGCCAACCTCTTCCAACTCTCAAAACATTAGGGTAATTTTCACACTGGATTTAGTGAACAAAGGGGGTTTCAGTGGTTCCGCATCACATGCTGAGAGATGCGTTGTGGCTGTCACAAGTGTTCAAGTATATAGACGGTAAATTCTGATGTTATTTAGTGGTGCTTTGCATACATTTAGGGGCTCTGTCGCTCCCTTTTTTGTGCCTGTAGAAAAAAAAAGGGTTTGTTGCAGACTGGCGCAGCTGTTCACCCACTGTTAGCTCTTTTCGTTCCCATACAGAAATGTTTTTCCATTTGTGAAAAAAACTATTTACCTCAACACTTCACCTGTAGTATCATGTTATTTATTTAAAATACACGCTGAGCTACTTTTGCATTCAGTCATTAGATCACGGTAATATCAGCGTTACGAGTGACACAGTTGAAGGATGAGGCAACAAGCACCAACAGGCTCTGGGGAGGCAGGTGGAGTCGGTGTGCAAACACAGTTCAAAACAGAGAAACTTGAAAACTGAAGCGTCTCCGAGAGCCACTCCTGCTTTGCACTCCAACTCTAAACTTAAGGAAAAAGGATGAGAGGATAAGACTTGGAGTGGGAGGAAGCAAAGGCAAGCTTGCAAGAGGAAGCCAAGATGAAAGTAAATAAGAGTTTGGAAGTTTTTGGAAGCTGAATAAATACCCCTGGTGCCTGTCAAGACTCCGTGGTGCTCTCTTAAGTGAATTTGCTTTCATGCTTGTAGGCAAAAGCTGGCGATGGAAGACTATACCATCATATTCCAGCAATGAGGCATAGAAGCGGCAAAGAAATATAAACAAACAACAACTTTTAGCAACAGCATTAAGGCAGTTAAGGCACAGGAATTATTCATTATCTCATTAAGTATGCGAAAGCTGAAATTGTAATATAGCGACCACATGAGACTTCATTTAGCACACATATATTACTTTGCTGCTAGCCTGGAGTTGAAGCTCATCATGTTGTGTTTGAATTTTAAGCAAAGTAACCAACGATTATTTTCACTACTGATTAATTGATTAATCGATCAATCGTTTAGTCTAAATGTTAAAAATAATAATGGCAACACAACTTCCCAAGAGAAAATGACGTCTTCAAATCGCTTGTTTTGTTCAAGGCATTCATTTACTATAGCCCTGTTTCACATTAGAAATGGATGAATTGATGGATGCAGCAAAACACAAAAAAAACTTCCTCAATTTCACAGTTTATACATTCACTTCAGGTGGTTTTGCCTTTTTCAAAGAAGAATTAATGCACTTAATAGGAGATGAAAATGTCCTTACATAGTAGCGAATATTTAACGTTTGTTATGACAGCCTCCTTGGCGTTCTCATGGCTCTATAAAACACATCATGATCTCTCCACACAGATCTGATGAAACCCTCCTCATATTAATACATGAAACAAACCTGTTCTGTCATGTTTTCTCCAAGGTTTCTCAACAGTTGAGGTTTCGACTTTCAATTATGATATCTTGTTGCGCCTGTATCTTCTGGTTGTACAACTGGAGAATTGTTGTTTTGTGAATGACTGTAGGATGGAACATGATGGAGGGAACAGGAGCCTTCATCTGCATTTTCTTACTTGAAATTCTGTTGGATGGAAACACGGCTAATGATATAAAACAGAAAAGGTAACAAGTCCCTTAGACCTGAGAAACTGAAACCAGTGAATGTGAGCTATTTTTGCTTGAAAGGAAACATCAATATAGCTGCCAATGAATTTTCTATTGATCGTCCAATTGATTAGTCAACTCAACGTCTCAGCTCTAAAATGGTGCAGATCTGTCCAAATGTAAAATTTTCTAACAATCAAACTATTGTTTCCTGACTCCTCTGACCTGAGCAATAAAACAAAAATAAAGAGTCATACCTACAGTGCAGAAAAACATATTTTGTCTTTGAAGGACGGAGGGTGGGAACTCTTGCAGACAAAGTACAGAAAGACAACTGGCACAAGAACATGTCCTGCCGGCCTCTGTGTATCTGACGAGCAGCTTTGAACTTGTTAGTAGCACAGACACCTCGGTGTGAGCTCTGCAAATGCAGAGGGCTGTGCCCCAGCTGCCTTTCACACGAAGACAAGACTTGCATCTTCAGAACCTTGTTAGTTCTCTGAAAAGGCCACCGACTAGTTTGGAATATTAAGCAGCTAATGCTGTCGGAAATCAAAAGGATTTTGGAAGAGAGTGGGAAGCTTCAAAAAGGCTTTGATGGTCTATATCGCTCAATCTCCAGCAGATATGACGGAATGAAGAAGTAAAGACATGGGAACAAAGGGCTTCTGAGAGAGGAGGGTGGCAGAGGTTATTCTTCTCCTCTCTGAATTCTGCATATATCATTATCCCTCAATCAGAGTCTTGCTCTTAAAATGTCAAGACTTCTAACTGAAAAGACAGATAGCACGAGAGGGACAGAAATAGAAAAAAAAAGAAAAAAAAAGAGGAAAGTGGGGCGCCAAAATGTTTCAGGTCATTTATCATAACAGGCACACTCAAGTAAGGCAAACTCAGTTGTCTCACTTAGTGCCGACCACAACGACTGCATTCAGAAGTAAGTTAAATATCCTCACTGCTCTGTGCTATAGCACTGTAGGGAGTAGGAGGCAGATACAATTTCAATTAAAAGTCAAGCCTTTTAATTGTGATTTTATTTTGGTTGGGGGAAAAAAAAAACAAAAAAAAAAAACACAGCTGCACAATCCACCATTACAAGTACATATCATTATTCAGCTTCCCATTAACTCTGTGCATGCATCACACGACTGCACTGTACAAGCTTTCTTGCAACCCGACTCAAGATTTACTTTCTGTTCCCGGTCTGTCCTCTTCTGGGAGGGGAGCAGTCAAGAGGACGTGGGGATGGAAAGATAGCATTTCCTGATGAAGGAGGGTCAGAGGCAGGAAGCGGAGTAGTAATCTCTGCTATGATTTCTGTGTGGGAGAGGGGAAGCGTTTCATTCAATTCTCTCTAGAGGAATCTAAGGTCAAGTTCCTAATGAAATGATTAGATCACCAGTAGTCTTCGCTGGAATAATTACAGAAACAGCAAGTTCCCGCTGAAAGACAAAGACACGCTGTGTTTTTTTCCTCGGTGTGACTCTTAGACAAACATGCTGATTCAATAACGGCACTCCTGTCGCAGGGAGAAAATTAACCATCACTTTGCAAAAAGATTAGATTTAGCCTGATAACACGTCTCTTACAATACGTCCTTCCTTCAGCCACGGAAGAAAATAGGTTGTTGACCTTGAGGGAGGTCTTTAATCCGATCTTTGGTTGAAACATCTCAGACTTCCACATTCAATCTGAGAAATACAAGTCACGAGTCACAAGAGAGATAATGAGTCCGTTGTGAAATTTAATATGTAAGGCACCTAAGCTCACCGAGCTTGAGAATTTACCAGAAATGTAAAGCGTCTGCGGGCCATTCAGCAACATGGTTGAACATGTCTGGCAATGTGAAAGCTAAAAAGTCTTGAGGTGGTGTAAAATTTGCTCTTTCCAGCAGACCTCATCTTTGCTATATTCTGCAGTCTTTCCTATAAGTGGCCTTTCCAAGCAAATTATTACTCCAGTCAGGGTGGCAGTGTCCTGTCAATCTTCTGGTTTCTCTCTGCCCTGTAATTGCTCTCAGATAAATCGCTTCAACCTCTCTACAGCTCTTAGGCCATTTTCTTCCCCCTCAGTCTATCACACATCATATGTGTTGAGACCACTCAGGAATAAGTTGAGGGAATTAAGCCTGTTATACTAACGTCTGCTTGTAAATTTTGGTGATTCAAGAATGTAATCTTCTAGTTTTACAGATTGTGCAACGAGGCCAAGCCAGTTCTTTGACACTGTCCAGAAGTCTATGAGCCCCCTCACTCATTCCCAGGAAGTCCATTCGGCTCACGCTGAAAAAGGTAGAGGGTCTTTCTCTCTGCATGTTAACACCATGATTCGTTACCTTTAATGCAATCGCTGATGACATTTCCATAACTGAGAGATTGCGAGCCAAATTAGTAAAAATAGATGCATAAGACTCTGTGTGGGTTCACGACTAAAACTGTGTATGCACAAAAGACAGAAATAAACATATGCGTTCCTTTTTGTCAGATTTATAAAAGCTTGGCTCACGCGTGTTTCTGTTTTATCAATTATCAACTGATGTAGAACTGGACCCGCGCGTGGGAGCCAGATTTATCTTTCCCACGATGCAGACACGACCTTCATCACATGTTTGCACATCAATACGTCCGCCTGCTACATCAGTCTTCTAATAAAAACGAAACAAACACAAAATAAGCAATGCAATTTCACTAATTGTGTCGCACTGGTGAGGTTTTCTGATAATGTGAGAGCGGCTGTCATTACCCAGGTAAGTGTATAGCGCCATTTATAGCACGTGTTATTGCACCTTTTTCAGTAAATCATCACATGTACCCTATAACCATTATGCACATACAGTATCTCAGTCAAACATCTGATGATTTTGAAGTGTTTCATAATTAAGACAAAACTTATTTCCACATCATCATTTCACCTCTTGACAACAGTGTGAACACACTGCCTGAAATATGTGTGCGATACACACGTTTTCCGAAGCAGTTTTCAGAAATAATAATTCACATGTTGGAAATGTGTGTGCTTATTTTACATCAAGCTCTGGGTGTGTTTCCCTCCTGGCTTGGGCGTAGGTCTTTGTCTCTGCTCTCGTGGCTGGTGGATACTGACACATTAGGTAGTATACAACTTACTTTCAGGTTGGACCCTCGAGTGCTAACCAAAAAAAAAACGTCCAGAGTTAAAAAGACAGACCTGAAAAACAAATCCCCCTATTAACTTAAACATTTAATGTACAATCTAATGCAGTGTTTCTCCACCTCACCACCTCAGAAAATATTCGTCTCTCCAAGTACCACTTGCAGAGTTTGTTTAACCTCAGCTTACGATCTCACGTCACATTTTAAATAATCGTGGATGTATGCGCGCACTACGTGAATGAATGTGTCTACGTATCAGGCTGATATTGAAACAAGATATTTCAGGAAATGTTTGAGAACCAGTGATCTTCATGGCAGAGCAGTTGTATTGAATTGCAACAGATTATAGCGGTGTACCTAATAAAGTGGCCACTGTGTGTATAGTGCACTATATCTACCACCATTTTATTTCAGCCAAATTCTCAGTGTAATGTTTACAGTCAATAAAAAAAAAGGGCGGCTGTGGCTTGGAGGTAGAGCGGGTCGTCCACTAGTCAGAAGATCGGCGGTTCGGCCCCCGGTTCAATCCCCTCCAGTCTGCATATCGAAGTGTCCTTGGGCAAGATACTGAACCCCAAATTGCTCCCGAAGGTGCCATCGGTGTGTATGAATGGTTAGCTCCTCAAACTGATGAGCAATTGACACCTTGCATGGCAGCCAATGCCATCAGTGTATGAATGTGTGTGAATGGGTGAATGATATGCGTACTGTAAAGCGCTTTGAGTGGTAAGAAGACTAGAAAGGCGCTATATACAGTCCATTTACCATTTAAACACACACAAAAAAAAACTCACATTGAGGAATAAAAATTGCATCTCACAATGCAATGCATTGTATTTTACAGATGCCATATTTACAGTCATGCAACACTACACCTGTCAGTATCCAAAATCTCAATTTACTGCTCACAGTATATTATATTGATAGATTGTATATTACAGAGGAGCTGGAGACCTACAGAGTTGTGCTGCATGTCTTTCTCGACTGCAGGCAGAAACTTTAATGACCTCATTCACTATCTGAAGACAGAAACCTGCCTCTGAAGTAGCTAATGATGCTAAACCAAGAAATGAGTCCAAAGGTCCATTAAACTGAACCCTAAACAACAAAATGCAACTTGAAATGTACTAGCTGACAACTGTGCTTGATTACTTTTTTTCTTATTTATTAGATAGCTACATCTATGACAACCCATCTACAGTATGATTTCATTATATCGTACCACACAAACAAGGCTCTTCCCCTTAGTTCCCTTTTATATTAGATGGATAAAGCTGGTTGGAGATATGACATTGAGATAACCATGGTCCATCAAATTCGTCATTGCTAACAGGGCTGTCAGAGCTGAGCTGAATGGCAAATGTGCTACTCGGGCATGGGTATACATTTCAGTGTGGAGAAGCAGAGGAGAAGAGACATGCCTGTACTTTGATGGTACAGCGAAGCCTATTTATTCAGCTGCACTTCTTCATATGTGAAGCTCTACGGAGACAGCAAGTGCAGTCAGCATTCCCGCTGCTTATGGACCTCAGCGGCATTCATAATGAGAAGGCAGATGTTTAAAAAGTGTCAAAGAAAAATCAGGAATCATCACGGAAATAATTAAGATGAACAGCTCGTAGAGTCTCCTAGCACAACACTCAAATTAATTAAGTTAAGAGGGCAAATCGAGGCAGTATACTGCATGTTATCTGACAGATATTGTACAAGTATGGCACTTCTACTTGTGGACTGACTAAAACATTACAAGCGACTGGATTTTGAACCACTAAACTGAGGGAAATCTATCGAAGAATTCGTCTCAGCCGTCCAAAATCTGATCGGGAGACATTTAAAACCTTTGTTCATCTCTTTTGAAGCCGGTCTCTTTGTGTTTGTCTGATCGACTGAAACCTGCTCAAACCTTTGAGAACAAAAGGCACTTTTACATCTGAACTCTCACCCAGAGCTGATCTTCTCCACCATCAACTTACCAGCACTGATTTACAGTATTCATCTGGGACTTTGCTGAGACTTACAAGTACGATAACACTTACGATAACTGAGTGAATGTTTTTGTGAGGGGCATCTACGGGCAATTTAGAGTTTCCAGTTCACCTAACCTGCATGTCTTTGGACTGTGGGCGGAAACTGGAGCACCCAGAGGAGATCCACTCATGGGGAGAACAACTCCACACAGAAAGGCCAGCCGATTTTAGCCTTCTCGCTGTCAGGCAACAGTGCCGACCTATTGTGCTGCCCCGCCGTGCTGTAAATGGCATTCTAATTTTGTGAAAAATGTTTGAACAAAGTTGTCTGAATTCGACCAGTTAGCTCCACCAATATAAATCCTCTTTGACCTGCCTGTTTGTGCAGAGGCTCATTAGCAGAGAGGCTGTTGGAATCACCAAAATTGTCCTGCTCATTTGTAGGTGGGAAATGCGCAATAGGAAGTAAATTAGCGCTGGTACAGCTAATTACAAGTAAATAAATAAACTTTAGACATTTTACAGACACCAGATAATTAAACAAAATTCCCCTCACCCTCTTTGGAAATATAAGACACATTTTTTCAACAATAACAAAAACCAACAACAATAAAACAGATGTATGTATCAAACTTAACCAGTGCTCAAGAACAATAGCTTTTTGTTGCTTCAAAGGGAAGTCAAATACTTACAGTGTAGTGCTACGTTTTTGGGCAAATAGTAACTCAGGCAGTGATTTTAATTAACATAATTAACCAGACATGATGCATATAGTTAGAGGCAACACGGCTCTTCTATTTTTACTATTCACTCACCTCCTTATAAATAGTGCCTTCTCATGCATATAACACCACGGTTGCAGCACCTGTTTCTTATGGCACAACAACAATTAGGTTAAATTTCTCTTAGATATTCACTGTTACATTGTCACATGGTTTATTGGGACACGCAGAGCCATCGCTGTATGTTATATATGTTATATGACTGCATTATGAGCAGTGGTGTAATCACTAAGAGTAAGATATACATATTTAAGTGGTTCAAAGATAAGGTGCCTTTACTCCAACTCGTCTCATCAAATGGGGGCTTATTTCACCTCCGGCACTTTATCTGTACCTCAAGTATCGGACGTTAACAAGAGTCCAGGCACGAGCTGCCACGAAGAAAGGCTGATGAAGCAGACGCTGCAGCAAAACACTGCTGGGACATCTTCCTAGCTTAATATGTCCAGCCAATCCAATAAAGACTTAAAAGGTCTCTGAGGCCAAGGTTACCTTAAAAAAAGGAAAACTTCATTTGCAAGCCTAATCAAGTGTGAATGTCAGGCAGAGACACGGCAAAGCAGGGTCGTGGAAGGCTAATTTTGTTCAGGCAAGATGAGAGAGCTTCACAGTCTCCCAGTTTTGCAATACTGGTGGTGTTGAGTTGTAAAGATGGCAATTAAAACAATTAACTAAGACATGTTTTATCCACATACAAGAGTGGATGGCTCGAGTGATGTAAAATGGCAGCCCAGAGACATTTAACTACATAAGTTTCAATCACTGAGCCCTTCAAGCTGGATGGAAAAGTACTTTCCTTTATATTAACATGAGCAACACATTGCTTGGAAGCAAGACCAAAGCATGACTGTGAACGCCCTCCACTGAGCTCTAGTGACATCGCGGGCAACTGCTCAAACGTGCAAGTGTTCGGTAATTTTGCAGCTCCTACATAATGCAGGACTCACTGTCGTTAGGAGACTTTTACTCTTCTGTTTCTATTTTTAATGCCCTATTCCGACTGAAACTAATATGAATTGGCGGCCTCTCCAAATGGGTCCACACATCTGACACCATACAGTACTTTGAATTATAATTCATTCAAATAAAATATCCCTTTTCTTTTAAGATATATTTTTTGGCCTTTTCAAGCTTTTTAAATTTTTTTTCGATAGAGACAGCTGAAGAGTGACAGGAATGTGGGGAGAGAGAGACGGGGAATGACATGCGGGAAAGAGCCACAGGTCGGATTCGAACCCTGGGCTGCCGCAGCAAGGACTGAGCCTTCGTACATGGGGCGGTTGCTCTACCGACCGAGCTGAATGACACCCAGTGGCTGTGTTTTTCTAAAAGTTGGATACGGGTCAACTGTTCCGCTGCAGGTTGCTGCGTTTCTATGACGGACACCCCTGCAGCCTCGCACTCAAATGAATGGAAAAACTTGCGCGACAGTGCTGGATGCTGTCTGAATGCAGCGAGTTTCCAGCTAAGAAGTGCACAGGTAGGATCATGCAATGGCCACAATTTTGACAATAAGACGAAGTAGAAAATGCAGGAATTTTACTTGAAATGTATAATGAATACAAAGCAGCAAAAAACAACAGAAAAGTCAATACACGGTCCATTGGCACAAACGCCAACAACCAAGAGTGGACAAACATGCTGTTTGTGTAGTTGGTGCCAAGTTTTTTTTAAATCTCAGTTCCACTATAGACCACAACTGTTTGAACAAGTGAATGACACAGGAAGTCTGTAGTGAGTAAAAAATGAAGTGAGAAGCATTCAGCCTGTCAGTATAACACAAGGGGCGTTATTAACTTTGGTTGCACAGAACACATGCTGAGAGACAACACAGTAGCATCTCTATTCACCGCCATTGAATAGACACTCAAATCAGACTGTTGCAAGAGACAACTGTGGGCGAGAAGAACAGCTCCACGTTATTGTCTCGTGTCTGTGTGTGTGGTTAACCCGTGTACGAAGGGGCACGGCGGTGGGGTTCTTGGGTTTGGGTCCTGATGGTCTGAAAGGACAGAAGGCAAAGGCGCAAGCACTCCACACATGATCGCAAGCCAGCCAACCGGAGCATCTCACTCCCTGTAGAGTGTTACAATTCCTTGGAAAGCCTGTTTGGACCTACCAGCTCTTAATCCTCGGTACAGCCGCAATACAAGATGAACGTTGGACACGTTTCTCTTAAAGGCTTGTTCACTGAAAGCCAAAAACTACGATGAATAATGAGATGGGAGCATGGGCCGTATCTGCTGTCTGCATGCCTGAGGGCAACTGGGGCCACTTTCTTTGTTGTGTGGGGTGGTTGGTATTTAGCACAGGGGAGGGGTATAGAGGAAGGTGCCTGGGGTAGGGTTGTGCCTCCAAAGTATGCAGACATAAGCTGTCTGCGTGTTGCCTTTGAAGCAGGCCATGGTTGGCTGTACTTTGAGGGTCACAGGGCAAGGGTTTACAACAGCAGTGTCCCACAGAGAGCCTGGACTCATCCAACCCCCCTCACCCCGCTGTCAAGTATTAAAGCAGAATGTAAGCTAGAGAGACAAGAAACACAAAGAATAAATGTTAACAAAAGCAGCCATTGTGGTGTGCCTGTCAGTACGGCTGTGTTATATGATGAAAATGTAATATAAATTCAATAAATAAACATGGTTTTATGATTTTTGTGTTTTCATTTATGCATGTATAGCTTTTATCTGCCAAGGCATGTGCAATATTTTACATATTTTCCAGATTTTTAGGTTGATTGATGCCCAAGCCGAATATCCCTTCAGAGACAATAAAGTATGTCTTATCTTATCTAAATGATTTATATTAAATGGCCACATGGAAAGGCATATTTCTCATGACACTTACAGCAGTCTTTGCAGACGTACGTCGTTACAACAGCCATTATCTCCTTCCATCTTTGTGATTATTTCCCATATGGTGTGCCGTGGCCAAAATCCTCTTACAACGTCGCAGTGCTTGACTCTACTTTTGTGTCTCTCTTATATAATGTTGAGTTCATTAATAAAGAAGACAAACAATCCTCCATATGCCTGCTCATTAACACCAATATTAGATCGCAGGTTATCAAAGGCACTGGGACAATCACAGCGACATGGGATTTTGTGCTTCAGGAGGCTTTAGGAAGTGTCATGCATGGAGCCAAAACAGAGAAGCCCTTTGTATATTACCCTTTTAATAAGCACAGGGACAAATTGGCTTTTGACTGCATTAGAGATAATCTCAGCACGAGCAAGCTCATGCAGCTACAGCCGTGATACAGACACAAAGTAACTACCGGCATCTTGTAGGAGAGACATCAGTGACATTTAAGTAAGCTGAAAGAAGTTGTTATAACAGCTTGAGGTCAGAAACTTAGGTTCACCGTATTGTTTGAATATGCGCTAGTCTTGTGGAAACGACTGAACCGACAAAGCATTCTTCTCTTTCTATTCACAACACTGTTTGCAAAAAAGTTGGCAAGCTGTGTAAAATGTAAATAGAAGCAAAAGGTGACGATGTGCAAAACACTGATATCCCATTTCTAATTGAAAATAGCGCAAAGACTACTTATCAAACACTGAAACTGAAGAATTTTATTGTTTTTGGAAAATTGCATGCCCATTTTGAATTTGAGGCAAACAACACGTCAAAAAAGTTGGGGCAGTGGCAACAAAAGACTGGAAAGGTTGTCAAATGCTGAAAGAAAACTCCTAGTGAAGCATGTCAGAATTAATGAGGTAAACTGGCAACAAGTAACATGATTGGGTATAAAAAAAAAGAGGTTCCCAGAGAGTCTTTGTGAAGTAAAGGTAGGGAGGGGTTCACGCACTATTTGCCATCACAGTCTTTCAAAGAGTAAACAATTTAAGAATAATGTTTCTCAACCTTAATTTGCAAAGAACCTGTGGATTTCATCATCTGCAGTTCAGAATATCATTAAAAGAAGAAATTACTGCATGCAAGGGACGAGGCCTAAAAACCAATATTAGATTGCCGTGATCTTCAGGGCGGGATTGTTGTGAACATCAATGTATTGGCTGAGGATCACTTCCAAAAACCACCGTCTGGGAACACAGTTCGTCGCTACATCCATAAATTCATAAACCAGATCCAGAAATGCATCCACCTTCTGTTGGCCTGAGCTTGTTTAAGATGGGTAAGGGGTGTCGATTAGCCTAGTTGGTAGAGAATCCGCCCCATGTATGAAGGCTCAGCAGCAGTTAAGCAGCTAAGCCTAAACCTTTTTTTTAAAAGATATTTTTTTTTTGCGTTAGGGTTGGTCGGTGCACAGAGACTCAACATTAAGATTCAAGATTCAAGACTCAGGGGGTTGGCATGGGTAAGCTGCATTTTTGTGAACAATACGTAGGTTTTGGAGCGATATATGCTGCCAAGTTGACAACGTCTAAACTGGCCTGCCTGCAGTCCAGGCATGTCATCTATTGAAAATGTTTGCCGCATTATGAAACATGAAATACAACAAAGGAGACCTTGAACTGTTGAGCAGCTGAATCCTACATCAAGTAAGAATGTGAAAATGTTCAACCTTTAAGATTACAGCATAGTCTCCTTAGTTCCCAGACGCTTACAGAGTATTGTTAAAAGAAGAAGTGATGCAACAGACCCCCCCCTGTGTTGCTGGCATCAAATTCAAAAACAATAAGATTTCTCAGTTTCAACATTCGATGAGATGTCTTTGTGCTATTTTCAGTTAAATACAGGGTTTCAATGTTATGCACGTCATCACATTTTGTTTCTATTTACATGTTAGACAGCGTGCCGACTTTTATAGAAACAGGGTTGTAACGAAGCACTTTATTTTTAATGGAAGCATCTATGTTAAGATAAAGAGGAAGTTGACACTCAGCGGGTCAAAGTTGGGAATAGTGTAGAGCCCAGCGAGAGAGAGAAAACATCCAGCACTTCCTAAAATAGGGTGTGGGTGGTGGAGGCAATGACCGTGTGGACTCGAAATAAGGAGGACAACTTGAATATGAGACTAAAAAATCTGAATTTCAAAAGTAAGGATAAAAAACTAAATTTCCTTTTGCAGAAGAGTTATTCTACACTATAAGATAATATTAGAAAATACAATATATTATATATTCATGCTTTTGGAGCTGTCATATTTTCACAAATGTTAATTTGGTGAAAAATTACATCACTTAAATCATATAAATCTGTCTGGTCTTGTGGGATATGAGGAGCAGGAAACATGGCTAATTTGAAGATTATATTTTCTGGTCAACTTCAGCAAGAAAAGGAGCATCAACATTAAAACTGCCATCTGCCATCTTAGTCACAAACAACCCGCATCTGATAATCTCGCTTCTGCCACTAGGTGTGGGCAATATGGATCAGTCTTATGTTGGGTATATGTGATTTATAACACAATAGTAATACACTGTATGTCAGGATATATAGTCTATGAGATGTATTCTGGAAATTCAATTGAGAAAACAATAAAACAACCAGATGGGAATGTCTGTTTTTGGCTAATCCTATGAATGAAGTACCTGACAAATCAAGGTACTTCATCACACTGGTGCAAAGAAGCCTGACGTCCAGTGCAGCAATAAAGCAGTCCGGCTCGCTGATTTGCAACATCACCCACAATGGCCTAATAAAAAGATATTAAAAAAATGTATAACTACTTTGGTAGAAAGGTTATAGTAAAATCTGTACTGGATGAAAAATCTCCATTGTCTCATGTGCCACTTTAACATTTCAATAAACCTCTGGCAGAACTGGAACAAAAGAAGCGAGTAGGTTTTGGTTAAGATTATTTAGTCACTGTGCTGCAGCATGTCTAAGCCTACACAGGAATAAAAGCTCAGATGTAGCACATTGAGGCTGTCGACTTAAAACCAAATAATAAAACCGAACAATAAAAAGAAGGATAATGTAAGATATTTAAATATCTTCTGCTAATAATTAGTCAGCATTATCTCTTTTTGGGCTGCGGCTGGGATAAAACAGATGGGAAAGCCTCAAGAGTGTGAGAAGAGACTCAGCCTCGCGCAGACCTTTCCTTTAAAGCTTAATTAAGATGATAAACACACTGCACAAAGAAGTCTTGTACACAGAGATGAAAATAAATGTTATTATTTGCTTTCTATTTTTGGATGAGCAAAGAAAAATGTTTTGTCATCCAAAATGTATAATTAGTTGATAATAATGTGGCTTTTAAAGGCCTGCAGTACAATTTGAAACGTATAGAAAAATCACATAATGAAGGGGGAGGAAAGAATATCAGCTGGCACGTTATCACACTCGACCAAGCCGAGCACAGAATATGATGATAACTGACTATACTGGTACCATCAGCTGGCTGGAGCAGGGCAGGATTCATACAGAAGCTGGACTGATTGGGTTGGGTGAATTGTTAAAATATTACAACCACCGGCATCCGAACAATAGCTGATTGCTGATACAGTCAGGCAGGTGTGTGTGTCCCTCTTTTTATTCCCTTGATTAAACCAAAAAATTCAACTGTGAACCTTTTGAATTCCAAGTTTCTCAGCTTAAATTGCCTCATTGTAAACCACCACGATCTTTCCGCTGTTCCAGCAATCACCATCTCTGGTTTGATCGAAATAAACCCTAATTCCACAGAGTTGGATGTAAATATATACAATATTCAGAAACTCAGATGATCAGTCTGTTGGGTGTCACCAAGAGTTAAAGGTGCAGCACAAACATAAAGATGATCAGCAGCCGTTCTTTGGTTCGTGATCGATCGACTCATCCAGCTGGTGACTGCCAATATATTCGTCCGATTGCCCAACCCTAACTCAACCTTAAAATCAACTGTTGCTTTAACTTTCAGAAATTAAAGTTACAGGCAGACGACATGTTTAGACGACTTAGATCCTTCTGCTGTTGATTCATGTTGAAACAGGCATGTTTAGACTTGGTAAAAACATTACTCAGCATAATAATAGAGGGTTATATTCTTTTATAGAGAGCTGGTGGATCAAAGTCGACAGGTTTAAGGCTAGTAATTGCTACAGTGTACACAGCAAAGGACTGGACATGCTACAAGCTGCATATCTGGTTTCTTCTTTGCTCCTTCTCTGCAGTACAAGTGCACACGGAGAGGAGTTCAGTACAAAACACTGTTACCACTGGACGACGATCTGTCCTGTGCTCCTCGTGGTTTTTAATAGACTTCAGTCACAAGGACACTTGACTGTTTCTCGCAGTGTGGTGAAATGTGCTGATTAAAGGCACTCGTCACAGAAGAGGCTGAAATGGCTTTGGAAGGACGTACATCAACAATAAAGTACGTGGACATAAAACTGCACTCTGTAAAATTCAGCAGATCTCACAGCACAGCAACATGCTCAGATATCAGAGCTGCATCTATGAGGCGATGTGATGTCCACACCAAGTGTCAATAAACTTTGATTGACAGGTGGGTGCCATTACAGATAGCTTGTTTGAGCACCTAGGCGTCATTCAGCACACCTCACGTTCGCCGGTGATCCACGTCTTTGCCGATTTTTAGATTAGCCGGGAGGCAGAATAGGCACAGGACAACCAACATGGCAGCCTGCACCACAAAGCGGCTCTTCAGAAACCTGTATGCACACGCTGTCCGTAGTTTATACTGTCACTGGTGCCATCACAGGCAGCTTGTTTGAGCAACCGGGCGTCATTCAGCCTGGCTCAGCTCCATCCAAGCTCCACGTCTTTGCCTTTGTTTGAAAAACCTCGGGTAATGTCAGCAATACTACATCATGTTTTATACAGTCTATGACCAGGACAGGCAGTGAAATATAAAAAATATATATATAATAAAATATATGGAACAGAGCTGTAGTGTGAAAGTGGATAAAAACAACATCTTGCTGTGCGGTGTTTTCTGCTGCAGGAGGAACTTTTGGGAAAAGGTACATTTTGCAGCACAGCAGGAAATGGCTTTAATACATCTAGGGGAGTTGCTGATCAATACCAGTGACTAAAGGATTACTTTGCGAGGTGCTAAGATTTATGGATTTCAAAAGGTTTTTGTTTGGGTCTAAATTGGTTTCATTTAGAACCTCCTCTCTTCCTAATAAAGTATTATCTATTAAACAATATCCACCTATGTAGAGCGATATACTGTAATCAGTCTGCTCCAGGCATTTCTATCAACTCTGTGTCCTGATTAGCTGACTGCCTAATTAGCAAGCTGCCAACTTCTGCCAGTGTTATTGCAATCTGCAATCTGCCACCACTCAAAAATAGTACACTCCACACACTCCATGGAACGAGGTTTTGTGTGCAAGTCTTTGTTAGCACACTTCTGGATGCCCTCGCTGGCTATGAAACCAAACAAACTTCTCGTTCCTGTCTCTATTGACTGTCACTAATTCTGTTTTCTGCACAGGCTATATGTTTTTTTTCCCCCCCAGTTGCTCTCTCCAGCCAGCCGGTACGCACCAGTTAGATTTAAGCAGCTTTAGTCAATAAGTAGTTTAAATCAGTGATTCTGCAAAAAAAACAACCCAAAAAAACAAGCAGTAAATGGTTTATGTTAAACATTTAAATTATTTATGAAAAAGAACTACGATGGTACAAAAAACAAAACACCTATCAAAGAGCTCTGGAAAATGATCGTGATGCATTTTATATGTGTGAAAATTAAACAAGTGTGAAGACTGTGAGTGTAGGAGACAAAGAGAGCGTGTGACAGAGATACCTACTGCATGAAGGTAAATGTATTTATGCAAAAACACCGGTACAAACACACCGTGCTGCATGTAAAATCTGAATAAAATAAAATAAATCCCCAAATAAGACGCTCAATTAGACGACTGCAAAGCTCACAGTGACGTCAGCGTTTATGTCTAGGTTGTGTTGCAGTTAGCAGAAAACATTAATAGCACCACAAAATATAACAAGCAAGAGAACACATTAAAATACCTTTTCTTTTTTTTTTTAAATATGAGCGTCTTCCTCTCCACTTTCCACTAGGGGAAAACCTGCTTTGCATCCGCTTCACTCCACTGCCTTTCTGGTTCATGTGTGAATTCAGAGCACCAAATGAAACCAGACAGTGCCCGACAGCAAGTTTCAGAAATGGTAGCCAGGCTGCCTGCCAGGGTTCAATGCTGGTTGCCAAAGTTGACAGAATGGCTGCCATAATGTCATAGATTACAACTGGAGCAATAATGGTTCCGGATAATTACACTCCACATTTACTTTTAGCTAAAGATTACTCAAATTTACTTGCACCACACACCTTTCTGAATATTTCCAAGGTCAGGAATAAACTTTCACACTTAAACGTTAGGGCTGTAGTCAAAGACAATCTCGTTTGACTGAAACTCTACCTACTCTCCAACTAATCAACTGGTTGATGGGGGGATCTGCATATTATCTCTAGATTTCTTTAAATTGACCACAGTGCACTCAGTGCTGCTAGCTGCTAATCAATGCCAATCAGACTTACACAACATAGCCAAGCAAATTAATTCCTGCTGGTAGACCATTTCTTTTTCAGCTATCAGCTTTAGCTATATCATCACCTTCAAGGCAAAGTGGGCTTCTGTACAACAACAAAGCCAACGCAGTATAAAGTGCCGCAGCTCCAGAAAAAACAACATGAAAAAGAAAAAAAAAACAGACGGTAACGATATCAATCCATCGTTAAATCTGAACAGCAAGCCACAGTAAATATGCTCACACGTTGCCATCAAAAACAGACTTTATGCACTCAGCTCTTCTGTCCTCTGAGGTGGAGGATCAATGTAGTGATTTGTGTTTGTTCTTTGACATTGTGTCAGTTAGTCTGGAGGTGAGTAAATGTTCAGTAACTGTTAAATTAGTACTAGTAGACTCCATAAGGTTGTGCAAGTTGACTCCCTGATCTATAGGTCGAATCATCTAATCAACCAGACGATCATTAAAATATATTTGGATATAATTTTTATGCATAATCCATGATATTCCTAACACAGTTTAGCCGCTTAGAAATACAAGACTATATAATAATGGATTATGGATACGTTTTCTGCAACACCAGCGATTGACACGAGCATCGCGACCAACAGACGCACAAAGCTAAGCTTCATGAATGTTTTTGAAAGGTTTTGCCGTGTTCATATTGTCTAGTATGCTGTCCACTCTTCTTAAACACAACACTGCTTTGGCTTCTCAAATTTTCTGCTTTTCTTCAGTTTTTATTTGGGTGGAGCTGCTGACACTACTCCGATTACTGCTGATCCCACGCCTCCTACTTTGAGATTCACTACATCTGACACAGTGAATCAGTGCAACAACAACACTTTCATTTGTCTGGGTTAAAGGTTTCCACAGGTTTCGCACCGGTAGGTTCAAAGAGTTTTTAAAAACACACTAAAATAAACTAAAGGGTTAACGTGGTCGAAACTTGGCAAAGGTCAGTCTTGACCTCTGCCAGACACGGGCATGCTGAAATAAACTCTATGACTAAGCAAAAATCCAGGTGGGTGCTTACACTGATGCTGCAACACAGCTCAGATATGTAACTAGACTATGACATATATGACAATGTGTTCAACTGTTAGGATCAAATTAGGATTATGTGTATACTGAGGCATATGTAAGGGAAAAATAGGCATGTCATTAGTGAAATGGTGAAACATTTAAACATGTTTGAGCTGGCTCTTGAACAAACAGTGAAGAATTTAAGGTATTTGGTAGTCAGCCTCTGGAATAAAAAAAAAACGACTTGGTATAGCCTGTGGTGTAGTTTGACATATGAAATCCAAATCATAGCAGTTTGCACAAAGACCTAATGTGCAACATTCATCATTACAATGTGAAACTGGACCGCTGAGTGGAGACACTATGAGCCATGGACACTCCTTAATACTGTTTCTTGGGAGGAATTAACAGATTCAGAGATCACACACTTTGCAAGGTGCAGACCGGCAGAGATGTCTGCACTGTAATTCTATTAAAAAAATCATGTAACACAACTGTCCTGTCGTCGGCTATGTTTATTTCCACCATACGTGTTATAAAAAGCTTTTATGGGAATAAACACAGTACATGGGAAATGTGTTATGTGGCCGATGCAGTACAGTAATGCAGTATTTGGTAGGTAAAGAATTTTCTATAGGAGAATGTCCCACTCAGTACATCGTGGCCATAATTTAAAACTAAGTGATCAGTTTCATTGTTTTATGTCTATCTATCTGGCAATATATCTTCATCAGCTCTTTTAATGTCACAAATTTATCATATCTGTATCGACCACAAAAATGCAATATTGGACATATGACCTCCTGTATCGATGTAGAAAATGTTAAGTAGTGGGAAATGTTAAAATTATTTCCTCTGTTCAAAAGTATACTGATGTACATTACGAGAAACATTTAAGCCAGACTGTTTTCTCCCCTTTTATGCCTTTCTGGATGAACACAGGAGCACCTTCAGCAATCGACAGCGACGGTACAGCGCCGCTCTCACTGCTGGACACCGACACGGGAGTATTATCATATACTGTACCTGAGACTAAATTCACTGTTTGTACTCATATTACAACTATTTTCAACATTCAGTATCTAATTTCAGTTGATATCATCTACCACGGCACCTCTCTGTACAGTTTACTCATCACTTATTCTGTTTTCTGCATTATATACATAGGCTATATGTTGTTTTGAACCAGTGAGGTTCAAGCAGCTTTAATCAATAACACTTTACAACACAGCATTACTCCCTTTATTTCTTTTTTTTTATCATTAAGAATTGTACAGTTTCTCATCTTTATGTGTGGAAATTTATGAGGATATGTGGACATACCTACATGTCAGAGTGCTGAAAATAGCCTAATGGCAACTACAGTAGATCCTTAACAATGCACACTGTTAACAGCTGTGTTGTTACCAAAACATAAGAGGGATTAGACAGTAAAGGGCTGGTATGGGTATGCACAGACAGTTCAGGATGTGCGTTCGAAGGATAGCACTGGCCACAAAAAAACAGTAGTATCATAGCATCTCTGATTGCAGTCTTCCCAGAAACACAATTACAAGTCACCTTCAGTCTATAGCAGGGGTCTTCAACCAGACGTCCGTGACCCTTAGGGCGTCCTCAGAGGTACTGCAGGGGGTCCACCAATTATTGTCGTAATAATTGACAATTTTCACCAAAATAAGGGTGAATGTGAGGATGAAGATAATTAAGAAACTACAAACGGCAGAGGCATTTGCAGTCCTATTGGATGAATCAGTGGCCATGTCCAAAGACGCACAGCTCTCGGCATTTAATAACCAACGATAATTATGTAGCTTTTTTTTTTTTTTGTTAATCAATCAAAAATCACATACAGGCTAATAACCCAGTGTATAAATAGGTTAATAAGGTGAAATAAAAGTTGAATAAAGTAAATATGAAAGTTATTACAGGCCAGGCTTAAAAAAAATAATTACATGTGGGGGTCCCTGTTCTGTTTGTCTCTCATCCAAGGGGTCCTCGCGCTAAAAAAGGTTGAAGATCCCTGCATTCGACAGTAAAGGGCTGGTATAGGTATGGACAGACAGTTCAGCGTTCGAAGGATAGCACTGAGCACAAAAAAAAAGTAATATCATAGCATCTCCAATTGCAGTCTTCCCAGAAGCACAATTACAAGTCACCTTCAGTCTATAGTAATAACAGGACAGCTGCACAGATGTGTGTGTAGGTTGGACAGGAAAAATCTCTAAAAAGGATGAAGAAGTTACTGCACATTGGGACACAAGAGACACCGAGGAAAGAAAAGTAGCTGTCCTGTTGCAACAAAGCCACAACAGTGTTAATGGTGGAAACACCATCTTTAAGCTTTAAAACTAAAAAGATAACCGGACGTTAGCAAGTTTAAGTTTGTCAGTTTGTGGTTCATTCACAAAAAAAAAAAAAAACATAAAAGAAAGAAAGAAAGAAGAGAGGCTGCTGTCATGGCTTCCCCTCGCGTAGCCACCTCATCACAACAACAACAGGACAATACTGTAAAAAAACAAAAACGCTGATATATTAGCCAGCTAGCTGGTGAGTGAGCTTACTTTATAGTAAAGCAGATGTATCTTTAGCATACGAGCTAACAGTGGGTATGCATTCCTGACACAGAGTCAACAGTGAGCTTTGAAGTTCCTGCATTCCCCCCCTTTCCTCCGGTTCCGTTAACACACCAGCCGTTAAACTGCTCGGTTGTATTAAAGACTTAGTTTCCAAGCAGGTATAAAGACGTGGAAACGAAGAGTGCTGGTGGGGGGATTTAAATGTTGCTTCGCTGATGTGAAAATGAACTGTGGAAATAACAGCTAGCACACACACATATGAGTGTCTGGACTGAGGGAAGCCAACAAGACGTTAACGTTAGCCGTCTTACCTGCCGGAGGGGATTTAAAGGTGTCGAAGCAGAGCCGGAGTTTGTTCAGGAGCACCGGTAGGAGTTGATTTCGGTTGGTGGGTTAGTTTAAAAGACTCCCTCTGACTGAATTACGGTTGAAGCGAAGAGACTGTGGCTGACTGTGCTGCCTCTACAGCCCCAACAGCAACTGAAGACACTTCAGGATCAGCCTCTCACTGGGAAGAATCTGTGGTATCGCGAGAAAAGGCGAGAACTGAGAGAGCTCTAACAACCAATCAAATCAGCCGGTTGGTGCCAAGCGTTTGTTTCATTAGTGCTTTGTGGACACAGGCTGAGCTGAGTCTCTGTGTGTTATAACACAGAATAAGATAAATATGATCAAACGTTTAAGAATTTAATTGGAAAAATCTTCTTTATCACACCTAACAAGAGGCAAACAGCACCTAAGGCAGCAAAAATGCTGGAAATATAGATGCAAATCATACAAATATCTTCTAGAGTTGCCCAAAAATGGAGCTGTTTTGGCAAAGAGTGAATGCAGCATTGAATGAGGTATTAGGATATGTAGTCAAGAAATGTTGGTCAATATCATATATGATGTGTAGCTGAAGGATATCCTCCTTTAGATACACATCGTATATGATATTAGATTAGGATACTTAATAATTACCAAAGTATTTCTCAGAACTAGTAGGAAGGCCATCGAGACAAAATGGCTTGATATGGACCCATCCAGACATAGTCAGTGGTTAGATATGATAATAAGTTAAAGAAGATGTGTTTAACAGAAAATGGAAAAAAACTGATTAGGTTTAAACAGGAAGACATCAGCAATGTATAATTTTAGTGATAATAATGTAAACTGATGTATTAAAGTGTTAAGTCAGTTGTACTGTAAGATGTACTGCTGGATGTAAGCTATAACCCCCTCTGTGCAGCTGTAGGTTATGTTTTTATATTTTTGTTTTGCTTGTATAAAAACAATAAAAAAAAAACAAAGTGGAAAAAGGAAATATGATAAAACGGTGAATCTCTGTGTTGAATCATCTTAATAAAACAAAAATAAATGTAAAAAATATTGTGTAAAATCATATTCACCTGTGTTAAAATGCTATTTAGGCATTTTCAGAAAGACATCTAGTATATAAAAAGGTATCATAACCTATCAACTTAAATAAATTTATCCTGATCTCTATATAACATGTGAACAGTGTGTCAGGTTTAAAAACAAAACAGTTTACAAGTCTGTAGGATTTGGCTTGGAAAACATCACAATACAAGTGATCCAACATGCATATCCGTATACTTGAAAAGTGTATATAACTATTATTTATTTGCTATTTTATTTAACTTTTTCTATTTCTAGTATGTCTTAGATTTTTTTCTATATGTTTCTTATTTATGAGAATTTTCCTATCCACCTTGTATACTGTGAGCTGCTGTAACAAGTGAATTTGGATCAATAAAATCTATCTTCTCTTCTCTTCTCTTCTCTTCTCTTCTCTTCTCTTCTCTTCTCTTCTCTTCTCTTCTCTTCTCTTGCACAGCAGACATTTTGATATGCCATAGCAGGAAATTCAGCTCCATAGGACTAAGATTAATTTTCAGAAAATCTGTTATTCTTTATTATAGAAAAAAAATGTCTGGACAGAAATTAAACTGTATTCTGTGACACTAAAATGATCTAAAATGTCTTAAAAACCTCTTTTTAATTAAAATATGTGTTTTTGTATCACCTGATGATCAGATGTATTCCACTTAGAGCCGGTCCTGTTATATACAGTATGTGCTGGTTCAGCGTCACTTACTGAAAGACTTACTTACTGGACCTGAGCTGTCATTACTGTTATTAAGTCCACTTGTGTTTTTCCAGCTTTAACAAATCAAAGTGTCTGCTGTGCAATCAGTCCATTGCCATAAGAATAGAAACATCAATCTCAAGCATCAATGTATTAAACTTAAGAGTATAATCACTAAAACTGTACATACTTAAAGATTACAAGAGTGTTGAGCATCAGGTTCTGTTGTAAACCGTTCCACTAAGCTGGAGCAGCATATCTGAAAGTTTTCAGTCTTCTAATTTACTGTTTGAACTTGTAGCTGTAATTACAGATCGCCAGGTAAGAAATAAGAATTATATTAGATTATTTCAATTTTTTGGCAGTTTATGTTGATTAAATCGTCTTTCTGTGTACTTCTCATCTCCTTCTCATGTCAGAAGTACTCTTACAAATCCCCCTTTGTTTTAAATTGAATACTGCGACAAATACAATAATTATCTGCAGGAGTGTGCTTGTGCATGCAGTTCAGTGATGAATCTTAATGACAGAGGTCGTATAGACTGGCCTATATGATTGCATGAACAGACTGTAAGAGCCAGCCTATGGTGGCATATAAAGAATATTTTTGAATTAGATAATCAAACCAATCCTGTCATTCACTTTCTTATCATTCACTTCCTATTATTATTTCATGTATGTCTTAACACTTCACTCCTGTTTCTCACTGTAATGCATTATTCACTCTGCTCAGGCTTTGCTTATTGTATCGCTCCATTTGAAAAGACTCAGCATGTAAAGCTCGATTTCACCGTGCCTTTGGTGATAAACCAAGGTTGTTCATGAGACCATGCTGCATAATTGCAAATACTGCAAAGGGAGGAGTTGCCTGTGGCAGAAATTGTTTAAGATCATCACAAAAACATTGCAACATTGCTTTTTGCACCCGGCTCGCCTCAGGTCTGTCGATGATCCACGTCTTTACTGATTTTTTGATTAGCTGGGAGGCGGAAGAGGCTGGACTGCCAACACGGTGGCAGACAGAGACACCACACTCTGAGCTTCACAGCGGCTCTTTAGAAGCCTGTGCGTGACGTCCATTCTTTATACCGTCAGTGTTTACTATCCTTAATTTGGTGATGAGTTTGAGTTTGTTTTGCTTGCTTATTTTTGTTTAGCTTCTGTTTGTCGATGTGTACCTTGCTTGACATTTGTTTGACACGGTATGTAACAGTTAAAGCCAATGGAAACTGCAATAATGGCCAATAAGGCTATAATTTATCCTTGTTCTGATTTTAAATATGAAATCAGTCCTGTGACAGATTAGTAACCAGCACAGTATCTGCTTTATTTTCTGTTCATTGTGTCCCACGCCTCTGTGCAACCATGAAAAAGAATAGAGAAATAAATGCACCTGTTCTACGTTACTGTGAATGATTAAGAGCGTGTACTGCAGTATATTTGATGGAGAATGAAGACACACTGCTGAAATGCTACATAAAGTGCAATTTCATGCTTTTCTTTGAGCTTGTATGTCTTTTGCATGAGGCAGCATGAAGATATTTCAGCAAAGACTTAAATAAATGAGACATTTCAGTCTCTTCAGTGCACATGCTGATGCCAAATTTTATGAAATACACCACGAGAAAGAATAAAGGAGATGATATCATCACAGGCAAAAAGACCTCAGGGTACAAGACGTGCATGATGCAAGACTGCAACATCTTGCCTTTGAAAAAAAAAACAAACATATAAGAGCTCTCTCACTTTCACTGTGAGTTGACTGCCAGTAATGTTGTCATGGAAGCTATAGAGGTCTAACTTGAGGATGCTCATTAAAACCAATAAGCATAGATTCACCACACTGGTGTTTTTCTGGGAATTGTTTAAGTTGCATGTGGACTAGAGATAATTCAAGCTTGTTTGTGTTTTACTGGAGACATACACTGAAGAAGAAATGACATTTCAATCACTGATAATAACTATAGCAAAGAATCTATGATGATTTTGGAGGTATTGAAACTCTTAACATACAATATTGTTTACGTTGATGAGTTCTTAGTTCTTATGGAAGCATGGCTCTAGGGATAGCATTATAGGTCAGTCCACCACTTTGATCCAGACTGAAATATCTCAACAAATATTGAATGCAAAATTACATTTCCTGCAGACATTCATGATCCCCAGAGGATAAATCGTATTGACTTCGGTGAAACAATTGCTGTGTCTCAATTTGGATACTTCCGCACACTGTGTACACTAAGTACTTCCTGGTGTAGTGCACTAATTTTGGCAGGGTAGTGCACTGCCAGAAATGACCATTTAACATATAACTGCTTCTTTCTTATACATACAAACATATGTACAACTTACATTAGTATGTTACAGTGTTAACCGCAAGTGCTTCAGCAGCTGCCATTTTCACAATGCCGTTGGTCCCTCCCCTTCCACTATGTAGCCCTAAATGGTGACCAGTGAGGGCGGGAAGCGAACACACTTCTGTACTCAAAACAGCAAGTGTAAGTATGGAAGTATGTGAAGTGATACACAGCACCTGACTTTTCATCTAATGCCACCATTAAGTTTGGTGTGAAATGATGATCCCTTGAAGCTCCAGTATGTAAGATTAAGAGGCTCTATTTAAAGAACATGACATAAATTGAATATAATATGCATAACTATGTTTAAACTAGTGTAGTAAGAATCGTTTTACGTCTATAGATGCCACAGGTCTCACTAAACACAGACTGTAGATGAGTCTTTTGTGTTTTTAAGGATTTCACTGCAGCCATAGTTTTTCCTTCCTAGCGTGATAGAGAAACTACTTTTGCTACCGTAGTTTCTCCAGCAACTACACCACTAGATGCGACCAAATCCTACACACTGGTCCTTTTCTAGTGCCATTGTTTGTCTAATATTTTGGGTTATGATCACATACTTGCAAAACTAGTGACACTCCCTTCTGTTCAGTGATTAAGCTGAACATAAGCAATGCTTATCATTGTGAATATGTTATCATGCTAAATTGATCTTTAAAGTGAGATATGACCCCAAAAATTATTTAGGGACATTGGACGAAAATGATCTTCATTAAGGAATATTCTGAAAGCTGGATTTCCATTATTTTCTATTCTCTTCAATATGTTGTTCCTCTATAAGTCTTGAATACGCCTCTATTATAAAACCAAGGAATTCCCTGGTGATATTCTTTTTCCTAAAGCACTGTGTAAAATTGACTGTGGGAGGACAATGTTATGTGGGGCTTTCTTTCCAGTAGTAACTATTGTGCACTAATTATCTACAGCTTGCCGAGGAACTTTATATCAGTTAATAGAGCTTTTCTTGTTTTTACAGTTGTTAGTGGAATTACCTGACAGGGGCGTGAAACCACTGGAGTGTTTTTTTAATGAGAGATTATGTTCCCATATCAATGCAGGATGCTTTGAACAGGAAATGTGATTGTGAAGAAATATATTTAAATGAGCTTCACAGGGTCATTTGATTTTTTTTGTGTGTGTATTTGTGGCATTATACAGTGATTTAGGTGAACTGAACTTCTTGATCCAAAACAAGAAACTTATAAAGAGAAACATAACACTATTAACTGCCAAACTATATAAAATCATTTGATATCAGAGGCGTAACGGAACAGATAGCATACAGCATGCAAAATTCCATTTGTTCAGACAGAGAAATATTTTGTGCACAGAAGAAAATAATTTAAATTTAAGATTAAATAGATGAAATTCAAAGCAGATAATTTTTCATTTCTACGACTGCAGAATGCATAACGAGAAAGGGGATATGAGAGTTGCTGTTGGTTAAGATTTGTCGAGGGTTTTTCAAGGGTTCTTTTTTTTTTTTTAAATTTCCATTCAAAGGCTGATTAAACACATCACAGCTGAAGAGATTTCTGGTTGTTTTTTGGGGCTCAGACTCTTAAAGTATATACTTACTCACCAAGTTCAAAATGCAGACTCACTGAAGCTATTTGAAAAGGACTTCAAACACCAGCCCTACTTTTAATACTTGTTAGAAATCATTCCAGAGCGACAGCAGCCGAAAACGGGGATTAGCGGGCTTAATGCTCTGTCTTAAAAAAATCAAATTGCCTCCTGGAGTAGGATGAACCTTTCTCTAAAATATCTAATAGCAGAGGATTGGCAAAATACAACATGAGCAGAAAATAGAAAAATCCTATAAAAGCTATCAAAATCTAGTAAAATATTAAGTGTAGTATGTGTGCATGGATGTACATGTTTCCTCTGCAGCTGGAGGGATAGCAGGGAGGATCTCGTCCATAGTCCTCTCTCCGGGTCTTTGTAGCGAGCGCCAACTCCAAACTGACTGACTGAGGCAGATAAGGTGCTCAAAATCCCTACCGTTCATTTGATCTATGGCTATTGGTATTCTCAGTCCGTTTCTCATTTTAACTGTTGGAAAAGGAGAGCAGGTGCACCACTTTAATGTGCTGCCCTCCGTATCTGACATCAACCTCAGGCACAAGAAAGAGAAATGAACTGACTGACAGAGCTATGTGGACAGAGATAGAGGGGAGAGGAGAGGAGGAGGGGAGGCCTCACTGTGGATAAAGACATTCAAAATAAACTCTCTCATATCAACGTGTCAGTGTCTAACCGTTTCTTTCCCAAAGCTTTGGTATGCCACTTGGTGATTTGTGTGCTTAATATCGAAGATGTGCACGCAGCATCATATTTTGCACCAGACTGAGCTTTGTGTAATGTAATTGCACTAATGAAGGGTGGTTTCACTGGTGGTCTCATAAAATACACAAAAACCCACAGAGACCATCCAGATTTATTATACTTTGTTAGTTAGATTGCTAATTTACATTCTTAGTCTTGACAACAATAAAGTTGTTTTGCTAATGGAAGAAGAAGAAGGAGAGGAAAGGGAAATAATCAAATGCTAATTTTAACACAAGGCACCCTGGGACATAACTACAGGCCTGGATGTAGTTGGCTTTGGAAATTAATTCCATGCAAGCTGTCGTGTTTCATAATATTTCTATGTGATGCATTGAAACGTATTTATCAGCAGCAAGTGAAAAAGTGGGGCTGAGGTTAGTTAGTTACTCTTGAAAAAGTGTGTGTGACAGAGTACTGTTAGAGTAAGTTAGAATGAGACCATGCAAGATGCGACCTACAGTATCTGTGTTATGTATTGTGTCATGCAAATACAAGCACCCAGCCCACATGGACTGAACAGGACTAAATTTGGCCAAAATAGTGAAAACGAGAACTTCTTATGCATGATATTAAACTGTAAACTGTAAAGATAAAGAGTGTTTTCTGTCCGAGGTTCAACAAATAAAATCTGCCACAAAGGTGGCTGGGCGGCTATGGCTCGGAGGTCCACTAATCAGATGATCGGCGGTTCGATCCTCCAGTCTGTGTGTCGAAGTGTCCTTGGGCAAGATACTGAACCCCAAATTGCTCCCGAAGGCTGTGCCGTTGGTGTGTGAATGTGTATGAGTGGATAGCTCCTAAAACTGATGAGCAGTTGGCACCTTGCATGTCAGCCAATGCCATCAGTGTATGAATGTATGTGAATGGGTGAATGAGATATGTAGTGTAAAAGCGCTTTGAGTGGTCGGAAGACTAGAAAGGCGCTGTACAGTCCATTTACCACTTCCATAAGACACAGTTCAGGTTTTGTGTATAATCGTCTCATCATGAAGGACATTTCACTAAGTAATCCTTTCATCATCATATAATAAAGGGCCAGTAATTCTACCTGCTTCTACACAGCTAATGCTAATGTTATTGAGCCGAAATCATTGATTTTTGATCTTATTCTGCTCCATGATATAATCGTTTTGTACCAAAGATAAACAGACATGTTCCTTGAACATCATCACTAATGTTCACTGCAAGCTGTTTTGAAAAATAATGTTGATTAATTATACAATGAATTCAGGGTTGTTCATGCAAAAATGAATGAAAAAACAACAACAAACAAAAAACTGCCTTGCATCACTCACCCCCTTTTCAATGACAAGCTTTGAGAAGCTGGATGTTCTCCAGAACATCAAAGACAACATCCGAGCCAATCTGGACTCGTCCCCAGTCTGGACCATGGGGATGCCATCCCCTATCACACAACTTAAAACAACACCTACATACATTAAAATTTTGTTTGCTGTTGAAGCAAACTTGCAGTAGCATTCTGGGCTTGAGTAGTGGATATTGGACTTCCTAACAAACAGATCACAGGCAGTCCAGATTGGTGGTCACACCTCCTCTATACTCTCAATAACGGCCCTCAGGGCTGTGTGTTCAGCTCCCCTGGTTCACGCTGTACACCCACGACTAAAAGCCCCGACACAATCATTGGCTGGATCACACACAATGATGAATTCATATCTGTAAGAAAGGAGCTGGAGGCAAAGACACACCCTCGAGTCTGCATTACTGGAGCTAAGGTGGAGAAAGTGAACAGTTCAAATCAGTATCACAGAGAAACTCTGTATTTCTTATGAAAAGCTGAAGAAGGCAACATTCCCATGCCATGTCTTTGTTAACTTTTAAAGAGAAGTGACTGGCAATGGTATTGTTTGTGCACAGCCCAGGACAGGAGGGTTGTAGCGAGTGATCAGAACCATCCAGAACACCAGTGGTATCTATCTATCTCCTAAGCATCTGTGATATCAATGAGGCGCAGAGCTCAAAGGATATTAAAAAGACATTGCCCCCCCCCAGCAACAGTCTGCCTTCTGGCAAGCGATACAGAAGTATCCGCTGATGTACCACCAGACTTCAGGGCAGCTTCTTTCCTCAGGCAGTGAAACTTATCCTCTGCACTCCACCATCAGTAATATGCTGCGTCTCAATCCTGTTAGTACACTTCTATGTAGTACACTGTGTACACTGTACTTCCTGGTGTAGAGTGCTAATTTCCTGAAGGGTAGTGCCATCTCAATTCGAGTACGACACTGAAAATGACAATCGCAACATTTTACCACTTCTTCTTCTTCTTCCTCTGCCAAAATATAAAAACATATGTACAACTTATTTACTTGCATTTTGTTATCAAAACTCTGTCGTTGAATGACAAATAAATGCACCTTGGAAATGAAGAACTTGAAGAACCAACAGCAAGCAACACTTCATGTGAGGAAGCGACCGTTAAAGAAAGCTATAGTTGAACCTCATCTCTACATTTCTGCAGGTCAGCTAAAGCAATTTATAATATAAGTATTGCATTACCGACCCTTTAACTATATGTAATGTAACCACAGCACTTTAGCACTTGATGCTCTCCTCAAAAGCACTGACTCAGTCACAGATGCTCAGATTAAGATTCCACACAAAGATGAGTCCGTCTGACCGACATTTGATTGATCTGAGCGCTCAGAGTGCACTATGAGCTTTTGCGTTTCACTTTATCGACTCTCTCAAGGTCATAAAAGATTCATGTGCTGTGGCGTCCAGTGTTTTTTTTTTTTTTTTTAATTTACCTTAAGTAGAGCATTTCAGAGAAACACCAAGAGAGAAACAGCGCTGTGTCGATTTGATTTTTTTCTAAGCCCTTTACCTTCTCAGAAGAAGGTTCTGTTTAATGAGTGAATAAAGTGAAAGAGAGATGGCTGATGAGTGCAGAAAGCACGCTCTTTAAACCAAAATATCCAAGGAGTCATCTCAGTTTTTTGTCTTTGAATGCAAATTTACTCCCACGCCTTCTGCTCCCACTTCAAATTAATGCAAATAAACTCACTAGTTGCAACTACTGGCTGTAGCATTCACACTGCAGATAACGATGTTAGATTCAGGGATTAGATATTTAATAAAACAATTAAATATTAAAATAAACGTGACAGTTTATACAAATTTATATTAGTTAACTGGTATGATAATAGAAATGGCAACAGAAAGCATTCAACACAATCGCAGCTCAATATCAAAGCAAAACTTACCCCTAATGTGACAAAGCAGTCAACCCAACTAACATGAACATGCTTGCTTTTGTTGAACCCTTCTCCCAAGTTTAGCTTTTATTTATTACTTTAATACTTCTGTGGCAATTACCATAGAGCTGCTCATTTTTAAAGAGGATATAGAAGTGCTGAAGCAGGCAGCTCCTCCTGACAGCCGAATGAAAGCTCAGCTTTTTCAGTTGCAATCCATCACTGAGCTAAAGCACGCTTTGACAAATTTTGAGTCTGTGCACTTTTCAATAGATGCATGTGTTGTATCATCCTCAGTTTCCCTGAAAGGAAACCTGTCGTGATTTGCTTTAAGAGTTAATCTAGAGCCAGATGAGACAACTTGCTTTCAAGTAACCTTGTCGTGTGCGAAGGCCGGCCACTCAGCTCACCATGTGTCATCTTACTTCAGCACTAATTGAAATATATAAGCTGACAAACAGAGAAGTAAGTGGGAGTTCTGCACATTAAAACAGTTCTCAAGGGGATAGTTTGGTAATTGAGGTAGGTGGTGCAGTTGGTTGGTGGGGTGTGTGTGGGATAACTACAGGCCCTGCCTCACAGACCAGTTCATACATGCTGGTGATCTGGACGATTTATGGTTTTCTGCTTTTCCCTCTAATGTCCTCTGGCTGCTCAGCCTCAACTAGAGTAACTAAGCTATTTAGTTATTCAGTACGTAGTGCGCGGACTGGGGTCTCAAAGCACCGGAGGAGTGTTTGCAGTGATAGCAGAGGAGCTTTGGACCGCCGGGAGGAGGACAAGGTTTTCAGGCCTGGGGCGAGGGTGAGCCAGCAGGGCCGGGCAAGCGGGCAATGTAACCTGGCTCAGCTGTCTCTGCAGACATGGCAAAAGGACGTCGACAGAGGAAGCTACAAAGAGGAAAAGGAGAGATTGACCGACCAAAAGACTGCAGAACAAGAGTAAATCTGGGACTGACTTTTAGTCGTCGGTGAGAGCTTGGTGAAATAAAAGGCTGAAAGACAGATGCCGAGCTGGCCTCATGCTATTGGTTTAGTACGTAATATTAGCTGGCTGCTATTTCTCATCTCTGCTCAAGGCTGTGGAGAAAAAAGAAGATATCTGCATCGATTTTGATTGTCCATTGCAAGTCTGACAATGTTTTAATACTTATTTTAAATGAATATTGTTTGGCCCTCAACAAACATTTGAGCAGACCTTGAGTCAGAAAGGATGTTATGGGAAATACACGCTATCTTTCCAAGATGAGATGCTAAATACCATGCTCATATTTTAGGCTACTGCTGGCTAGCCTAGTATAGAAACTGGAAACAGGGGGAAACAGCTAGCCTGGTGTGATATCTGGTTTATTTTCTCTGTTTCTGGGCACTTAACAGCTTAAGATAGACAGAAAAACAGGTAGAGAGTGAGGGGATGACGTGCTGGCTGCGTCACTGAAAGCAGGACACTACGTCAAGGACTCGGCACACTGCACATGGGGAACACGCTCCACTAAGTGAGCCACCAGGGCTCCAGATCTGCACTGTAAATAGGATGAGTTGAGGTTTCACAGGGGGTGTTTTCGTCTTTATGCTAAGCTAAGATCATTGGCTGTTAGTGGTATTGATATCCTCATCAATCTCTTACAGGGTTAGTGTATTTCCGAAAATGTAGAACTGACTCAATGTCTGCTAATTGCTCAGATATTCTTGTTCATGGCCAAACAATAAAAACAATTGATAAAGTTATAGCTGCATCTTTTTTTTTCTGGGTGAGGCATCAGTTCTCCAGCAGTGAGAAGAAAACATATATTCTCACATATTTACGCCTGTTTTTCTTTCCCTCCTACAGACGAGAAGTCAAAAAAACAGCAAGAGGTGTGGAGGAGTCAAAATTCACCATAAGAGAATAGGAGAGTACAACTGTTCTGTTCTTTGTTGTCAAATCAGTACTGCCATTGTTACGCGAGGACAAAATCTAAAAAGTTTAAAAAGAAAGTTTGAGAACTGAATAAGCTTTTCAGACAACTGACAATGAAATCTGCTGTTTCTATCTGTCCATCAACAGCAAACTGAAGCGTTCCCATGACCCAGTCCGGTAGAGTTGTTTATTCTTATGTTCTTAAAAATGGGAAAAGATTACAATACAGAGAAATACCTTGGAGAGCCACGTAACAGCTTGTCGAAAACAAAGCAGTGCCTGTTAAAACAGCACATCTCATTCACTGTGGGATCTCCCCATGAGAAGCTTCGAGATGTGTGTGTAATGCAGATGAAATGAATACGGGATACACAGCAACTTGGCTCTGTTCATCCTGAGCTAAGTTAGGTCTTGACCAATGTGGCTTTTTCCCTCATAAACAGTACAATGTCTTTCCTTGTATAACTAACTAAGAGACCTTTTTTTTTTTTTACAAGAGGAGAGAGCGAACTGATGAGTACAAGAGGAGAGAACGAACTGCCGCTTCTTAAGGGATAATGGAAATTATGCAAATGAGGTCCGGCCTTCAAACCATTAACACAGGGAGGGAGAAGTCGTGCAAATTACAAAAGTTCTTGATACCAGATAAATTACACCGATTCTCTCTTTTATAGCGGTGAGTGGTTGAAAGGAAACTTTTGCTCATTAGACTGAGGACGTGAGTTTAACACAACTGCAAACTACAAACTCAATAGTATGCAGTTTCAATTTATCGAAACTGGACATTATTGTCTTTGTAAAGGCAGAATTACTAGCGGAGCTGTTGTATTGGATCAAATTAGATTGTACAAGTGAACCTATTAAAGTGTATATACATATATATATATATATACTGTATATAGTGACTATCAAGTTTATGTTAATGTTAATGGTGTGTTCGCACATAAAGTGAATAAAATTATGTAGGTTACACATGCAAATAGATGCAAATTCAAGTCTAATTGCAGAGGAAGATGAAATTGATGTGAACTGGGTTGTGTTCGTTGTGGCTTGTGCGATCTGTAGGAGAGTCTCACCGGATTCTACTTTGATCTGGAGCCAGTTACCGGTGAGAGGAGAGCTCAGAGTTTATTTTTTTAACTTTTGGAATTAAAATGTGGATTTATCTTCACTCTGGTTTCTTAACCTGTGTGTAGCAGCGAGCTATCAGTTATACTTTCACATGAACCAAGTTAGCAAGTAGCCTCAATCAATCCAAACTACATCATGATGTAGTTGTTGTCAGCACCTTTTTGAACCATTTACTGCGATCAAAACAGGACAGCATCTGTTAATTTTAAGTTCATACCGCTGTAATAAACCAGATTAATGGTGAATGTTTACTTTTGAGAGCGTAAACACAAATGATCCCGAGTAAACTCGAGCGACTGGTGTGTTTCCTTACATCTAATTTAACTGCTAACTTTTGCATTTCTTTTTAGTTTTGTCTGGGATTGTAAGAAGAAGAGCGTTCACCATCTTAGTTTAGACTGTTAGCATGTTAGCATACTTGCTTAGTAGCACCAAACACATGTACACATGCTGACACTGACACAGGTCATAAATCAAAGTAGTGAAAATTGGAAAATTTTGACCCCATGGTGACTGTAGAGTTATTCAGTCTGTACCAAATTTCATGGCAATCTGTACAATTTTTCAAAAGTGACAGCCTGCTGGTGGCAGTAGAGGGACAGTCAGTAGGTGCATCATCTGGGAAGCATGAACCTCATCAGTTGCCCCTCTGTAAAACATTTCATGGTAATCCATCCAATAACTGATGAGGTATTTCAGTCCAGAGTAAAGAAGTGGACCGGCTAATCCACCGACATTCATAGAGGCACACTGCTAACGTGGCTAAAAACATTACAGTAACTACAGAGTCTGCAGAAACCACTTGCAGTATAAAATATGCCTCCTCCTCCTCATCAGATGTGTGTCAAACGCTCCTCCACCTCATAATAAACACAAGGACACTGCTGCAGATTAGCACTCTGCAAATATGTAATTATGCATCATCCACCATGTTGAAATACGATTAGGTACAGGCAGGGATGTTGTGTGTGAATGTGTGTGTGAGACAGAGAGAGACAGAGAGACAGAGAGAGAGAGAGAGGTGGATGTAGCGATACATTTTAGGTATTTACGTGTGGTTAAAGAAGCACGGAAAAATGTATCAGGTGCTGTTTCGAAACCAGAAAGGATGTTCTTTCCTTGAATAATACTCCAAACTTTCTCATATGTCTCGGCTACAGTAAGCCAAAGAGAAGAAGCAGATCAAAAATCTTCTTTTGTTATGTGAACTACATCTCACATTGATAATTTAAAGAAACCCCATCCTACAGCAGATGAAACGCAAGCTCCATCTCTAAAGATCAAACTCATATCTATGCAGGAATTCTTTCAAAAGAAGCCTGAATATTATTTTTTTTTATGCAGGTTTGTTTATAAATTGCACACCAGCAGGGGGGGGGAAAAAAGCCAGTAGGTGACATGAAAAGGGGAGGCTGAGGAGCAGAGAATCTGCACGGTAACATCGGACTGCTCTAGTTGAGCAGAATGGAGAGGCCTCATTAAATTTTAATTGCAGCACGATGCTGAGTGCATTGCCATTTACATCAAGATGCATGTGACCTTCTTTTTTTCTCATTTCACTTCTACCAAAAGAGTGTGTGCACCACATCTGTCCTCTTGTCAGCTTAGCAGCTTTGTGATTAAATAAAAGGACGTCGGAGGAAACATGGACTCGGTTAATTTTTCGCAATTTAGATTTTTTTAAATAATAAGAGAGAGCTGTTCAACATCCCACAGGAGTAATCTGCATTGTGTGAGCATCTTTTCTACTATCGTGGAAACTGTTGCACGTGTGCAAGGCATGAGAAATCCTGCAAAAATAAGAAAATATAGGATAGAGATATGAACCCACAATCCTCACAAAAGGGCCCTATTCCTTTTGACTGCCTATTTTCCACTGTACATACACAATAAGCACCACGATGCGCCAACAATATAAATCACACTCCATGGTTACTCACAGTTCGAGGTTGATGTGAGAAAAGGGAGTCATGTGAGCAGGAAGCAGCTTGTTCAGTTCATGCTGGAGGAGATTAGTGTGTGTTTATCGTCTTCCTGTCCTGCACGGGTATTGCATTACAAGGTATTGTCTTCAAACTGCCAGAATCAATTAATATGAATAATGAATGCATACTGACGCTGTTGGTCGTGAGTACTCATTTTTGTTCCAGCTCCCACTGTTCTCACACATGCAGAGCGGTTTAATTTTGCAGGAGGTACAACGAGCTAATTCTTTTAGAGACAGAAGTGGATCCTTCTTTATCAGGTTAAAGGCACCACATGTCCTCAACAAGCCTCACACCACAAACTGCACTCCTACCCACAACGACCATAGCTGAACATGAACGATCCCAAAAGATCTAATTCACGCATGGACTGACACCAAAGAGTTAAAACAAGAGACATCGATGGAATTACTCACCTTACTAAGATCACCTTACACACTTCAGCAACCACAGCTGGAGGGCTCACACATATTAGCCAGGTCAGCGGGCACTAACTGGTGGTGGTCACTGAGCACCAGCAGACACTTCACAGCTCTTTACAACTCACTTCAAAATGCTGATTTCCTGCCCAGTGCACTGCAAGACCATAAATGTAGAATATGCTTATCCAATCTATTATTGACGAGGATCCAGTAAGTCGTTAAAGTAAGTAAATTAAAGTAGTTTAATAATGCAAATAGATAACTCCATCCAAGACTTCCAAAGACTTCCAAAGCAAATAATTGTATGTCATGATGAATAATAAAAGGAAACATCAGATCAAGGCTAAGTGAAGAGAGTTCATTTGTATAGCTCAGACTGATAGGAATGTCATTAGTTCTGCAGGTACAGTATTTGGCACTGACAGTCTAAAAAATGGACAGCATATCTGGCTGCCACCATGTTTGTAGTCCTGCCTCTTCCGCCTAAAAATCGGCAAAGATGTGGATCATCAGTGGACCTGAGGAAGGCTGAATGAAGCCTGAGTGCTCAAACAAGCCATCTGTAACAGCACTCACCTGCCAATCAAGGCGGCCACGCTGTTTATTATGCATAGCTTTAAGCCTTAATATAATTTGAACAGGTGAGTTCTATAAAAATTCACCCTCAGTACAGTTGTCATGAACGGGGAAATTAGCTATAGAGACCAAAACTGTTTTTTATACCGGGCTGTAAACATGTTTATTTCTGCTGTGAAGTTGGACATTTTAACATGGGGACTTATGGAGATTATCTTATTCTGTAGCCAGCCTCAAGTGGACGTTTGAGGAACTGCAGTTTTTAGCACACAGAGGTTGCCACTTGGTATTTGGTCATAAACCAAGATAATAGACATATTTTTACCTCATGGTGGTGCTTGATGAAAAGTCAGGGGATAATAACGTCACAGTTCAAAACACAGAAACCAAATGCACGACTCGGGGAAGAAGAGTCTTTACCGGTAAAAAAAATATACAGGATTACAAAAAGGAGCAAAATAAAAATAAAAAAAACAGGCAGGAAAACATCTCAGCGCTGGAAAGCTAAGACACATGGCACGAAAACAATCTGGCAGAGAAGTGGCTAAGGAGCGGTGTATATACTAGAGGTTAATGAGGGAAACAGGTGAGTGATGAGGGTGAGCAGGTGAGATCAATCAATACTGGCTGGAGGGACTGGCTGGGTCTGAAACAACAGCAGAGTTAGAACATGAACCAGTTACAAGCTAGAATGAATGAACAAATGAAACAAAGAGACCAAAATGATGACAAATAAAGCAAAGTGTTGTGCTATTAGACCCTTTTCACAGTATCTTTTTCAATATCACTGGAAACGACTGTGTTGACCCTACTATTTCATGTCAAAATGGCTGCTGTGAAAAAGATCTATCCATCTAATACATGCCGAGGTATTTCACTGCATAAGTGAAGGTTTTTACCTGCTGGTGGTACTAGAGGAAAGTCAGGGGATCACAAAATAACCGTAGGCTTCATCCTCTGGTGAACATGAATCTGTGTACAAAATTTCACGTTTCAATCCATCCTTCAGCTGCAGAGATATTTCAATCTGGACCAAAGCGGTAGACTGCCTCATCCAAGCAACATGGATGCATCAATTTTGCCTTCAGGGGGAAGAGGTTATAAAGAATTCATTGGAATTGATATTAGTTGCCAGTGTCATGTTATTGGTTATCAATCTGTTGTGAATAATTGACATTCAAAGTGTTGACAGCGTGAAGTCAGAAAAGTTAGTTGCCTGGTTTGATTTGAGCAAAAGCTGAGTAGTAGTTACTTCCAGTTAAGGTTTTTCATGGCAGTTTTCACCTGTGATTCTTCTTGAAGTCTTTTACAGGACGCACCTCACAGATGAGACTGATTACCTGCATGATGAATGTGTTTTGTAAAATAAGTACTACGGTAAAATGCCTTGAAATCTGGATAACGATTATTCACATCAAATGTTTCTTCATTTTCAAAACTCAGTGGTCAGCCCGAAAAAGAAAATGTGTGACATTCGTATGACACAGAATGTCTGGTTTCACTTAAAAAAACATTTTTAACCTCTGACTGAGTCGAATTGATATGCAAATTCCCCCAAATCAGAAGTACTAGCAGCATGTTTAAACATGCACTGTTAACATTTGAATTGATTAGTTGGGGCAATACACTGCGTTGTTTTTGCAGCTCTGCAGGTTATAGCTCAATCGATCTATTAGCATTTCCATTATTGACTTTTATGTCAATGAGCAATTAACGAGGTGGTAATTGAACCGAACCAAGAGCTACAATTAGTATGAGGTGTGTGAGTGCATAACAACTTTTCATAAGTGAGATGCTCTCAGAATATCTATGCACGGAAATGGAGAGACATTTTCAGGATCAGCTCAAGGCCATCTGAGGAAAACATCTTAATAAAAAGTTACTTGTATAATTTACGGGTATACATGCTGTTCTCAGAATATATAGCTCATACATCAGCAGTTTTTCATTTCTTGTCTTACATCAGTTCATTATTTTCATAACTGGCACTGGAAAGATGTCTTGTACTACCATATAGCATACGTCTTTTAAAATGATGTCTAGACAGTGCAGCTGCTGTTTTGATTTTACACGGTATATAAGAACACCTGCCTGAATTCTGCGTCTAAAAACCTGGGTGCTGCCCAGGAAAGCTGCCAAATTATTCCAAACTCCAGCAGAGGAAAACCTTCAGTCTAATCAAGTCTGCTCAGGTTTTTTTTTTTTTTTTTTTAAATGTGCAGGCAGCTGCTGGTGGGAGCGGAGTTAATTAGACCCGACAACTAAGAAACATTATGAGAAAGATTTAATGCAAAATCTGCTGTGTGTGAACGCTAATGTTGGGGGTTACCACAGGCATGAAGTGCTGCCATGTGGAGAGAAGTGGAAGCTTGATTATTTCTGCAGCAACTGTTCTTCCCTGCCATCACCGTGAAAACAACAGTGTGTTCTTTTTAATCTGAGGAGTCGCGGTTTAGAAGAAGATGTTGAATTGAAGATTTGAGCACATTAATCTGCACGTGCTTTAGTGTTTTTTGCAATGAGGCTTTTTGTCAGCAGCTTTTATTGTAGTTTTTTTCTTTCAATCAACAACATTAAACACTGATATTTATCTCTTTATATCTCTCAAACTATTTCTAAAAAAAAAGAGCTCAACAGGGCCTGTCGATGCTATGTTTTACCAGACATCACCCTCTTGTGGTAAATGAGCTCTTCCACAAGCACGTTCAACAAGCCTTCGGTATTATTTTTGACGAAGGAATGTTTACTTTAGATCATCTTTCATCTCTGTCACATTTTTGCGTAAAAAAAGATTCAGATTCTCTGAAGGTTGACTGAAGATGATGTTTTATTCAAGTGTCCCAGAAAGCCATACAACCTTTATTTAATCAGGTCATCTCACTGAGATCGAGATCTGTCTTGCAGGAGATCTGAGTACAGAAGATAAAAATGAAAGAAACATAATCAGACAAACGAAGGCACATGAACAAACAGAGAAGGTAGCCAGACATAACAAAAACACGCAGCTCAGCGACAATCACGGACAGAAATAGATTCCAGGTTATGACAACGTGACATGACATGAATACCAGGACACTGAAGCAGCTGAAAGGAATTCAGCCTGAAAAAGGCCTATTAGGCACAAGGGCATCAAACTTAACATACCGATAAAGATAAAAATGTGCCTTAAAGGACCAGCGTGTATAAGATTTCGTGGCAACTTCCTGGACCCTGCCACTTCATCCTAGTGCAAAAGGCCTCATCTACAGCCAGTGTTTAGTTTGTCCACTCTGGGCTACTGTAGAAACATTGTTATTCAGCATGGCAGACTCCATGGAAGAGGACCCATGGCATCTGTGAATATAAAACGCTCGTTCTAAGGTAACAAAACAACATAACATTATGCACTAATGAGAGCATAGTTATACATATTATATTTAATTTCTGCTGTATTAATTCATGTAATTAATGTAAGTAGAGCGCTTTAAATTTGACACAGTGGACCTTAAACAGGTGCAACAGGAGAGAGAGAGATGTCAATCAAACTGTGCACACGCCCACACAGTCCTGAGAAGAGCTCTAAATAAAGTAAGTAAGAGAAATCACCAGTCGGGGTGCACCAGGACCTTTAAATAAAAACTTAACACAGTGCACACATTTATATTCTTCTCAGGATTCGTGGTTTTACACGTTAAAGACTGCAGCACCTCATATTCAATTTGTTTGTGCTGCACTGCTTGTTTTAGAGTAAAAGTAGCTCTACATCGGGAAATGATGCAAATCTTAATCGACAACGCTGTGCATGTTGAATGACAAAAAACATCTTTGTCACGATAAGGCTCTTCTTGCTACCTGAACTGAAAACACAATGAGACATGACAACGAGTGTTTTAACATGTTAACATTTGCTAATTAATTGGTTTCATTTTGCTCTAAATGTATGCACAAACACAGATATAGACAGCTAAAAACAAGGAGCTTGACAGGTTAACATACATGTACACGAGGTAGGTGTATATGACGGTATATATGGTAAGAACAGCATTTGTAGACTGTGTATGAGTGATGATATTTTCATGTTGAGAGAACAAAAGTTGAATTTAAACAGTGAGAATAAATAATTGGTGCATGTTTCAGACGCCGGGTTATTGCACAGCGAGTGTTCCTGACACTGTGTCGGGTGTTAACTGTTAATCAGAGTGACAGCCTGTGGGAAGAAGCTGTTCTTGTGTCTGGTTGTTTTGACGTACACTGTTCTGCAGCGCCTCCCAGAGGAGAGAAGTTGGAACAGGTTGTTTCCAGGGTGTGATGGATCTGCAGTGATGTTTCCTGACTCTGGACATGTATAAATCCTGAATGGAGGTTAGGTTGGCACTAATGAATTTCTCTGCTGTCCCGACTGTCTGTTGTAGTCTGTTCCTGTCCTGTTTGGTGGCAGCTCCAAACCAGACAGTGATGGATGAGACGGGAACAGGCTGTATAATGTAGAGCTGGATAAGCAGCTCCTTAAGCAGTTTGAGCTTCCTGAGCTGGCACAGGAAGTACATCCTCTGCTGGGTGTTCTTGATGATGGTGTCTGTGTTGGACTCCCACTTTAGGTCCTGGGGGATTGTGAATGTTTCCACAGCAGACACAGTGTTGTTGAGTACATGTTGGGATATATTTTACTGTATCCTCGCCACCTGAATTAAATGAGAATTTAAAGTTTTCAAAATAAAAGTGAACCAACAACAACAAAGATGAGAAAGACAGAATGAATTGAATTGAATGGAAATAGTTAGCACATACATGTACGCCTACACATGCATATATATTTACACCCATACACACACACACTCTCACACCTGTGTTAATATAATGCATACACACAGAAACACATGCAGACAGTCTGTTTTATCCATTCTGTTGTTTCTATCCTGAATATTTTATCCACTTGCATAGTTAGGTTTAAACCCTGTATTACATCTCACTTGAATACTCATATTCATGCATATGTGACCTCCCATCATTGAGCTCCTCCAATGAACGACGCCTGGCTCTGCCACCCGTACACTTGTCTGTTGTTCCCTGTTGGTGGAAAGCACTGCCAGTTCCTACCAGATCAGGGGCGTCCCTCTCTACCTCCAAAAACTCCTGAAGACCCAGCTTTTCAGAGAGTACCTCCTCTCTAACACTACCTCTAACAACTGAACAAGATAAATCTACCCCCCTTTACAGCTGTTACTTAGTTACGAGTAGTACTTATCGCTCTACACAACATGTTCTTGTCGCACTGAACCTTGATTATTTCCCTTAGCATCAGCTAAATGACTGGATGTAAAATTAAACATTAACTAAACCATCCACACGGGAGACACATGTAGCATGATCTAAACACCACAGTGTAAAACACCAAACCTTCGGAAATCTAAATATGCTACTGTTTCATTGTTTCGAATTTGCGAGTGAGGAAAAACTTGCTCACAAAAAACCCTTTTAACGGGGAAAAAAGGTGGAAGAAACCTCAGGAAGAGCCACAGAGGAGGGATCCCTCTCCCAGGACGGACAGACGTGCAATAGCTGTCACGTGTACAGAACAAATCAACACAAACATATTGTACAATTACGATGAATGATAAAATGATTACAGTAGCATTGGAACCTGTGATAGAGATAGAGAGACACAGATGCACAGCAGCAGCAAATCATAAACTCACTATAAACTGTAATGGAGATATGGTAGCAATAATGACAGTAGTAATATATGTAGTGGACGTCGTGCAGGACCACAGCAGCAGCCACGATCCATGAGAACCTGCTGGAAGAGAAACGTATGTGCAGGCTCTAATTTTAGGATCTGTGTTCTCAAGCAGAAACGACGCGAGTCATTTGGATGAGCCACGTATTTTGCTAACAATCTGAGCAAGAATTACTCTCCTGTGACAACAAACTGCCTCCGGCATATTAAACCATTTTTAAAATCATTGCACGGATGCAATTTCTGACATGATGAGACACACGAGGGGTAGTGATGAGTCAACTGATGTTACAGACAAAGCAATCAGATATCAGTGGATTTCTGTTATTTGTCCAAGAGTAATAAGGTTAAAGATGCATTTCTCGTGTTCCAGTGTTTAAGATTTAGTCACTTAGTTTAAGCCAGACCACTCAAATATGTGGCGTAACATGATTCCAGACAGCAAGATGAGGCCAGCAGTCTGCAGACACACATAAAAGATCTCATATTATGGTTGTCTTTCTGGCAAATAAACTAAGATTTATACACACAATTGTGTGTTTGTCATCCAGGGAAATGTACAAACTCCAGCCAGACAACTCTGCAGTTATCTGTCAAGTGAAAACAAGAAATTGATCTCAAACATTGTCTGTCAGACAAGTTGTTCAAGCAATCTCCCGAAAAACCTCCATGCCAACCATCAGATCTGACTACACGTCTGTATTTTCTTCATGGTGTGCACTAACACAAATCCACACGTCCACGTCCATCACTGCATGACCTGAGATGTCTGCAGGTGCTGCAGTTTACATGTGTACAAGTCTAATGGTTGTTTGTCGTTAGTCACCTCAAAGCAGTTCTGGATTTAAACCCACCAGCCGGCTGGGTCCTTGTTCCTCCCACAGTCCAAAACACACGTAGGTTTATAAGTTAATTGGTGATTGTGCGTCTCCATGTTTCAGTCAAATTTTTACTGTAATTGTGTCTACTGTGAAAATATGACCGTTCTTCTGGGAAAGTCAACTTTAAAACAAACTTAGTCATCACGCTGTGACTCATGATGGATTTGAATGAAAGGTCTAATTCAGTGGCAGACTGCTAGATGCTTGCTGGTAGACGGATTATTGGCTTCACTGTCTGACTTCTTCCAAAAGAAAAGTATGCAGCAGATGGCAACAACCGAACTAAAGAAGATATTAAAGTGACTACACTGGTTTGTCAATGTGAGACAAGGGCTGTGGTTGAATAGTCAAAAAAATATAGGTTCTATGTCCTTTCTTCAAAACTTTTCCTTGACCTTCATAGAAAACGTCCAGGAAAGATATGAGGAGAATTCCCACAACAAAGACTGAATAGAAGAAATGAAGTTTATATTTATATTAAATCCTTTTTTCCGTGGTGGTTTCAACAAAAAAAGGAAAGAAGAGGAGTGAGGACAAATTCTCAGACGTTTGAAGATGAGATTTTGTTTGATATCGAAGTCAAATTGCAAAGAAGTTATCAACATCATTTTGAGTTTCAAAGGCAAGAGTCACTGAAATTCATACAGGATTTTGGAAAAGACAATCGACGTGCTGTAAGAATTTTATAGCACTTAAACTGGAAGATAAATACTGTGACAAACTCAGTGACGTACACTTCAAAACAGAATCGCATGTAGACAAAGTAAATTATATTCAGACATGTGAGTTTATAATTTTAGTATTTATTTTAGTTTTGTAGTATTTAGCATTCCACAATGTAAATGAGTTAGCAAAACAACATTTAGGTTTATATTATTTTGTTGTGATGATAATAGTTTTGATAGTCTTGAAAGAAAAGTAATCTGTAAGCCATTTATGGATTTGGAGCTCAGCCAGTCATGCAAAGATTTCCATAAGTTTTGCATCGTGTCACAAACATCAAATAGTTGCTCTGTTGTTTCTACATTTACACCGATCTACAGCGGTGAAACTACAATAGGGCATTGCTTAGAGCTTAGAGTATTCGAACAGTTCCTATCATGACTTTTTTGGGTCATTTCACTCAGTTAGGAACGTTCCTAAGCAAAACAAGAATATGTGAATGCAGCCGAGGACTTTGGTAACAATAGGAGTGGAGTCAACATGAAGCTCTGCTAGTCTTGGTGGTTGTTTTTGTGAAGCGTTTCCTACATTATCCATAAACGGTGGTTTAAGCACACATACTTTGTATAGTTATTGATGTGGTTCATGAATTTCAAGAGGCACTAAGTCATGCTGGGCTCAATCAGTTTGCACTGGATGTTTTAAAGAGTGAAATCACGTGGGAGAATAAAGGACAGAGCCGCCCTCTGCTGGTCGTGCTCCTACTTTAATCTCTTCATCCCACTATCCCACTGTAGGGTGGGTCACTATATATAAACTGATGCTGTTGAAGTTTGTTCAAAGATTTATTTAAATTCTAGTAGAGATGTAAAAAAAAAAGAAGTTTGCACCAGCTTCATTTTGTTGTAGTGTGAAAAAAATGATGCACAAGACATCAAAAATATTTCAATTTGATGGACTAGAGCAGCCACATTTAGCAGCTACTCCGCATCACATTATCTATCAACACCGCTTTACACCAGATTAATAATACATGCAAAAGTTAAATGACTGGTGTTCCCCCCTTAGTTAAGATTAGCCTCATTAACCATGATGCATGTGTGCTGCTTTTGTACTGCAGCTTTGTTTGACACTAATGGAGTAAAGCTGGGAGTTAATGTGTAGTTTAGGCCGACGAGTGGAACAGAGGAGGAAGAAGACGACGACTGGCGGGCAGATTGCCTCGGAGGATGGACATAGGCTGGTGCAAAAATGTCGTTATTGGCAGTCATTCATATGTCTGCTTATCGTGAACATGCATGTTGTTTATCATGCTACATGGACAAGGAGGGAGGCGGCGGTGCTCCCTCTTGATAACCATTGGCATGTGTTTCTATATTTCATCATTTTATCTTCGCATTAGGTTTTAATGCACTTAGAGACAATGCATGTGACTTCATTGGACTTGTTACTGATCATCATTAAATGGCTTGTGCAAGCAATGTGATTAGACTTCCTCCTCATCAATGTTTACTGATATACTCTTTAAAACTTGCACCATGATTTTAGCTGATAATAGTCATTTAAATACCCTGCTGGTGGTCACTGGCTCCAGACTATAGAGGCTTTGCTTCCCCCTTGTGGGTAAACTCTTTACAGCCTCAGACACAGAGAGTCCTACCCGCCAATACTGGAGAGAGGAGTACTTACAATCCCCCTCCTCATGAGAAGACCACTCAACGGACGTCTGACTGTCCACATGAATGATCACTGCATCACTTTCTTATCTGTGCAAGCCTCGAGTCAGGACAAGAAGTTAGTCTACTCTCAGTAAATGACATAAATCACATGTACATGACGTAAAAGCTTGAGGAACTACATAATTATTATTCAAATATTCAAATAAATCCAAATGCATAATACTAATTTACATATATTTAGAAAAGAGACAATTTTAAAGATTAAACCTTTTTATTTCATTTTAATATTCATTTATTTTAGTTTGTTTCTTCACTTGTGTGGACTCGTACTTTTAGTGGCAACACTACAAACAAATAAATAAATATTGTTGTATATGCTGTTTGTAATGTTATGTTTTTATGTTGCACTCTGCAAATGTGTAGTTATATAGTATATACAGTATATATGATGTCTTATTTGCATAATAAGTAACATCTTTAATAATTAAATGTGTCACAACTTGGAATTTAAGTCTGTCATGATTAATGTTTAATCGAGATTTTGGGAAGTCAAATTTTAAAGAGAAGCTGAACTTGTTTTTAATCAGTATTAACATTTTAATACCATCTATAATAACTATAAATGATGTAGTGTTAAAATTATGGTAATTTATTGGCCTTTTTCTAGACAACAGTGTTGTCAGAACATCTTGTTTGTGTTACAAACTATTTCTTTTAATTTCCTCTCTTGTCTCATGTGGGATTTGTTTCCTTTTATTTATTATTATTATTATGTGTGTGTGTGTGTGTGTTTTGTGACAAACAAGAGCTCCTTTAAAACACTGCCTTGAAGTCAGCTACATGTGCTCTCTCGCATTCAGTGTAAAAACATTAAAGCCTCACATTAACCATGTAAACTTAAGTTAACAAAACAACCAAACTTCGACAACAAAACCCCACCCAGTTTTATAAGGGCGTCTCCATTGGCCGGCGTGTCTGTAAATCCGTTCCCTCTTTATTTGGCTCCTGTGATTGGTCGGCGGTGACGACAATCCTGAAACGTGCTCCCGCCCACCGAGCAGGATCAAGTTTGAATGAACAACAGCAGTCTGTTCTGGAGGTGCTGGTTGCATTTGCAGTAATTATTTAAAAAAAAAAAAAAAAGAAAAAGAAAAGTGTGTTAGCATAATCTCGGGGTGCGCTCATCAAGGATGGACATGAAGAAAAGAATTCATCTAGAGTTGCGGAACCGCACTCCGTCAGATGTAAGTTGGCCCTCACCTCTCATCTCATCTCGGCTCTTTTGGTTTATGTTTCACACTCAAGCTTTAATGGAGAATCTTTCGTGATGTGCTGTCTCCGGCGCGGAGATAAAGTTTCTTACAAGTTAAAAGATGATGCAGACGTCGGGGTCACATTGTTGCGAACATGTTCGCGGTTGGCAGGTGCTGCGGGGACGCTGGTTGAACTTTTGTGCGGGTCTAACATCACGTTTTTATGTGTGTGTCTATGTGTGTGTGTGTGTGTGTGTGCAGTTTGGAGAATGCAGCACAGCTTCTTTTTTTTCCTCTTCTATATAAAACAAGGCAAGCGGTACGAGAAGCCATATTTGTAACTTTTGATGTACGAACACAGCCTCTTTCCTCCGGTTTTTTAAACCCCGTGTTTGTTCACGCTTTAAACTGGGAGATGCGTTTATCTAAAACATTTTTTTTTTTAAGCCGTGCACTTGGCGCGTTAAGGATGCGGATACTCCAAAGTCATGACATTATCAATGATGCATAAAGATCATACCCTCGATTTATAGCCATAATCCTGCGTGTGTAGTTAGTTAAAACTCTCCATGTTGGAAGTATTTCTTACGGGAAGTGTGTAAGAAAAAAAAAAACAGCTTACACTGGTGAGTCTGCAGCCCCCCTTGGTGTAGCCCCGACTACTGGAGCCACACAGTGCGCACAGATGGCCGAGAGAAAGCGGCGCTAGCATGGACCGTTAACCGCCACCACCGGGCTACTTCCACTCTCTCTCACACACACACACACACACACACTCATACGCACAAAACAACCACGTCGTTATGATTTAGTCGGTTGTTTCACCGAGTTTCAGCCGTTTTTTTGTTTTTTTTCGACGGTTCACAACGGCAACAAATCGGCCAACGGCCAACGGTTGTTGTTGTTGTTGTTGCTGCTCCAGTTTTCAAGAACTAGGACAAGCCGCCATTTTACCGAGAAACAAAGGCAATACGAAGCACACACCGAGAGAGAAAAAGAGAGAGAGAGAGACCCCCGGTTCATTCGACACAAACGACGAACGATTCATCATACCTGATTATTAACAGTCATCAAATCCCCCAAAAACATCGGCAACTGTTTTTAGCATAAGCAACAATGAAACGTTTGCCTGGCAGCTATCTTAATCTGCTTCGAGCTGCCCCTCCTACTCACAAATGACCCTGTGCACGACTCGTAGGTCTGTTTGACTGTTCCGACTTTGTTTTGACTCAATGTGCACCTCCATATAATCAACTCATCTCTTCTTCATCAGACCCTTATTAAATGATAAATAATAAATAAATAAATAAACGCCGACAAACCGTCGCTGTTTTCTTTACCGTCTGTTTCTACTGGGGGAAAGTAGCTTAATGTGATATTTACGTAATAAAAAAAAGAGGAGAGTCGTCGACGCATCGCGATACTTAGAGCGTTGAACTGTCTGTCTGTCTGTCTGTCTGTCTGTGTGGCGTATTGATGGACTGTATGTGTGTGTGTACGTGTTTATAGTCCTCTGTGTTGATTGGCTGAGTCACGTCCAAAGGCCGCGGTTAAATGTCCGATAACAGCAGCAGCATACCTGTGACCGCATATCAAACTGTTTAAATATCAATGCGCCAAACCAAAAATAAGCTCATGTACTGTAGTTTAACAGTTTTAACATGTTACTGACTTTCTTCAGCTGTTTCTGAATTTATTTGTCACTTATAATCATGACAGATCAACTATAATGTTCATAGAGTGTTCATATATGCATTCATGTTCATATTATACATTCTTAATGGAACTAAATAAATAAGTAAAAACACCTATTACCAATAATAATACTCCTTTCTGCTATTGTTATACTGCTGCTGTTGCTACTACTAGGCAGTGTTTTAAGATCTGCTTGACAGTACTTTGCATTTTAATTCATTTAGTTCATTCGGTATGAAACCATAAACAGTGGCGTGAGAAGTATAGATCTTTTACTGAAGTAAAAGTATTAGCAATATCACATAATAAAAATGATACACATTAGCAAGCACACCAGTGACCGCATATCAAACGATAAGCTCTCATACTGGAGTTTACAGTCGACTTTGTTTAGATATTTCTGCAGGACTATTCCATTTATTTGTCACATATTATCATAACAGAGCAGTCATAGTGTTCATGTATAAATTCCTGTTCTTATTATAAAATTACTAATGTAACTAAATAAGCAGCAATAATAATGATATTAATAATACTCCTTATTGCTGTTGTTGTTGTTATACTGCTGCCACTACTACAACAATAAAGAATAAATAGTACTAGGTAGTGTTTTATTATCTACTCAACAGTTCTTAGTACTTGTATTTCTTTTTTTAAATTCGAGTGTTCGGTCTTATGAAACCTGTTTCTCTAAAACTATTCAATTCATTTGTCACATATAATCCTAACAGAATAATTATAGTGTTCCTGTATACATCCGTGCTCATATTATACATTCTTAATGGAACTAAATAAGTAAAAATGCTAATAATACTCCTTATTGCTATTATTGTTGTTATACTGCTGCTGCTGCTACTAGAACAGCAATAAGGAATAAACAGTGTTTTATGATCTGGTCAACAGTACATAGCATTTTATTTGAATTCAGATGTTGTGTAATCAGTGGTGTGAGATGTATAGATCCTTTTACTTTTGTAAATATAGCAATTATACACATTAGCAGCACGCCTGTGACTGCAAATCACACTGTAAGCTCTCATACTGTAGTTTAAGTCAACTTTGTTTACATATTTCTGAAGGACTGTTTATTTATTATTTGTTTAGTTTATTTGTCACATATTATCATACCCCAACAGTTATAGTGTTATTATGTATTTGCATGCATGTTCATATTATATATTCTTAATGGAACTAAATAAGTAATAATAATACTGATAACCTCCTTATTGTTGTTGTTAGACTGCTGCTGCCGCTACTAATGATAATAATAATAATAATAATAATAATAATAAGGACCATAAAGCATACAGTTTTATGACACTTATATTTTCTTTTATTTAACTCTTTCTAAAGGACTAAAGGAAGAACTATTCAATTTATTTGTCACAGATAGTCATACAGTAAAATTATAGTAAAATGCATTTTCATGAGCCCTTATAATACATTCTTAAGGGACAGTAGTAGCAGCAGTATAACAACAACAACAGTAGTAAGGAATAAATAGTTTTATGATCTGCTCGTACTTTGAATTTGTTTTACTTTTTCTTTTTAATTTAATTTAAATGTTCTGTAATCAGTCTTATGAAATCATAAACAGTGGTGTGAGAAATATATATCCTTTACTTTTGTTGAACTATTTCTAGGATGGAAGGAAGGACTGTTCAATTCATTTGTCATTGTGTGTATTTCTATGAGAGCCTACTGTACATTCTGTTGTTTTTGGTCAATCCTGAGCCAAATTTAACAAATTTACATACAGCTGTGCAGTTCAGTATATAGTAATGGAATATAGTTTACAAGCTGATTATGTGTTTTGTACGGGGAAACATTAACTTCAAAATAATTGGTAACTCTAGTGGTTAAATAAATGTAAATAATTTCCCTCTGAGTAGAAGCAAAGTAGAGAAGAAGCTGCAGAAAAGGCTTTAAGGTAAAATGAGGGTAAATCATCCTCTGTTAGGTAACTCCTTAGATAAACACTTATTAACATTTAACCCTTTAAAATAAGAAGTCTAGTCAGGAAAATATTGCAGCAGCTTCCCAGAAATCTATTTATTTGGCTGACATTTTGTCCAGCATGACTTATAATAACTAAAGTCACATTCTTCCTCAGCAGGAATAAGAGCACCTCCCAAAATAAACCAATTTTTAACCTTGAGTCATCCAGACACATATCTAACATATTTTTTACACTCTGTGTTTGACCTTTTACGTGTTTTGAGCTATTTTTATTTGACGTATGCTGACCAGATGTATTTGTTTGTCCTACAGGTCAAAGAGCTTGTGCTAGACAACTGTCGCTCAAATGAAGGCAAGATCGAGGGTCTAACAGACGAATTTGAGGAGCTGGAATTTCTAAGCACAATCAATGTTGGACTGACGACAGTTGCCCACTTGCCGAAGCTAAATAAACTCAAAAAGGTCGGCTTCCTTCTGCACAAAACTAAGAAAAAATAAAATAAAAACACAAAAAAAAAAGTCGAATGATTTCATGGCTTTTAAGGTTTTTCACATTTTGATTTTTTTTTTTTTTTTTAATTCAACAGCTTGAACTCAGCGATAACAGGATCTCAGGAGGGTTGGAAGTTCTGGCAGATAAATGCCCCAACCTCACACATCTCAACCTCAGTGGCAACAAGATTAAAGACCTCAGCACAATAGAACCATTGGTAAGTGAAAATGCACGGATAAAAAAAGCACAGTGTGCAAAGCAGCCGGCTGTATTATTCATCAAACCTGATTTTTCGTTTGACAGAAAGAATTGGGGACCCTGAAAAGTCTAGATCTGTTTAACTGTGAAGTGACAAACCTGAACGAGTACAGGGACAACGTATTCAAGCTACTACCCCAGCTCACGTACCTGGACGGCTACGACAAAGACGACAAAGAGGCGCCAGATTCTGACGCCGAGGTTTACGCAGAGGGCTTGGATGACGACGAGGACGACGAAGACGGTAAATTTAAATGCTTCACATGTTCGTGTGGATAACTGTTCTTTCTAGCGCCTCTTGAAACTGTGAATGTTGCAGCTAATAATTAACTGCCAACTGGTTTCAACCAGATGTAGATGAGGAGGAGTATGATGAAGACGCAGCGCCGGGAGACGAGGAGGAGGAAGAGGGAGAGGAGGATGAAGAGGATAATGAAGAAGAGGAAGAGGAGGACCTCAGTGGAGAGGTGGGATGACACTAAATGAGATTTGCATTCTGTAGTTGTTAAAAAGATTCATTTTGAAATAACTGTACTAACTTTGTCTTTTTAATAAAGGAGGAAGAGGAGGAAGATTTGAATGACAGAGAGGTCGACGATGAAGATGATGAGGGTGAGTAAAATAGTGGCTGTCTCACATACTACATGCTAAGTATATACAGTGTATACTAATCTTTATAGTATACTGTTAGTATATAAGACATCAACCTAATGGTGCACTGCAGTTTTCCTGTAAACAAAGTTGTTACTCACCAAAATGTACGCGTGCATCCTTCATCCTTCCACATAAACACAAAGCTGTTTTTAATATATATATCAAACCCTTAGATTTAGCGAGTGGCTAACTAATTTACTGCTTTTGTTGGCATGTTGCCAGCCTATGTGCATTTTACCACCACAAACTGTTGAGCAGCAACAGCAGGATGACGCAAAATCAGCATCAGTATCACGCCGTCCTCTGCTCGTGCATGTGTTGTCGTCCGTATACACGATATAAACGAAACAGTGACCCGCTCCAAAGTGTTACTAGTTGTCTAAAACTCAGAGCTTTAACTTATTTTCTATACTAACAGAAAATAATACGATAAAACACTGTTACGGACAAGCCAACCGCAGAGGATGACCGGCACAACCACACGTGACATTGCGTCTTTGTTTTTAAGATGGATGAGCGTCCTGGAGCGGTTAGCCTGGATAGAGACTCGACATAGCGGGAGGATTCTCTCTCTGCTATTCAATATCCCAGAATCAGAAGCACACAAGTGTCCCACGATCAGATCAGACCTTTGCTCAGAATTATTATACCATGTGGGAGAAAGCCACATAGCCCCCTGATTGGAAAACCAAACAAGAAAATGCAGACTGGACAGCTAATTATCCCACTTGGCCACAGCTGAAGCATTGGTGTCCCGTAGCTCGCTGTTGTCTTGGTTTAAAACATTGTAATAAGATGAAACATTATCCTGCTGTACCTCTTACAAAGTCATTTGCAAAAACGAAATATGGCACTAATGCTGCATACCGCACTGAGAAAATTCCTTCACTGCGACTACGAGAGAAAATGTTTGTTTTTTTGTGTCCTTAAGAGTTCCTGGAGGTTTTACAACATCATCCGCCTCACCTCAGTGTCCTTTGTGCAACACATTGTGGTAGAATACTAAAATCTTGCTTAGACGCAGTACTTAGTACAGATTTAGGACTCAGCTGATTCAGAAAGTCTTTATTGTCCATCACAATTTGTCTTTGTAATGTGAAGAATTGCGTACAGTTTGAGCTGCTGTCACCTTAACGCAATAAACCTGAAAGAGAAGTTCAACAGGAAACATTTGACTCTTTATTTTCTAGAAGAAGAGCGAGGTCAGAAGAGAAAAAGGGATCTGGACGAGGAAGGGGAGGAAGATGAAGACGATTGAGACTCCTCTTGAAGCTAAGTTGTGAACTGTTTTAAACTTGTATCTCCCAGTCACTTCCCAACAACCCCATGTATTCCCCGCGCCCCAGTTTCATATTGCAGTAGGAGTGGTTTTTGTTATTGGCCAGTCAGGTAGATGGGGTTGTCTGGAGAAATAAGTTAAATTTATGTACCTTTGATGCTCCCGTGTTCCAGTCTTTACGGTCCACTTTTAACTGCTTTGTGGACACCAATTTTGTATTATCAAATAATAGCAAAGATAAACCTTTTTAAGAAATGTTTTTGTTTTCTCACCGTTTGTGTAAGACCAGTTTCTGATGACTTATGTATTTTAAGACCCCCCCCTCCCTTCAAAAGAAAAATACAAAAAGTAACAAAAAGAGTGCATGTCTAATACATTTTAAAGTCAACTACTGGATTTCATGTATGGCTGTCCTCTCCTCGTCTTAAACCTATTTTTGCATTGTACTTTTTTTTTTCTTCGTTTGTTTGTTTGTTTTTTCTTAAATGTAAGTTATGTATTTGTAGTGTCACCAGTATGCCAATACTCTCTGCTGTCCTGGTGTGAAACTTCTGTCTGAACATGCACAGTGTGACCCCTCACAGGGCATATTTTTAAATCATAGCAAAAAAATGTCTGCCCTTGTCAAAGCTGCTCCTCCTCCTTAAACCCTCAGCTTTGATAGTTCGGAAATTACGTGTTCTTGTAAATAATGACCAAATCTATTTTTTTGTATTCTCTTTGATGACGGCAGACATTGAACAGACAACTGAGGTGAAACTATGAATTGTAATAAGAATATTAAATATGTATGCTGCTTTATCTAAAATACGCAGTGTGAAATTTCTTGAATTTGAACATAACTTTGTATGCATAATCTTTCCATGAAGAGAAATGTTACAACATACAGAACTCATGATCGCTTTTTTTTTTTCCCATGTTTTTCTTTTTTTCTGTGACACGCAGGTGGCAATGTTTGAATTTGTGGTGGTAGTGTAGAGAAGTGCTTGATTATAAATGGAAAAGTTACAGCCGCAACTTATGTGCATTGAAAATTTATTGTTTTTCAAAGTGTAAACTCTGGAAAAAGGTCAGTTATTTGGACTTTGTTTTCATGATTATACGTAATGGTCAAATTGGCCTACCTCAGTGATTTTTCACTCCATGTTAAATCCACTGTCATCAGCCAAATTGTTTCTTTTTTCCCTCCCATTCACTTCAATAAATCCCTTTTATATATGTTTTGATTTGTTGTGGTCCTTGTCAAGTCAAAGAATTCCAGTTTTAGCTCACTGATCCAGGATGCAACGATGTTCCAGTTAATTCTATACCGAACAAGACTTGCAGTACAACCAAAGACCAAACTAACCTTTTTTTCTCCAAACACAAGTTCAATCTGCAAAGAGCGTTTCAGTCATTTTAAAAGCATAAAAGCTGTTACCCCTCCTTGCCAAAAAATGAACAGTTTAGTGGTTGTTTTTAGTTCTCAGTACACCTACATGAGAGGCCCTGACATCACATTACTCCAGCCGCAACTTCACCTGTCTCTCCACTGCAGCCGATCTGTCTCTGGTAGATCCTTTTCCTGACTGTCTACTTTCACTGTGTCCTGTTCGTTTTTCTGCAAGAAACATTTACCACAAATATATCAGTGGTTTTCTGACTGTTTCAACTGAAGCTAAACAGCTTTTGACCTTCATGTTCCCACTCTGATGTGATCAGGGGCAACTTGTGCCCTTCAGTCCTTAACTTACTATTTACTTACATCGGGTATAAATTCCTTTCTTGCAATGCATGCAGCTGATTCATCTTTCCTTTTCTTAGTGCATCGAGAACAGAATCAGTAATAAGACAAGGCTGAATATGATTGGGCCTGGATTAAAAGACACATGGCATGTTTAGCAGCATATTTTTTGGTAACTTCTTGAACCTGGCTGGTAGATTAGAGCCAATCAAATGTTAATCCAGTCCCCACTTCACTTAAATTGGCATTTTAAACTGCAGTTTAGCCCAGTCTGTTGATGGTACAAGTGCAGAAGGAGAGGCAGATGACCTGGAGTCTCTAGGGCAAAATTACACATCTACAGGTAAACACGTTTCAGTAATAGTGATATACTTAGTTTAAATGTAAAAGGATGGTTATTATTACAGTTTTCTGCACTGTTAGGAATAGGCAAGAATACATTTTTTATAACTTATCGGAAGTTATGCTGTTGGAGTCAAAGAACTAATACCGTTTACGGTACAGTTTCACACAAATCTTGCATCAGAAACATTCAGCAAAAATCTATCAAGCATCACAATCATTACTTGCGCAGCCACATCATACAAAAAACAATGGGATTAACAAATACATGTTATTAGCTAAAAAGGTAAAATGTGACAAATAAATAGAAGCAAATATACATTACCCCCCATCCTCTAAATTAGCCCTAAAAACCAATAACAGCCAGCAAAGCTTCCCTTGAGACTATATTCGAGTAGTTATCCATGTCCACCACCTTTGGATCCATGTTCTCCCGCTGCTTTCCCACTATTTAAAAAAATAAAGAAATACTTTAAGTGAGTGAACTATCCACTTTCCTCGGGAACAAAAGACTGCTTTTATGTAGCTATAGGTCAGTACTGTGAAGTAAATGTACAGCCAACAACATCTGTAGGTGAGAAAAGAAGCTACGGGATAAGCAGCTCTGCGGAGAAAAACATGATCCGTGTCTGCGAAAAGCTCGTCTCGTCTGTCAGTTGCAAAAACCACTTCACGTCAGCCATTTTGAGAGGATGCTGCAGCTCGCTGCAATCTGTGTCTGCAGCAGGGTGTAAGGCCTTGGGGAAGAAAAATAGAAGCCAGTGACAGTCTTTTTTATCCTCCAGTTTTGCCTCAGTACAAAATGAGAACTAGATGATGGTTTGGTCATTACAGGAGGATGAGTGTTGGGGCTCCTTTGCATGGTGACGTATTGCCACGTGAATGAATGGTAGGCATAGTGAGACAGACAATAGCAATAACTGATCATAACACTTGAGAGTGTGTTGAATAAAGAATATTAGGATGTATAAACATAGATAATACCTAATTTGATTGGATCTCAAACTTCCCCTCTCATTGATTTCATATTAAGGTGGCAATCCATGAACGCTGCCTTCCCTCTGTTACTTATTATATGTCATTATTACAATATTCCAGTAATCGCACCAGTTAAGACATTATCCAACAGTTATATTATTATTGTATGCACTATGCAGGGCAGCAGGAATGAAGTTATGATATAGTGTGACATATCAAAAAAGAGAGAGAGGTGGGAGGGCTCAGAAGCTCGCTGGAGGTCAGAACTGGGAGGACAAAGGAAGCAGCTTTGCCAGTCCAGGAGGCTGCGAGGTCACACGTTGTTGGGGCTAACGTTCTTCAGGTTGTTGAGCTCCAGCTCCAGCTGGCGTATTCGCACGTCCTTGGTGGTCAGCTCCTCCTTCAGCCGCCGCAACTCATCCTGCTGCCGGAAGAACATCCGCAGGAGCTACGTGGAGAGAAACAACAACTCACCCACTTTAACAACCTATTTATAATAAAATTAGGACTTTGAAGTAAGAGCGTCTTATCAACTGTTTCCAAGGTCAATTAGTCTGTTAATTTAACAAGTGAATCAAGATTCTATTAATCTTGATTCACTGGCTTTTTCCATGGTTACTCCTTGGTCCAAAAAACAGGACTTACTCTGTATAACATGCAGTACAGTCACCCCCACGAGCACAAAGAAACAACTAAAAGAAATACCAATCCTCCTTGCTATCAATCAATACCTCCATCAATTTAATTTCCTTTAAAAGCATTCGAGTGATTCCCAGCATCAGTTTTCTCATACCTCATTCTCCGTCCTGGGTGGTACATTCTCCAGCAGGTCAATTCCATTCACTACCATGCTCTTCTTTTCCTTCACTGGGGCCTTGAATACTAACTGGTTTGGCCGGCTGTAACCTTCCTTCAGGGACATCAACACTGGGTCTGTTTGCACAGAAAGAAGAAAAAGATCTAAGTCTTCTTCTATCCACACAAAAGGTTTGTTTCTCTCAACTGTTCACAAATGTGCCAGTGAGCACATGCCAAGATAATCCACCCAAACGACAGGTGAGTCATATCAACAGCTATTTCACATCAGGCTACAGATACCAATTCTTTTTCCAGGAGGGCAAAGTCATGACCCACCCTACTCTTTAATCTTTTTTTAATATTTTTTGTTGCCTTTATTCCAACAGAGACAGCTTAAGGGCAACGGGAGAGAGGGAACAACATTGGAATTGAGCTCAGTCTGCTGTGGTCGGGACTTTGACTTACTGCATGGAGTGTACGCTCTACCAGGTGGGCTACCAGGGTGCCCCATGAACCATCCTACTCTGCCTCTGAGGGATTTTCTAACAAAGGCAATGAATACTTGCCAATCAGTGGCAGAGTAGGGCTGGTCATGACTTTGCCCTATTGGGGAAAAATATAGTATACATAGGCCTGTGTTCAGTTCCTGATAAATGTCTTTTTTCAAGGTAAAACTGCACATTTCAGAGTGTCATATAGAGTATCTTGGCAAACAACATACATTTTAACACATTTTCGTCAACCAATCCAAAGTTTACCTCTGTTAATGCCGCTCAGCCATTCACCGGCTGACAGCGCAGGTTCTATTCCTGCTGTCATTGGGTAGATGTCCTCCTGGTACGTGTCTGACTGTAAACCAGGAAACACCACACACATTCTCATTTTATTGATTAGATTCGGCATAGCTACAGGTCTGGAACAAAAGCTCATATTATGGTGTCTTAAACAAGGTTTCTTTGTCTCAAAGCATAACGGATAATCACTCACTCACCCTTCTTGGCACAATCATTGAAATGGGCTCAATCAAACCCTTCAGCGTGACGAGCTTGTAGAAGCGAAACACCTCGCATGCTCCCACATCCAGCCCGTGCTTTGGCATCACACCTGCAGACGAGAACAGAGGCGTGTGGTGACACGACCGTTTTGACAACATGAAATGGCTTCCAAGAATTCATGGCTAATTGGAGTCACATCAAGGTGCTGCAGTTTGACAGCACCGGAGAAGTTAGTGGAGATAATAAAAACACACTGAGGGGATATTTCAATTGACCTGGCTCCTTTTTTTTAGAGCTGTATTGAGGTCCCATCTCCAAAGACTGCTAATGAAGAGGTGAGGACGTCTCTTTCTGCTCTCAGCAGGAGAGGTCATACATCACTAATCAACAAATTACCTACCGAGTCCTTTCTGTGGCGCTGGGGATCGGAACTCCATTAGGTATTGTAAGTACGGCTTCTCTGTGGTAATCTCAAAGTATCGGATGTTGCCGTCCCCCTGTCAGAGCAGCAGAATGTGGTCATTACATTGCAGTTGCAGTGCTTCTTTGAATGTCCACATCTTTAAAAGTTCAAATTAAGGTAGAGTATTGAAGATTAGAAAAGTAAAAATTAGGTTGTTTAGCAACCATCTAACCAGTTCAATATAAATAACTTAAAACCTCACAGCTCTTCTCAAAGTAGTCTGTTGTTTAAACATGCCAATACAGTAACATGGGAAATGCGTCACTTTTCATCTTAAAAGTTACGTCAGATATTTGAAATCTTAAATCTGGGAAATGTAAACTTTTTTAACGATGATACAGAGAATGTTAATCTTGATAAACTTTGGCACTGCAGTCGATCAGACATAGACAGGTGTTTGTTTTGAAGCTTTTTAGCAGAGTTTCAGGAGCAGGACCTGACATTCCTATAAATGCCCTCCTAACCCTCTCGTCCTCTTTCGCTCTCGTATTCACTCATTTAATTAAATGTATCTTGCTGATGTGGTGGTCCTCGCTAGTGAATGGACAACTCAAGGACGACCAGCTTGGTGTCAAATATGAGGCACAAAAAAGACATTAATATATATTTATTTGACACTGACACATCAAATTTATCTTATTGTTCTCATTGACTTTGACTTGTTTGTTCTATTCAAAATGACCACATTTTAAAAATATTATGTAACTTACATAATGTAATTATGTAAGTTAAAAACGGCATCATTGACCTTTGTAGCATATTACTTTGTTAATTTGTACTGATTGCCTATATCCTATTACTTGGTCAGGTGATAAGGTCAAGTGTCACTCTTGGACTGTGACCAAAATGTTTTATTATATAATTTTTCCCAGGATGTGATTTCTGCCTGTACCTCTTCTACATCATAAAGTTTTATTATAATTATTCCTAAAAATAAAAAAACATTCTGTGGACTATAAATACAGTTATAATAATTTCCTTGTTGTCGTGTGCTAACCTTTCCTGCCAGGTACAACATGTGTGTGTCAGCATCATAGAAGGGAAACAACAGTCCTGAGAGGCCATCTATGTCCTCCTCCACAATTGGCATGGATAAATCCTCCTGGGAAGAACAAAACACACACACACACACACACACACACACACACACACACACACACACACACACAGAGTTAAACACAAACACACACTTACTCCACCCACTCTGGCATTACAGGCATGAGCCATATGGAGGTGTCGTCTGACCTGATCCCAGAGAGCAATCTGCCGGGTGTTCCAGCGAGAGACCCCTGTGGTGAGGAGTCGCTTCATGTTGCCCAAGAACACCACTCGGTTTACGCGGTGGTTCTTACAACAGGCTTGCTGGTGGAGCAAACAGACAGAGCGAGTGTTTATTCTTGTGGCCTTCACATTGTTGTGACAATAGAAGAGAGAGCATGTGACAACTTATATTGAGCTGCATTTTTGTCAACTGGAGGTCAAGAATGAGTTCATTGGAACATTTGAAATGGATTAATTAATTAGATTATTTATTATATAGCAGGGGACTGCCCATACTCTGTGAAATATTTTAATTAATTAAGATCTAATCATTCCAAACAGTCTTCATACTATCTATATATATTACCTACATCTCATTTATTTTTTAAATAAAACACCAAAGCTCTGTTGGAATATTTGGAGGTAAATCTGTATTTTCAGGTACAGAATATTTTCATGATTTGTCCCTTTTCCTCTTCCTCCTGCTGCCTGGTCTTGATCACCTCCACTTGATGCAGCAGGGGTTCAACACATGGGTCTAATCAGAAACCATTTCATGGTGATCAGGCAGCAATATCATCAAGGTCAAACATTAGGTGGCTCACAAGTGGTGTGGAGCAACAACAAGAACAGTAAATCTTTTAAAACTCTGTAGATATGCATGAATTTAATCAGAATAAATAAAGAATCTTGTGAAGCTGCAGTTTGTCCAGTGACCTCAAGGGACTCAACACCAGCTGAAGAACCAGAGAGACAATATGGCCAAAGTGCCACAATAGTTCATTGTTAAACATCTCATTCCTAACCCATGAGCATTACTCTTCCGTTACTACAGCCTCCGCTCTTATGGTTTCAGACTTTCCACAAGATTTTGGAACATGACTGCAGGATTTTCTCCCACTCAGCCACAAGAGCATCAGCGAGGTCAGGTACTGATGTTGGGCGATAAGGCCTGGCTCCAGTTTATCCCAAACGTGTGATTGAGGTCAGGGCTCACTGTAGGCCAATCATGTTCTTCCACATGAAACTGAGAAAATAATTTTTTATGGAGCTCACTTTGTGCGTGGGGGGCATTTATATGTTGTGGAAATAGACTATTAAATATCACTGAAGGTTGATTTCACTTAATCTGAACTAATGGGCCTGGCACACGCCATGAAGAACCGCTCCAGACCGACCAGAAGTCTCCATGTACCATTATTTTTGACTTATCAGCCACAAATACATGGATACTATAATTTGAATTCTTGTGGTAGATGAGAGGTTCAATAGAGGCGAAACATATCATGATCATAATTACTATTCAAATTTGATATAGAGTACATATGGTCAGAACATTAATAATTTATTCAGTAGCATCAGCATCAGTAAATTAAATTTTCAACCGGCCCCCTCCCTCTCACCTGAAGGACTACCCCTGAGCGCGGCTCAATGACACGCAGCTTCTTGTCTTTGCAGCTGGTGGCCAGCAGGCTGCCGTCTGTGTTGAACGACATGCTGAGGATGACGTCAGTGTGGCAGTCGATCATTTTCACCGGCTCTCCGATCTCCAGGTTCCAGATCAGGATCTGATATAATCAGAAAGGGTTAGGTTCATTAACGTCATCCACCCTGTTATTGTCTCGTGTACTTGTAAAAATTTCTATTTTTACTTCCACTATACATGGATGAGAGAAGGCACAGTATGTGTATAGGGTGACTGATGCGACAGTTGGGGGTGGCTGTGGGACTCCTTTTCTTTTCCTTTTCTTTTCTGTTGCCTTTCTTACTTTTTGTGCATACAGAGAGCACTTGTATGTTGTTTATGTTTTGTTTCGATAAAAATCAATAAAATCTATTTTAAAAGAAAAGAAAGGGTTAGGTTGCTTTGGGCGTGGTGCTCAAATCAATGACGTGATTGTGTTGTGAGCCTGAATTTGACTTACTCTTTTTGTTTACTCTTACTTCTGTAATATAAGACCGTACAATCAGCGTCCTTTCCTCGCTCTGTACAGGGAATTGTTTGGCTTTACTAACTCTGTGGTAGATGTGTTTGCACATTTCCTTTAATTGAATTATCTGTTTCCTCGCATTACTATGGAGCCTGGCAGGTATCAGCGGTAACATTTGTAATAATTTGTGCATATACTCTTTGTATTCATGAAACAGTGCTAACTGGTATCTGTCATAACTGGCCACATGGCTTAAACTGTTTAAATATTGTGGTTCCTGTTTATGGTTCGTTGTGTAATTTCCAGTTTTCACGTCATTTAAATGTAATTTATTTTCACCTAATTGATGAATCCAGCACAACATCACAGAGTAATTCCTGACAATATCTAACATTTGAGTATCTAAGAGGGAATATTTTCTTTGACCTGCTTTCAATATTAAATCATTCATACTCAGAGTGCTGTCACTATACACCGTGTTGAATCCATCTTGTTGTGTCTGGAGTTGCTGATGTCGCACCTTGTAGTCGTAGCCAGCACTGAAGAGGATGCCGCTGCTGGTGGGGTGCCACTCGATCAGACCCACCCGTCTGCTGTGGCCATACAGCTCCAGCACCGCCTCCGTCATGTTGCGCCTCAGACCGCCCTCTGGGATCTCCCATACTCGCACCTACCACGTTCACACACACAGAAAATGTAAGTGAATACACAATGAATCAGGTGTTTTTATAGAACAGGTATTGTTTTTGTCCGAGGCCACTATTTAATATGAGCTCCAAACTACAATCAGTATGACACAGCTAGTGATCCCTCTGATCAGAAATAGCACATGGTATCAATGCAGCCCATTGCATTAGGATTAGACTGGATTACAGCTATGGCTAGAAGCTCTGTGTTGGACCAGAGGAGATTATCCTTTAACAAGTGAAAGTACTATAAAGGACACAGTGCGATCATGGCTTTACTATACTCAGTAGAGTAATGACAGGTGCACTTACTAGAAAAAACAGCCTACACGGTCTTAGTATATGTCATGCAACATCTGAGATTAAGAGTAATAGTGACTGATGTTTGATATTTTATGTTATTCACGTCGTCAGTTGCTGAGCAGCTAGTCACATCTGTCATTTGCCATTTTCAGGATCACAACAACAACCAGAGCTGCTGCGAGGCAAAATCCAATCACAAGCTTGTGTCCAGTACAAATGCTCTGAATCGATGCCTTCTGGGCCATTGGGCGTCAACCTCAGCATCTAACAAACTCGTGATTTCGCAGATGCAGTATGTTTTTCCACATTTTTTTTTTCTCCCAATTATCTTCAATCAATCTGTTCGATAAAAGAAAGAATGGGGTCACTTACCGAGGTGTCCTCAGAGCAGGATGCTATGATGTTTTCAAAGAAGGGATTCCACTTGATATCCAGTACATTGCCTTGGTGGCCACACACTTTTGGGTAATGAGATTCCAGACGGCCAGACTGAAACAGACACACGAGTAACTCAGTCATTTTGTTTTGATTCTGAGTAAGTCACACACCACCGACTGTTTCATTGATTTTGGTGAAACTGGATCATATTTTATGGAGGAAATGTTTTCTGGTTTTCCCTTTGATGTCCTTCAGCTGCTTCACCTCAGCTCTCTGCGATTTATAGAGTTTCCTGATGGACAGTAAAATAAACTGCTGTAAACCATAGCTGCTGCTAGTTAAGTTTGTTAGCTGGGCTGCCCAGACTGCGAGCTCAGAGCACAGAGTTAGTGCTAGTGTTTGTACCACAGGCGTTTTGGACTACCGAGAAGAAGAGGAGGTTTTCAGGTCCACGGCAGGGAGATGCGAATGGGGGGCAATGTCAGAATGGGCACCAAAACCAGAGCGGGCAACGTAACTGGGCAGCATAAGCAAAAGGACGACTGAGGACGAAGAGAAAAAGAGGGAATGAGTCAAGAGTAAATTTGAGACTGACTTTTAGTCGTCGGCGAGAGCTTGGTGAATTAAGTAATATTATATGTATATTATTGAGACTTAAAACAAAATAGATAGATTATTATTTGTGTTTTTGTCTTTTGTATCCTTCACATAAAAAAAGTGCCTGCGTGGATTTATAAAACATCCAGTTTACTGCATCAGAAAAAGTAATTTAATAAATTATATTTGCTACTGGACGTAAGTGATGTTTCCATCTATAAAAACATGCACAAAACTATTCTAAGCTTCTACTGATGTGAACATGAAAGACTAATATAATAAAAGTTGAATCACATCAGTGAGATGACTTGATAAATCCAGAGCAAAACAACACAGACCTGGATATTGTACAGGGACATCTGAGGCATCGCTGTTGTTATTGCAATAACCTGCAGAATCCACAGAGGGGCAGTGGCTCATAACAACAGATGACAGAAACCTCCTAATGTCGGTCATGATGTCATGAATGTTTGATGTCACTTCAATCCACTGACCTCTTTTTTTTTATGTCCTCAGAGATTTGTTTAGGAGCGCCAGGTCATGCTTCACTGAGATCCTGAGTGTGTGTGTGTTTACAGGCACTGTCCTCACTCAACCCTGAAGATTCACTCCATTATGAAGCCATCACAAAGTCTATTTTCAATAACAACATATTTATCACTTTCAGTAAGATCTGGAAAAATGTATTAACCCTCAAAGAGAGATTGAAATAATGAGTTTTCAGACACACTTCAGGAGGCTAAATGGTGAAATTCAAGCATACAGGCTTGTATTTAACAGAATCATGTGCAAGTTTATAAATGGTAAATTTAGCTATTAGCTAGTGTTACTACTGACAAGTTAGAGCAACGAGGACACCACATGTACATAAAAAGAAAGCAGATCATTAAATAGTTAACCAGCTAAAAAGCAGAAAGCAGGAAGTCTTCCCACAGAAAAATGTTCACACTTTGCCAAAGATACTGAAGGCTTTGCTAACAAGATAAGGCACACATGCCAAATTCAATAGAAACCATCCAAAACCTGACACTGAAGTGAAGTGGGGCATCAATTCAGTCAATAAAAGAGGAAAGACAGTGTGACGAGGCAAGACAGAATGAAAGTTAGCACTGAAGACGCTTTTCTGGTAACTTCTGAACACGATAAGTTCTCCATGCATGCACATGTTTCAAGAAAATAAAGCTAATCCAAGTTTTGATGACACATTTGCTTTTTCTATAAATGTTACAATGACTGGGAGGTTTTAACATGGCCTCAAAACATTAATAACACGGGATCTAAGGGACTCCCTATTTAGCTGGAACTAATTACCTGCAAAGAAATCAGGTCTGCTGGGAGCTACAGGGTTCAGGGCGTCCATGAGGTATAATGAGGATAGCAGAAGAGCTCTATCCAGAGCTTGGATTTTAAACATTTTGGTTGAACGGATAGCTCTCTCATCATAATTAAGAGTAAAAATTAAACCAAAAACAAAATAGATACAAAGTAGATAGATGGTTAGATTGATACTTTATTGATCCCGAGGGAAATTCATGAAATTCAAGTAGTGCTAACATCTATCTGGATGACTGGCAGGATAGAGACACAGACCTACGTTAGTGCTCATTGTCCCTGAGCAGCTCATTTCCTGAATCTGTGGCTCAGATGAGCACTCCTGGTGATGCACAGATGTGCAGGGCCGGTACCAACAGCTCCAGTACGCCACACCCTGAGCGCTACCAGCTCTTATTAATCTGTAATTCCCAATAAATCCTAATTAACGAGGCTTACTGCGGCTGTTCCATGGTTACAATATTACAACAGTACATCCTATTCGAACAGCAGCACAGGAGATTATTGTTTTGAAAATATGACCCCTCTGGCTATAACATGTAATAATGTTAACAGGAGGAAATGAACAACTGTTGTGGATTCAATAATACAAGTGCAATACTTGCAACTGTGTCTTTTCTCTCTTGCTGTCACAGTCAAGAATTCACTGTTGATGCAGCTGATTCAAAACACCATCAATCTCAGAGAGCAGAGGAAGTCATTATTCACACATCCTCCCATGTTGCTGGCCACTCGTTAACCTAAAAAAGAACACGCTGAGTCATGTTTATCAAGTTGAATTGATATTCTGCTGCTGTGGTATATTACATGTTAATGTGCATATGTAAGCAGCAGCAGGTCTGCAGTGGTCCGGTCAGTCAGGTGGTCTGGTCACTGATTGACTCTGTGGTAGAGCCACGTTTATAACAAGCTCACAGTGGCAGTTTAACTTCAGTTATAAATAACTAATCATTTATGAAAATTAGCATTATCAACCGTCTGTTGGAGATTCCTTTCGTTTATACTGTATGCCATTAAAACTTGCACTGTAAATGACCCTACATAGATAACTTAAGTGTACACACCACACATACTAACATAAAGATATGTGATATGTGACATTGTTTAACTTTTGTACCATAAAATAACAATTTTTTGAATCATTTTGATGCGACACTGACTTGTAATCACGTGAATGGTGTCTGTCATTACCACTATGCGCCCCAATATGCCTGTTCTTGCAAATGTTGTCTGATTTTGCCTCTGATGTCCTCCAGCTGCTGGACCTCAACTCTGTGATGTACGGCATCTACTAATGAAACCACAGCGAACTGTAGCTGCTGCTATCTAATGTTAGTTAGCCATGTTGCCTGGACTGTAATCTCAAAGAACAAATTCCTACATAATATTGCTTTAGGCCCGCTGGTGAACCGAAAAACAAAGAACCAGCAGTTAAAATAAACAGTAGGTTTATTCAAGGCAGCAACTAACAATTATTAGTAGTCTTAGTTATTAGTCGTTTGGAGTCAGCAATTAGTAAAAAAAAAAAAAAAAGCCACAATCACAATATCACAGAGCCCAGCTACATGTGTGACTTTAGAGCCATTTACAGTGACAATTTGCTGGTTTTGTCTGACCAACGGTTAAAAAAACAAAATATTTTTGAGTTTACTATCACATTAGACAAGAATTAACAGGAAATTATCACATTTAAGAAGCTGTAAACTAAGATTACTTACTTACTATCATTTTTACTTGAAAATGACCTTAATGGTTATAAATTATAGTAGTAGTAATAATATAGTAGTAGTAGTAGTAGCAGCAGCAGCAGTGATTGAAGCACCACACCCACTGCTTTTGCTTTCTTTGTCTGAGGTGATGAGGAGGTGTTTATGACCTTCGGTGTCAGTTTCTGGGCCGGCCTGTGTGCCAGGTGGTGCCAGCGGTAGTCCCTCCACTTGCGAGTAGTGTTGTCTGGGGGCAACCATATGGCTGTCTCGCCGGCTGTCATCGTAATATGTCTGCCATGCTCACACCTTGCCATTAGCCAAACCCACCACAGAGTTTAGTTTGTATTCTTAACGGAGCAGGAGGAGCTCATTTAGGTGGTTAACATTCAGAGATCATTTGACTGAATTTCAACATCACAAAGAAGTGACTGCTTGCCTTTAAAGATCAAGTGGTACAATCATTTTATCATGAATAAAATCAACATCTACACATCCAAACTATTCAACACCACCATGACACAGGTCATCTTCTGTAAAAAAAATTATGTTTTTACAGTTCATTCTAATCTCAACTGTCTAACAGAGGGTGTCGCTTAGGTCTGCTGATTTGATGTTTTGAACAGAGCATGAAACAGCAGCCGTCATCCACCAGAAACTGTCATCTGTGCTGCTGCTGAATATGATAAAAGCCAGCCCTGAACTCGTCATCTCAGCAGAAACCAGAGGAAATGCTTGAGTGCAATACTCTGACGATGTGGAAATCGATCAACTTATGGTCTTTAGACGGGGTCATGGAAAGCGCAAAAAAACACTACTATAAAATATGAGCTTCATTTTAAGAGTTATTAGTTGCTGTAGATGATAATGTTCAATAAATTAAGAATATGGTATTAAACATGAGTGAGTCCTGATATTAATTAAATGAAACACCCAGCAGACATTCAGAAAATTACCACTTTAATTGCTCTTTTATAATCAACAAATAGTTCTTGATATTAACTATGAGTCTTCTGACTCACAAGACTTTCCTCTTCATTACTTTCATTTTGTGATGCTGTGAAGCTTTTCTTCATATTTAAAAGCTCAAATCAAAAAGAGAGTTTCAGAAAGAAAGAGCGCTGCCGTCACCGCCTTGAGTATTAACTGCAGCCTGCAGCCAATTTCAAAAGCCAAAGGGGAGTGAAGGTAGACATGAAATGAAAAACACATTTTCTTAAATTAATTTATGAAAGATTATATGAAGTGATGCTATGATCCCTTATCTTTTGTTATGTGTGTAAAATGATGACAGTGAGTATTAGTGTTATTTTGTGACTTTAGATACTTGTCTACAAATGTTATTCTACATGTTTATATCTCACTACTGCACTTATTTTCTGACATTTGTGTGTCCAATCCTACTTCAATCCTTAATCTGCACAGCCTGTTTTTTATTTTATTTTAATAAACAGATTTAATGAAGCCTTTTTAACACCTTGGCCAGGGACTACAGATGATTTTTCCTAATCTTGCCCCTTTGCTAGCTATATGCCCTGTTAGTTTGCAATACTATATGTCCTGTTTGCTTACACTTGTTGTCTGCTAATGTCGATCTATATGTATATATGTTTTTAAAAAGATGTGTCCATTTTCACTCTGTATACGACATGCCCTTTTGGGTATTTATTCATTTGCACTGTTCTTTTTCTAACTAAACTCAACAGTAATACTGATAATAATGATAACACACACAGACTCAGAGTAATCTGTCTTTCTCCATGACTGAACAGCATAGCTCATGGTGATATATGGTGAAATGCAGCGGAGGTCTTCCTGCTTCAGACAACAGAGCCGCTCAGCTTCCTGAATACTTCTTCTGCCTGATAACAGCTTGACTCGACCCGGGCTTGGCAGCCAAGAGCTTTTCAAGTACCTTGGCAGAGTCTGTCTTAAAGAGGCAAAGCACTTCTCAGAACTACACTGTCATCTACACAGTGGAGCGAGATGCAGACTCCACGATAGACCTATGCAACAATAACACTCATATTTGTACTTGATTGTTCATATTAAAGATATACATAAAAAAAATCACCAACAATCAGCATACATAATTCATACAGTGATGATAGCAACATTTAGAATACTCTCCATATCAGACCTAATAAATCCAATCCAGCAACAGCAGTAAAGCAGAATGTGAATTCTCTGTAAGAAGAAGAACATTGTGTTTTCCAATAATAAGAAAAAGAATTTCACACTTTCCATTGCAACAGTGCCTTTTTGTCTTGTTTATGGGCAATACGAGCATACCTTCATCTGATCTTATTGGCTGATGTACAACGCTGGCTTTAAATTATGCCTTGAAGATTTCAGACTGGCACGCTCATGTGTCTGTGCTCAATTTGTGTGAAAACTGTTGGAGCTGAAACCACAGTAATGTGATAACGCTACAGAAAAGAATAATGGTCTAAACCCTTAACAAATGTAAAGTATAATACACCTTTGACTCAGTGTCTTTAACTCAAGTTGTGACTGTTAACATAATGTAAATGTTGACAGTGTGAAGTAAAGTAGGTAAATGACCTCAGGAGTCTCCAAAGAGCGCAAGACCCCGTTAAACAAACAGTAAATATGTGTGTGTTACAGTGCTAGTTACCTGGGATACAGGTATAACAATGAAAGAGCCCCCGCCGGCACTCTCGGTGACGACTGCCACGAACTTCGAGTTGACGGCGCAGAAGTGGTTGTCATGGACGTTCTTGGTGATGGGGATACCGTCGAAGCAGTGCTCCCGGTTGGCCACTTTTCCGTAGACATTTCGAAACTTGGAGCTTCGGTAGGTTGGACGCCATGACATCTGAAGAAGATAAATAAATATGTGAATCAGAACATTCTGATATATTACTTTATCTTCTTTATTGAGGCTGCAATTAACAATTCTTTTCATTATTACTGAATTTGTAATGTCAGAAAATAGTTGCCCTTCCCAATTTTTCCCAGTCCAAGCTGACGTATTTCTCGTTTTGTCCAACCAGCAAGTCAAGCACTTATAATATACTCCTTTAAAACATGAGCAGTGCATAGTTTTACTGAACAGAATCAGTAAATAATAACGTCTTCGACCTGGATTTGTCATCCAGAAAGAATACTTTGTACAACCTATTTATTGTGGTTAAACTATGCTTAAGATGACACCCATGATTTTTCCATCTGGCGTGTCCAATCTAGTAAATTAAGCACTAAACACAAGAACATAAATTGCAATCCAATGTATAATTATGTTCATCCTTCAAGTATTATTTGAAACTTGACATGATGATGATTATATATAGAGAATTACTGAAGCCTAATTTTAAATCCTCCATCTACCAAACCCACAGTTGCATGGTGGGCTGTCCCATCTGTGCAGACATGATAACACTCACACATACAGTTGTGGGAAATAGTCCAAATTGGTCATGGGTGTGAGGGTGAAAACCGGGTGAAAACAGTTTTGACACTATTTCATGTTGCCTGAGAGCCAGTGAGTAATGTATCAAGATAGAGACGCAATAATAAAAGAAGTTTCTTCCAAGCAATTAATCACAGGAAGGACAGTTAAACCAAACTGATTAATCTCTGTCACACACAGCCGATTACAGTCAGTACATGTCCTGTTGTCACTTTATTTTGGTTCACATAGATCTTGTTCAACAGAGAAGGGGCCTTTGTTTGCAGCCAGTGCACACAACAAAAGAGAAGTGGTTACGTTCGACTCAAGACTCTTCTTTTGTTTGTCTCTCCACCACAAGAAGGCATTGACGGAGCTCTTGATTTTTTGGCACGAGCTGGCTCTGCGTAACGACTCAAAAGTTGACCCAGCCGCAGGAAGTGGACTTCAAATGCCCTTTGTCCCATAAGGAGAGAAACCGGAGGAATTTCTCGCTGATGAACGTGACCACATTTTGAGAAATCTTCTGAAACCGGATCTGTTTATAAGTATGACGCTATTGATGGACCATATCAGTTCACAACAGGAACTGGGGCGCAGAGGATTTATGACTGTTCTCAGATCAGTAGCAGCAATGCCGGATGACATCAGGCAATCCTCTATTCAGCATTGTTCTTGGGATGTGGAGGGGAACTGGTGGGAGCGGTGTACACATGCAAATAGAGACATCCTCAGACCATGCTGCTGCCATTGTCTTTCCCTGTCCCTTTCCGTCTCAAACCAGACTGGAGAAATGGCATCCAGTAGGCTACAACAGTGTGGGCGATCACTTTGCCCTCACATCAGCACTCAAATATGTCTGCAGTGACCCCGCAGCATCATTAGAGCATCATTAGAGCGCATTAAGCTTAGTGTCAAAGCAGGTTTTTGAATTTTGCATACGGTGCTGAAACTAATAGTAAATGGACTGTATTTATGCAGCGCCTTTCTTCAGACCACTCAGGCACTTTTACACTTCATATCACATTCACAGACTGACGGCATTGACTACCATGCAAGGTGCCGGCTGCTCATCAGAAGGGAGATAATCACATTCACACACACTTATACACAGCGTTCAGGAGCAATGCGGGGTTCAGTATCTTGCCCTTAACGTTAACTATTAAGTTTGATACTTAAACATATCATACTGGTAACACTTCTGTACTTTTCTTTGCTTAATTTTTAAGGTAAGATTTTTACTTAGGAGACAAAACAACATGAGGATGTCTTCTCTTGCCCTTTAGTTGTCAGTCGATAATGAAAATAACCATACAACCCACACACACTGTGTGTTGGTCATATGCAGCATATAAACATGTCAGCATCACCCCATTCAAACCCAGATCGACTTCTCTGAAGTCATGTTTGTGTGAGCAGCATAATGGCAGCTTGTTAAAGAATTAATGTAGAACAGAAGAGCGGCAGAGAGTGGCCTGAGGGACGATTAGAGGAGAGGGAAAGACGAGACTCGCCTGCTTTGAGCTCTCTTTACAAGGATGCTCATTCATTGGTCACCGGGATATGGCACAGAGAGGATGTCTGTGTGTGTTTGTGTCTTTCATATCTCACGAGGGTTTGCAGCATAACAACACACACACACACACACACATGAGCAGCAGCGAGCACATAAAAAAAGAAAAAAAGACTTTGTATCAATAGATCACAAGACTTGTGTGTTGTGAGTCATGATTCTCTTTTGGGTCAAACAGTGTGAGGCCTTCTTAAGTTTGCAGACAGTTTTATGTTTAATATTTTCATTATTTATGAACAGTTGGATGTAAGTAAACACCAGCTTCATATTTAATTTAATTACACATCTGCATGCCACACTAATCTCCTCATTAAAAATGTCACCTTACCTTATCGGCGTCCTTACAGTGACACTATAGTCACAGTGTTTCTGCGGCCTCCTCAGACCGCTAACATCCACCCTCCTTTCTAACCGAGTCGCCAGGATCTCCTCTCTTCCTTCCTTCCCCTTCAAATCCAAGCAGGCAGCTTGTGTCTGCTCTACCTCTTTCTCTCTCATGTTTTTCTCCCCCCTCCCCTTTAAACTTGCTCTTCTCCTCCTACTGATAGCTGGAGGGCTTAGCACTGCTCCCCCCACCCGCTTCCTCCTCTCACCCTTTTCTTTCCCGTCCTGCCACTCAGTCAGCTCACACACTCTCTACCACAGTTCACGCTCCGGCCCAGGCAGAAGAGCAGCGTGAGACTAGTAGCCATTCATGCTCTTTCCTTTCCCACCCACTGCTTGTTTGAAATCACAAGGTCATTCTGGCTGATTCCCAGCACCACCAGCAGTTCTTCACTCCCCACCATACGCCCCTCTTTTAATCTCTCATCTTTTTACTCTAATCCTTCACTCCACAGGTATGAAAGCTACCTAATACTTGTGAAGACAGGTGGAGTCCAGAAGGAATGGGCCTAGTTAGTAACTGCAGCAGTGCCAAAGGCAAGATAATAAGATTTATAGAAATAGTAAAACGCACTAAAGACTTTTTAAACTTTTATAGACAAAAAAATGTAGAAGACCTTCCTGATAGGGAGTTGTACAGCCGTCTACAACTGTAGCTATGATAAGAAATTCAATATCTTGATCTTGTCTTTGAATTAATTTATGTTTTTAGTGTCAAATTATGCCTTGAGCACTTTGAACTATCTTGGTTCATGGTATGAAAGTAGGCAGATAACATTTTCCTGGAATTTAGTGGTATAAATTCAACTAGTAATTGAAACCATCATAAAAAGTTAATTATTATGTGTATTTATACTGTAAAGTGTTTACATTTTGTATTTTGTTTCTACATTTTGCTCAATGTGAGAAGAAAAACTTAAGATTAAGACAATTTTAATCTAACTAAACATGGCTGTTATCCTGTAAATCCTGTTATAAATTAAGCACTACTACTCAGTCCTGCTCTCACAATTTAGTTTTATGATTTACTTACAAATAAAGCCATACCAACAACGTATGAACAAGTTAACTTAATCTTTGTAAATCAGTATAATGCTCCTCCGTGTCATCAGCTTCTGTATTATATTTGTTCAAGTATTGGCACTTCAGGATCTGTGTGTGACTTACGTTTGATTTATGCTCAATAAGTTCTTTGACCCACGTATTAATATCATTGTGTTACCATGGTCTGAATTGTGTCAACAACGTGGAGGCAACACTTAAAATAGCTGAAATTAATTTGAGTCCAAGTGTTTGTTCCTATTTAGCTTGATGACTCTATTAGGAACAATAATGACCAAGCCTCCTTGACAGGAATATGTGATTTTTTCGTAGTTCACAAAATAATATTAGGGAACTTGGAAGTCCTATAATTGGTTTTTTTGCATCCAATTCAAATGAATAATTCAAGATTTAATGGAGTTGGAGATATGTGTGACTGACTCCGAATCCCAAATCAGTGTCTGTTCCTCACTGACTGAACCCTGAAGTCTCTTTGACTATCAGCCGTTTCTGAAATGACCCCTGGTCAGCTCGATACACTGAGGCAGGTGTTATAGTGAAAATTGCATCCCCTGATGATTGTCTGTGTGTTTGAAATGTAGGTGGAGCCCTGCAGGTTCGCTGCAAAGGAGGTTTGCCTTGGCCTTTTGACTTGGTGTGTGCGTGTGTGTCTGTATTTTGCTTTTATTATGTGTTGTACATGTGTGTCGGTTTCCTGCCTGCGTCCATGTCTGTCCATGTGTTGTCTGTTTGCACCAGTATACATTTACTGTAGTGTTCATGGCTGTAAGGCAGACCACTCCAGAGAGCGGAGAGTGTGTTTATTGAGGTTTTTTTTTACGTCTTGCTTCAAGGCACTGCTGCTGCTGCTGTTCTGTGCACACTCAATCTTTTTAACTCTCTTTCCGATACCCTAAAAGCAGCAAATCTTTGTTTCTCGGTTAAAAACAGTCACCAAAATATACAACTAGTTGTTGCCACTTTTAAATAGTTATTAGCAACATCTCTTGGCTGTACTCTTCCATCATCTCAGCTGCAGTCATACGTCCACTTTCTTCTCGAACTATAGGCCTACAGCACACAGTGAATGGCAGCATTCAGACTCATTATGAAGCATAAAAGACCATTCAAGCACCAGCAAATCAAATCAATGCCTTAAACTATTCCAATCAAGATTTTCTCAATGTTACTGCCAAATAAGGAAGTAGGGCTCGCATTCAATAGATACAAAAGGGAAATCCACAGGGTGACAGAATGTCTTGTTGCTCTCTTCCTCCTCTCCTTTGGCGCTGACACTGTACAGTCATTTACGATGACTTCCCATCTCCGTGAGGAGTAAATATCACAAAAAGAGAGATATCCTATTGGCGCTTTTGACCAAATTTTCTCGCAGCGTGAAGTGGGATCTCTCACTATTTCTCACTCGCATAGGAAGTGTCACAGCTTGGCTGAAAGTGCTGTGAATACTTTCTACACTGCTATGGCAATGCCTGATGGGACAAGTGGGGTTATGAAAGGCTTTTGTGTGCTGCGAAGTTGGAGATTATTAGGGCACAAGTATTTGTATTTCAGTAGCTATCAGCTGGTCAGCATCATTGGTTGGTGTTAATCCTCTTCAGAACAGCTGTGCTGACCTTAACCATATAGATAAATCATAATTTTCTGCAAGTTTACAATGCTTTCTTGAAATTTGCAGTAATGACATGAGGGTGGATATAACCCTGTGGACACAAACATTGCACCGGGATTTTAAGTAATAGGAGCAAAGCAACCAATCTCTCTGTCTGTTAACAGTGTAGTCTTCCCTTATGAAAGTAAACAATGATATCAGTGTATTTCTGATACAGTATTTTACCGATTATACAAGATAGAGTTTGTTTCCAACGCTCAAAATGAAATGCCTTTGTTTAACACTATTTCTCATAAGATCTAGACCTTTGTGGGCTAAATGTCACAGCTCAACAAAAGAGTACGTGGTTGAGTCGAAGTGTCGCGGTAAGCTCTGACATGTTACTGCACATGTCACTTTAATTTTATCTACCTCAAGCCTTTTCTATATATTGTGTACCTGTATTATGTGTTTGTAATACTTGCAACACAAGAGTTTCCCCTCGGGGATCAATAAAGTACTCTGTCTGTGTCTGTAATAACAGCAGGACAGTGAGGAACAAACACTGTAAAGTTTTTTAGACAGCAGAAATTTCAGCGAAAACGTATGAAAATGATTTGGTGAATCTAAGTTACGATGACGTAAACTTTCATCGGAGCTGTAGTTGTTTTCAGTGCCTCTTTGTTTAAATCTCGAAAGCTTCCATGGCTAATAGCAAGTGCTGGAGTGATGCCGATTTGCTTTAGAATATGGAAAGTCAACTCCAAGAACAAACTTCATTTGTTCACAAAGACAGATGATACAAACGCCGAATGAGAGATTGCATTGAGTCACAGATGCTAGTGGAACACAAGCTAGCCTGTGAGACTTGACACCATGACTTCAGCTCTTTATAAGCAAAGTATTAGGCATATTAAGTTAAAGCTGACAGTTGGCAACAACGACAGACAGCTGTTTTAAGTCATAACAAAAGTACGAACAGTGAGTGAAGGAGAAGTTGGCACCTCATCGCAAGGTGCACTCACAAATTTCCATTTTGGCCATAAACTATAAACACATTTGCAGACCAAATCTTACTTCACATGAAATCAGAAACTGATGCACAATACCCGATGCAGACAGAACATGCTCTATTAACATCAGTGAAACAACAGCCATGCATGCAATGTTTGCTTACAGCGCCACATACACACAAAAGTAAAAAAAAAAGAAAGAAAGAAAGAAAGTAAGACACTGCCAACACTGCAGGCAACAGCAGCCGCGAGCAAGTGGCAAATTGAATAAAATAAAAACAGAGGAGAATAAATTTAACACACCTGCTCCAACAGCCCAAAGTGAATCAGTCCAGCTGGATTTTTGTCGGATTTTCCAGATGGCTAGTTCAGGAATGTTGGAAAGGTAATCTTTTGTTTGAGCCTGCATTAATTTCAATCAGTTGAAAAGAGAGGTCACAGGAGCTCCTGGAATTTACTCAGTCTTTATTATCTGAGCCCATTAATTTCTTTTATATTATTTCTGGAGTTTAACAAATTAAGAATATACACAAACATGTCAAAAAGGCTTAAGTGTAATACATCACATTAAAGTAAACAAGGGTGGTGGATCAAAACTACAGACTACCCCTGCGTTACAAAGCCTTTAAACTGGACATGTACCCTCATAGCGTTGCACTACAGGTTTAATTTGTTTACTGTGTGCTATGTAGGACAGCGTGTATCAATGAATGAAGATCCATATTATTGGTTTCCTTTGCAACTACTGACAACACACAGTGACTCACACAGTGAGTTGTATCAGAGGTTAGTTATGTAAGAGGTAATGTACAGTGAGCTGGTAATTGTTGCAAAATAAACCTGGTGATGCAGGACAGAATCACCCTGAGGGGGTTTATTTACGCAACAATGACCCGCTTGTTGTACATTATCCCGCTTAATACACGCCTACTTTACTAGAGTGATCAATAATTTGGCACAGAATATTAATTTAAAAGTGATTTTATTGTGTCCCTTTTAGTCAGCCAGAGTCGGTGATAAGAACTGTGTCCAGAGCACTGGTCTGAAATACCAGAAATACCATAATTGAATAAGAATCGAGTATACAACAAAGATGTGTCCAGAGTCGCTGATGGGAGATTTATTTTTTATTTATTGTATTGCTTGAAAGTGCACTTTTGCACCATTTGTGACCACAGCACTCCGTCAGTGAGTCAGTCAGACATTCATGGTCTCCAGAGGACTACTTTGAGGTTCAGACTGAAATATTTTGACAACTCTCAGACGGATTGCCAGGAAATTCGGCAATCCAGATGTTCAAAGTTCTGTGGGGATAAACTGTTTAACGACTGACAGGTGATCCTCTGACTTGATGGATTGACACCAATTTTATTGGCTCCATTTGCCATTATGTGCTTGTTAGCATGCTGATTATGAGTTTGAAGCTCATATATTGTTTGGTGACGTGATAGCACAAAACAGGCACCATGAAGTTGTAAACATGAAGTTGGACATTTTATTTTGGGGTCTTATGGACTTGTTCAGTAGGCACTTTTGTACTGGCTTCATTTCACAGCCAAACATTGCACAATAGCACCACTAATGGTTGGAAAGAGTATGTTAAACTTGCTGTAAGAAGAACCATGAAACCCATTTAATGCATCTTTGTTCATATCTTGGTAGCAACAATAAACAAAAAAGACAGAGCTATATTACGGATTATTCTTTTTCAGTCTTTAAATAGGAGCCTGGTGAAACAGCAGTCAGTGCTGTATGAGTGTGTGTTCATGATGATAGGGTATTACTCTGCGATAATGACAGCAGATGCACAAGCTCAGCTAATGGAAGCTCTTGGGCCTTAAGCCAGCCCCATTAAGCAGCGGTAATGGTGCAAAGAGCGCACTACCCAAGGACAGGAAAACCAGAATCCCAGCTGAAGGGCACTTATCGGTGCACAAGTACACGGAGGATGTGGGTGTCCCGGAATACATCCATCGGCTCGTTGGATAAAAGGAATTTGTTCACGGCAGTGTTATCCTCCAGGTATTATACTTAAAATGGATATATTTTATAGTACAACAATTGTCTTAATTCTTCTTCATCCATCTAAATCATATAATATTTTACAAACATAAGTCAGAGACACATTTTTTCCTCTTGCACTTACAGGGTCAGTCATCGAAAACCCAGAAGAAAGGTCTAAATTAATAATCTCCCCTGTGCTGGCCTTTCCTTTTCTCCCAGGGGTTTCTGCCACATGCTTTTTGGAGCATAATGATGAGAGCTGTGCCTCACACCCCGAAAGACCGGGGGGGGCTGTAGACTGGTGAAAAGTCCAGAGGAAAGATAAAGAAACAAAAGACGACATGTGACAAAAGAGGAACAGAGATAAGTGAACATAAGGGAAGTGGACACTGAGAGAATAAAGCACTCAAGGTGAAAGAGAAGACAAGGTAAGAAGAGAAAAGAGAGTAAGAAAGCACAGGGGGCGGACCGACAAAGAATGATGAAATATTTAAAGAAACAAAGAAAAAGAGCAGACAGAGAGGAGGAGCAGAAGAGGCTCTTACCAGACAGAGATTAACTCCCCCTCTGTCGAGACCACCTGCCTGCTCTGAAAGCACACAAACACACACCGAGCCAACTAAAACTGTCTCCAGATGAATATTCATATTTTCAGTGTCTACAAACTCACAACTGTGGCATCAAAATTATTAAAATATCAACAGCCAAGAAGGATTTAAGGTTAATCTTTTTATGAATAACACCCTGATGCCAGTAAGCTGCTGCATCCTCATACCTGTAGACAATAATCAGAACAAAGGGAGAAAGGAGAACTCACTTCCATATAAAAGCTTACTTACTAAAGCTGATGTGATCATTTGTTGGGTTGCAGTTTAAAGAGACAACTTAAACAGTTTCCATTCTTTACGTGGTGGAGAAAAGATACTACATAAAGATGATATAAACTGTGTTTTAGGAGAACGCTTTCATAATTTTACTAAAGCAACACTAAAGAAAGTTGATATATGATTCATGATCTCATCAGTTCTGAAATGAAATCGCTTCAGCGTTGGTTCAAATTGAAAATGCCAAATGGCACTGAGCCCAAGATGCAGGACCCGGAGATGAAGGAGCACTTTCATCAGATTATTGAAATCCATCACTGAAGTAAGACCTCAGAAACAAGCTCTGTGGAATGATTAATCAGTCAGTGAGTGATGATTTCAGATCTGTTAAAATATTACATTTCAAAACTTCAAGGTGATTGCTGAAGTAGCACGCTGACTTGCAGGAGGTTGGATCATCGGTCATTTCGCCAAGGCGACTGCCATGAAAATCACATCTAGTGAGTGAAGTATAAACAGGAGCTCTGTCCGATGCATGCTGCAGTACTTTAACCTCAAGTATGTTCAGAAACTGTTGGTGGCTGTGCTGTATTTTTAAGATATTGCATGCACACAGATCTACAGCAACACTCAGAGACAAAAATATCTTCTTGGTGCTTGTTATACTGTAAGGTAACCACACATTATGATTAAGAAGAGTTCTTAAAAGAGTTTCTCAAGCAGTATACTGGTGTAAAATCCATTTAGTTGCTGCAGTTTCAGCATGGTATTGCATGCTGGCTGGTCATGACTTACTGGGACACGTGAATATAACAGAACCATGTTGTTAGTGGTACATGTGCCTTCTTACCATGACAAATCTAATGTCTGCTGTGAAAAAACTCTAACCCGACTGATAATTACGCATCCTAACAATGTTAAACACATTCTAAAAAGAAAAGAAAACCACAGAGTACAATGTAGAAAGCCCAAAGAGTCTGGGCACCAACCAGTTTCTCTTCTCCTTTAAAACCATCAATCAAACCATTTACTGGTTTAGTCATGTCTGATCTTTGAAAAAATCGCCTCATCGGTTTTTGACAAGTCTGGGAAAAGCTACTTGTTCATCCAAATTGGATGAGACACAACACTTTGAAGTTTAGAACAGCAGAGGCTCAATATGCCAGGAAATCCTGCTCGACTGTGTCATCGACCAGATGAACACTCTTTCAGTATCTCTACCTCCTCAATCTATCACTGTCTGCCTTGTTCTCTCTTCCCTTTTCCTCCTATGTCCTCTCACTACCTCTTTCTCTCACTCTGTCTCTCTTCGCAGGATTAGATGCATAGAAAGCGTGAAAAAGCAAACCTGGACAGAGAATGTAACCAAGCCAAGTGCCAGACTGTCTGCCTCGTCAAGGACTTGTCCCTTCCTGACAGTGACCATCTGAACCTTGGCAACAACCTTGGTAATTTGTGCTGCTGGAATACAGATTGTCTATCATTTGTGTGATACTGCCTGGAAAGACATCTAAGAATATGATAAGTACGAACATTAACATTCAAAAACACAGTTTCCAATAGTCATAGATAATTTACCTGAATGCAACAAAGATCAACAAACAGAAAGTTTGTACAAAGAATTTGAAATAGTAACGTGCACCCATAGTTTATACTAAATATGAAGCAACTGTAGAAATAACACAAAAATAAAGGAGTCGCTGGTGTTCTCCTGGAGGCTGCAAAGCTCTTTACATCACACAGTACAAAACTGTTAGAGGAATTGCTATTGTTAGTGCCTTAACAATGGAACTAAAACTGTAAAGTTTGTTGTAAGAGTTACACTAACAGATTTGTTTGTGGTCCCCACCAAATCATACAGCAATCACCTATCAGATTATGAGATACAGCAGAGTATTCAGCATTGAAGGAACTCATCCTCTTGGGAGAATGAATGAGTAAATTTCATGGTCTATCTCAGGGGTGTCAAACATATGGCACACGGGTCAGAACAAGCCTGCCAAAGGTTCAATTTAGCCCACTGAAGAATGACTTCGCAAAGCATGAAAATTGCATTACTTACTTTTACCTTCCCTGTTCAAAATATTGTCAATCTGCAGCTTCAGTACAGGATAATCTGTATCAGACTTACAAAAAAAACAATATAGATGGAACCATATTGCTAAGGCACTGCCAAACCTTTGATTAATAAGGTGATAACATAACTTTCTTCCTCAGTAATGTGTGGAAAAGAATCACAAAGGTCTGGCCCATTTGAGATCAAACTGAGCTGCATGTGGCCCATGAACTAAAATGGGCCTGACACTCCTGGTCTATCTGCTTTCTAGATTTTTATTATGTTGTCATGAACATTTTGGCTTTAGAGTGGCACTACACAGAAAATCAGGGAGTCACAAGAAACCTGACGACCTTCATCTTGAATTTTCAGTTTGTTGTCAATCTGTCGAGTATTGTTGAGATGTTTTGCTCTGGACCAAAGTATAAGAGAGACTAACTGACTGGCAGTAGGTGAAAAGCTATTATAGAGATATTAGTGTGATACAATTCCCCAGGGCAATGAGATTAATTAACAAATGTCCTTGTACAGGAACCCCGTACACCTCAATGTCACATCACCGCACCAGGTCAGTAACTTTGCAATCTCTTTATGGTTACTCATAATAATGAAGTAGTTGATTTATACTGACTGTGAGTCTGTGGAATAACTACAAATCCTAGGAAATGACATAACAAGCAAAAAAAATGACATAGTACGTGCTCTTGCCCTCCATATTATAAATCAGTTTATCATTTGGACAAGGTGAGTCATGGTGTGTTGATGCTGGAGGGAAGATTTGACCTCTGAACAGCCAGAGAGGAGCACAGGAATAAAAATGTAGTAGCATTAACGAGAGCATACAAAGATAGAGCTTCTTCGTGATGCCACTAAGAGAAGAGGGACAATCTGGCCAAAGTGTTTTTCTGCTGTTGTTGGTTCTTCAACAAAAATGACAGATAGGCATGTCATGGTCTATTAACACAAAGTAGGACACAAAGAAGGTCCAATTTGTGAGAGACAAACACATTGCAGCAATTTTGGCACCTTTGTCAGCTTTAAAGCGGGGGCAGGGAGACTCCAGATGTTCCTGTTTATTCAGAGCAGGGGCTGAGTGGAAAGACTTCTAATGGGGTTTTTTTTTCTACCGTAGTAAGCAGGTTAAACCACAACTGTAGTCATGGCCGAGTTGTATCTACGGGCAAAAAAAGCGTATTGGAAATCAAGCAGGTGTAGGTCATGAGTGGAGACTGACTGTACTGTTCAAAATCTGTCACGTGAGATGAAAAAAAGAGATAGTGGTCTCCTGGGCTTTCTAACCCTGTGTCACATACGCAGAAAGAGAGAGAGAAAACAGGCAATAGTAATCGCTTTTGCACCCATGTGTGAGCTTGTTAAGCCACATTTGAAATGACAGCATTCCCATATGTGGGTGAAGGTTAATGTGTTGTGAATTTGACCTATTTCAGAGGAGCCAGTCTGTTGATGAGATCTCCTGGCAAACATTACCCACAAGACTACAATGCTAATGCTGCTGTCATTCTACATCCATGTGCACTTGTTTTTTTTTAATCGTGTTTCCATTGTGGTTGATTATACAGTTTATATAAGAGCATGCAGATCACATGGCAGGACAGTGTCTGGCAAGCTAGCAACATGTTGGATATCTATTATATGGGCACTCATGCACATCTTTCCACTCGGTTGCATTGATCAGTTTATTGCCAGCGTGTCAATTGGCCCTCAGCAGTACAGTAGACCTATGTGTCCCAGTTTAAAAGCCAGTTGTAAAACACAGACCTCATTTCTCTATCCTCTACAGGGACAAATATTTAATTTTGGCTGTTATTCCATGAGGGATTTTTTATTGGCATCATCTACTCCCAGCTGGATCTGCTCACTTCCAGAGTCATACTTTAGCTTATTGTATTATCTGCACTGCTCTTATTCCTTTGTATCCCAGTTTTCTTTGTGCATTACATTGTGTAGTTACATTATGGACAGGACTGTAGTCCTTTAATACTGTTATGAACAGGGAAAACTGGTTAGCAGTGGTATGGCATGGGAAAAATGTAAAGAATTCAAACGATTCAGGTCCTCTAAAACACGTAAAGTAATGTAATATACAATGTAGTGACACACACACACGTCTCTATCTCTCTTTTTTTCTTTTCTATCTTCTTATCATAAAACCTCAAACTGTTTAGGCTGTATTGGTGTAAGCTTCTTATCTACTTGGACATGCAACAATCATTAAAAGCCATTAAATTTACATGTAGGACGTTAACCTTTTATGAATGACACACCCTCCTATGTGGTAAATATGGGGTGAAAGAAATATATTTATAGCCCCCATGCAGGATTTAATTTAGCGAACTAATAACTCATTTTACAGCATGACTTAAAACCAAGTCCAAGATGAAAATCCCTAAAAGCAACTGCCTGACGTCTGTATAGACTGTAAAAACCCTCCAAAGACAAATAGCCTAGCAACAAATAAATCTGACATTGTCCCAGGCAGCCCCTGATCATGTAGGCTTATTAGACAGATTAAACAACAGTGTGCAGATGATGGATTTCTGAAGTGGCTGCATGTTTTAATGTTAATGGATGACACTGTTATCCTTGTAACAACCAGAGAAAAGCTGACCGAGAAACTGAAAGGAAAATACTGTGAAGAACATGGCATGCTGGTTAATGAAGATAAAACAAAGTTTATGGTTATTTTGGGAACTGACGAGGACAGGCAGCCTATTCAACTGAACTCATTTATAGTAAGGCACTGCAACAGTTATACGTATCTTGGAGCCATTTTTACTGCTGATGGTAATGCCCGAAAATCTCTTGACTTACATGTCAAAGATAAAATGCAGCACTTAAACAAACTTATCATTTTTCTATCAACTAATTATGATGCTCCATTTTGTGTTAAATTAAAAGTGTTTGAGGCTGCTTTTTAAACAGCTATTTTGTATGGATGCGAGGCTTGGCTAAAAATTCCCTTAAAGTCTGTTAAATCTCTTTATATGACTCGGGTGAAATCTTTATTGGGGGTGAGGTCTACCACACCAAACCTTATTTGCCTGGTGGAGGCAGGGCTCCCTTCAGTGCAAGTCTTAATCGGACAGAAACAAGCTAGATTCCTGACTAAGGTGATGCAGCCGCAGGGTATCCAAGACGACCCCTCATGGTTTGTTCTTGAAATGACAAGAAAGGAAAACAAGGTCATGGATTCATACCTAAAGGAGTTAATGGACGACCAAGACCACATTGAGAGAGATTGTGCAGACGTGATTGTGACAATACGCTCTAACGAAGGAAAAGATACAAAACCTACCAAGTCATCAACACTGCTCCATACATTGAGGACCACTTGAGAGTGACTTTCACACGGTTCCAGTTGTCCTCCCATAGGCTGCGTGAAGAAATGGGAAGATGGAGCCGCACACCCCCACACATACGTGTGTGTCATTGTAATATGGGCATACAAAATGAGGAACATTTGCTCATGTGCCCTCACACAAAGGACATCTGTGCAAAATACGGACATGATTCCACAGAGCTGAGCTCTCTCTTCGCCAACACTGATAAAAAGATTTTAGTTATGTTACAAGCTTGTCTTGCAATGCTGGAAAAATAGATGGGAGATGGAATGGTATAGTGCAATCGAGGTGTTGTATTGTCATATGACAAACAATGAAGTGTATCATTTTTTCTTTTGTGTGTGTGTGGGTTCATGGGTTTTTGTTGTCTATTGTTTATTGTTTGGACCCAAATGTTATGTTTTTTAATTATTTGTGTCAATAAAATGAACTAACTAACTAGTAGTTGGGCCTCTCATTGAATTTTTTTCAGGCAATTGTTTGCGTTTTATTTTGTTTTTGTAACCAAAATTACAGAAATCCAGCTACCGCAACTATAAAAAGCACAGTTCATGTCGCTAATAGCATTAGCAATAATGGAAAAATGCTAACTCTCCTTGTTATTTACCTCGCTATCTTCCTGTGGTTTCACTGGTGTGAAGACAGTTTCACAATTTTTTCCATTCCAGACCATTTAAACTTTTACAGTGGCAACCAAGAGTTGCCAACCACACCAAGCTAATTCATTGTTGCAGCTGCATAAAAACAGGGGTGGTGTTGCAGGGTGGAGTTGGTTAAGATATATTTGCAGACTTAAGATAAAGATTAACATTTAGGCTTCTCATCCTATCTTTCCACAACACGAGGACCTGCTTCATTTACTCATGCTTTCTTTGCTGCTACCCTCAGCACCTTTCCACTCCAAACCACAACAGTGTTTTTCCCCTGACGATGTGGAATAATGTCTTTTAGCCTTTATTACCCCAAGCTCAGGAATTCACAGCTCCCATTCTTCATTGTCAGGAGCACTGCCAGGCTACAGTCTTTACCTTGTGTGACCGAAAGGAAGAAACTACAGAGACTTAGAGGAGAATAACCAAAATACCTTCATAGCAGTTTGTTAAATGAGTCTAGATGATTCTGGCTAACTACTGGTCTACTTAAAGGTATAGCTCACGTATTTTGAGGTAGGGTTGTGTGAGGTACTTATGCATAGTCATTTTACTCTAACCTACAGTAGATGGTGGACAACGTGCCCCCAGTTTGGAGAAGCAGGCAGGGCAGAGCTAAGCACTGCTGAGGACAAGGTCAGCAGGCACTAACTGTAGAGCTTCCATATTCCTACACATAAATCCAGCTGCATTGTGCACTGTATTATGCCACAGATCGGCTGTTTGGACCAGAGTTACAGTGGCACAGCCAGAAAAACACAAGCTTGTACCATCTTTGAAAGTTTTAGAAACAATTTTGATGAGTTTGAACAGAAAATTCCATTCAGATCTCATAACTTTCTGATCCAAAAACCTGACAGCAGGGTAAAGCGGTGAAAATATTCTTTAAATAGCATACACTTGAACTGATATTGATTTAAACCATCGTTTTAATTGATCATTTTGAAGGTAAACAGCACCAAAATAATTCAAGCGAAAGATGTTCCAAGTTTATTTTAGATATGTTCAGGATGGTTTTAAACAGAAAGGACAGGTGGGAGGCATGGGTATAGGGTGGTGGAGAGGTGTTTTATATTTGATGATGCTTTATTTGTCTTTTTTAAACATGATTACAAGTGTGAATTTAAGAAAATTTAACATTTACACCTTGCTAGCATATGGGAGAAGATCCTGCACATTTATTCTTTAATTATCCATTTTTTTATTAACAATTCTTCAAACTGAGCTAAATCCTGATCAGGTCACTGCATGTTTTCCTCACACTCCCTTTGCCTCTGTGTATTTTTAACACATAAATAAATAAATGACCTGGTACCCCAGCAAACCTTCTCAGCTGCATTCGACACCCACGGAGAAGAGGCAATGGGAATGCAGACACAGATGGCTCTCAGCTGGTGAATCCGTGCAGCAGACAATAACACACAAAGAAAATGCATACAGTAGATACTTCATACAGATACTTCGTGGCATCCACGGGATTTCCCTGAGTAACAGGCTTTCGTTTTCTTCTTATCCAAGTGTGTAGACCTTCATATGACAAAGCCAACACGATACTTTAAGACATGATTATTTTTCTCTTGAAAACTTTAACCTAAATTCGAAAGATTGAGGAGCACGTGCAGGACAATATCTGAACAGTTAAAGCCTCAAGCTTGAATGAGCAATTTACCCGTATGTTTTATGTTGGTCATAAAAATAACGACAATAATAGAGAATACAGTTGGCTGGGATAGTGTGAATTTTAATGTCCAATCATTTCTAAAGGCTCTTTGTTTTCTCCACTCTGTTGTTGGACTGTTGCTTTTTTAGGCAAACAGGCATACCCCATGTGTTACCATAGTGACAGCAATGGGAATCCAGACAGCTGGAATTTTGAACAAATTCTCCAAAAATAAGGACCGATTGACATTTACACTGACGTTTCTCAGTTGTGATGAAAAATATCTGACAAAAGCTCTGAAGGAAGAATCGGATAATACTTCTGTGAAGTGAATCCCAGTATAAATCAAACCCAGTGACGTCTCTGCCCACACACGCAAATATAAACTGCTTTTATACTTTATACTAAACTGCTGATATACTACATAGAAGAGGTGATTTTTGATCATTTCTGGCATTTCCTTCCTCCCATTTTGGAACAGCTAACTCCTCTGTTGGAGGAGTGTGAAGACAGCCAAGTAATTCCTGTGATCAAGATGGTGTTTCTTCTCACCTGCCAGCTTGTCAAAGCTGTTCTGTGCCCGCTATCCGCTCACTCCATCAACAAGACACCCAGACCAACCACTAGGAGTCGCTAATACCACTATCTACCTCTGCAATGGTAACAACCAAGAGTGAAGGATGTCTGAACTTAACCCAGGTTTGTGAGGCGTCAATAGCTTTCCCCGAGCGCCACCTGCCGCCCGATCTCTCCACACAGCAACTGAACTCAAACAAGCTTCGCTTATAAGACGGATTTGCTTTGGTCAAACTCATCTAACAAACTGCTGACATATCAGGGTTTATCTGTAGCTCTGACCTGACACTTTCACCATATACTGTAGCCTTTATAAGAGGCTTATGTACTGTATTTATGCTTCATGTGATCTCCTTCAGAGCTGTGAACCACCATGACTTACTACCTTTAAAATAACCTTTTAATAGTTGTCTTTGTCCATCTCATTTGTATTGGAAAGCAAAGATTGTAGCATGGCTACTAAAATATATTCAGTATAAAAGTGAGTATAGAGACATGAAAGTAAGAATTAGGGCCCATGAGGAATGGGAGTGAAAAACATGAAGTGTTTCATGTGCTGCTGCAGAGAGACTATTTGCTATCGGTGCCCATTGGCAAAACAGAGAGCTGAATTTGACCCTGATGAACTCAAATGTGTGTGTGTGTGTGTGTGTGTGTGTGTGTGTGTGTGTGTGTGTGTGTGTGTGTGTGTGTGTGTGTGTGAGAGAGAGAGAGTGTGGGTGGTAGTATCATCCACCATGGAAGCACTCTCACTCGTTGCCCCACTCCCCCCTCATTGCTCTCTTACGCTCACTCAACTCTTCATGGCTCTTCTCATTCAGTGTAGCACACAGTTCCACCTACAGTTTAATGCACACAAAGATAACTCAGAATCTGTACGTTCAAATGTTTCAAGTTAATCACCAGCACAAGATATCACAGTACATAATAACCTGGCCACCATGCAATGTGTGAGAAATAAACACATCACAAAAGATTTGGTGTCAGCAGCGATGATGGAACGGACCTGAGATCTGAGTTGACGCTGCCTAAGCATGCGAGAAATGAAAACACAGCACTGCTTCAGTCAGCCTCATGCTTGGGAGTGTGGTGTGGAAAAAAAAATTACGTAAGTAGATTCCACGACACTTCATCAAGACTCCCAACCACGCAGCTACTGTTTCAGTGAGAACGGACCACCCTTATCCTCACTGCAGTGGCACTGCAATGGCCCGCATAGTTGACATGTATTGACCAGTGCAGCGTCACCAGTGCAGCTGTAGTGACACTCAAAGAGTGCATTCCTTCCTCAGTGCCTCTGTTCACTAAACAATCTTAACTACAAGAGCTCTGTATATTGAATTATGTCTGAGGCAGAGACAGATTGGTTCCTAGGGATGATTCCACTTCAATACAATGAAGATCTTATAGCCAACACTCCCATCCGTTATGATTAATTTGTACTCAAGAAATCTGAGAACACAGAAACATCAGTGCAGTGAAAAAATGAGCAAAGTTGCAAAGTAGCTGACATTTCTGAATGAGATGATGATTATCCATAATTGCATAACAAAGCAGGTAAACCAGCATGTTGGTGTGTAAAATGATGTGGATGTTTTGACAGTTTAGGTCATAAGTTTATCATTGGCGTTCCCTTTTGCTTCAAGTTCAGCTGTTTAAATCACGTCTGATGTGTAATGTTCCAGAACTTACTTCGGTGAATACAGAATCATTATAGTTTAAATGAATGCAGTGTATAATGCAATAAATTCTGCCTTCATGAAGGTCGGTCTTTGTTGAAAGGCGCCGATTCACTGATCGTTTTGGAGGGTGTACTTTGTGATGTTGCTGAACTGTATTGTTGAAGCTCCTCTCATTGATATAAATGGGGTGGAGAAAATAATAGAAACATCTGTCAGTTTAATGCAATACAATTTCTATTGCTATTCACATATATGTACTGTATACATACATATACACATGTATATACATGTACAATTCCACTGAGATGAGCTGATTTCTCACCCCAGTTTGTCACAAATGCTGGTCTGACCAGGTGCTTAGACCCCTAAAGTTTGATACAGTAATTGCCTGTGGAACTAAACACTAATGAGAGCGGGATAGTCAATGGCAATTACATTTTTCTATTGAGTTTTACGATATAAATAACAATCACACAGCTGCTCAAGCCATTCAGTCTGTTTCAATGTGCCAAAGCCAGTTACTATCTGACAAGAGAGCCTCGTGTGTCACTATAACTCTGCTGTAATGGCCACAGGACTTTTAGGATCTTCTAAATGAGAGAGAGAGAGAGACTTCAGATAAAAGACGGATAAGGACAAAGACAGGCAGATAGCAAGATATAAAAAAGAAAGCAGATAGCTGCGGCTTTAAGGAATAATACAGACTGAAGGCCGAAAGGACATTTACAAGAGGAGGCAAGGGACAGTAACAAATTGGAGACTTTGTGCTGATATGTACGGCATTCATGGAGTGGACTGAGTACGAGGAAGGAGGATTGCTCAGAGGGAACAAAGAGGATAGACACAGGGTTTTTTTTACTACCAATCATCTGTCTCAATGCACTTTTTGCCTTGTCCCCGGGCGCACAAACAGGAAGCACATCCTATGTCCTGATTGTACACACACACATTCCATGGGATGTACACCTAATCTCAGCTGAAGGGGAAAGGGGATGCTGGTTAATGGTCACTCTCTCTCCTGTGTCTTTATTTCCTCTGGAGGACGTTCATAAATAATTTCACATGACTTCGTCCTCTTTTATTCCAGCGACCTCCCGAAGGGAGGAATTCCAAAAATGGACACTTCTATCCAACAAAAAGCCACAACAAAGCTGTGCTCTGTGCCTATTTCGCAATGAATTCAAATCATACTTTGGTGAGAAAAGTCAGTTACGATAAAAATGAGTGTCTGGATTGTGTGAACGCATTCGCAGAGGAGGAATGATTCATGCAGTGACACAAGGAAAGATGGGCTTCCCAACTCTTTTGGAAACACACTACAGGCTTTTCACACACACACACACAGATTTGAAAAGTACAGTTTTTACAGACAGACACACACACACATTGAGTAGGGTAAGGAAGCTTTCTGACAGGCAATGAGCTCATGAGATCTGAATGTCTTCCTGTGGTGAATGCTTTTCTGTGGCTTTCTCACAACTATTTCCCTCTTTACCTCTTTTTTCTCACACTTTTTGTGCCCCCTCCTCTTTACACACACACACACACACACACACACACACACACAACTCGCTCTCCCTGCGTTAATTCTTTTATCTGCTCCATTTAGAGTGAATAGAAGAAACAAAAAACCTTAATTCTGGATTTAGTTTTCCTAATCTGTTAAGCTGTTGTGTTTTTTTTCCTACTCTAGGAATAGCCGGTTTTGGGTTGCTAGGTTGGCGATTTAGCGTCAGTTTAATGTGTCCGTCTGTCTGTCTGTTTGTCTGTCTGTCTGTGTGTGTGAGAGAGCGTGCGGGCAAACATTAAGCTTAACAAATGTCCAGTGGTTGAAATCAGACTCAATTGAGATTTATGGTGGGCGAGGTGCCCTGAGTAAAGAATTTAGACAGTTTAAAGTGTGGACGTGCTTGGATTTGTGTGTGCAGACTCTCTACAGCAAATGTTTACTTTTTTTTTATGTTTGGGCAAACAAAATCACAATAAAATCATATAAAAATGAAACGGGATAGTCACTGAGATTTGTCAGAGCTTTCATATCTTGAAACATATCTTGAATCGTTTTATGCTACAAGAGTCTTAACAGCCTTACAGTTAACAGCAGAAGCTGTACCATAAACAGACTGAAAATGGCTTTCAGACGTCTTTCCAACCACACATGTGTGCCTGACATCAGAGCAGCGTGGGCCTCCTTCATAATTGGGGTGTTTGCAGATATGTAATTGCAAACACACTTAACACAGCTGGAATGCTACTTTGAATTATATAGGATCCACGTCAGTATGGTTAAATATAAGCTTTTGCTGGAGAGAAACAGGCATGTACATGTGTGTGTGGGTTCTTGTACTTTAGACACGCAGAATAAAGACATTTTGGCAGAGTTGGAGCACGCTTACAATCTTCAAATGTGCAAAGGAGCTAATTTCAGGGACTCGTGTGTAGAGGAGCAGGAGGATGAGGAGTTTTTAAGAAAACAGCTAAAATAAACTGACTAGTTTTGCCCTGAGCAGGTCTTCATCAGGCTTCAAAATAAGAGACCTGAGCCTTTAAAACAATTCATTCAGGGGTGTGTTCTGATTAGGGTTGCAAAATTCCAGGGATTTTCAAAGTTGGAAACTTTCCATGGTGAAATAATGGAAATTTATGGGAATTGACAGGAATAAACCAGGAATTTACTACATTAAAAGGTTGGCCCTTAAAAGGGGTCTTAAATATATTTTATTCAAGTTCATTTTATATCTCAAATATAGTTGAGGGAAACATATTTCCGCATAATCTTGACTAAAACAACCAGCTTGCATGCAAGTACACTTGAATATCTATGCTATTCCTCAATCACATGCTCATAGCACACTGCTTACTGCAGTACTGCTATTGAGGCCACGTTGTATGGTATTAATGTTTACCTTGTAAATAACCTGTGAAAATGTATTTATAGTTAGATGCTAAATAAGCTATAGTTAGCATCATTTCATTGACCATTTATGAGGCTATCTTATTATGACGCTAATTTACCCCCAATTACTAAATTACCCATAATTTCCAGTTAATTCCCATAAACTCCCATTCATTTCCATAATTCCCAGGGAGTGTCTCTCATTTGGAATATTTCCAAAATTTGCCAGCTTAACTTCAACTGGAAAGTGTCTGGAAATTTCCCACCCCTTTGCATCCCTAGTTCTGATTGGGTAAAAGCATTTGCAAAATCTTATTTGCGGGCTCGACTTTTGTTTGAGGGCTAAAGCTAAAATAGTATAAGAGGAGGCTGCAGTGCAGATGCTTAAGGTTAGAGTTATGAGCCAGAGAATGAATGAAGTCATAAAGGGTCCTCTCAAGTGTAGTAATACACACATAAGTATGTGTGTTTGCTGGTGTGTGTCCGGTCCCGCCCTCTGGGAACAGACAATCATTTATCACCACACGGATTCCCTTTTAGTGTTAGCTGGGGCGCTGGTGTCTAAAGGAACAAAAAGGGGCACTCTGAAGGCCAGTCCTCCCCCTCCTCATCTTAGTCACTCTACTCCTCCCTCAGCGTCCCTCTGTCCTTCTCTCCCACCCCCCTTCCCAAAGCCCTGGCACACTGCTCTTTCTGTGGTATCCAACCAAAAACAACTGGACCATTTTAGGGTTGCCGTGCGAATCACAGCTTTTTAATCAAAGGGGTATTCAAAAGAACAGTCCAATTGGTCTGAGTAACTTTTTCTATGCCAGCAGCTTGCCGTTATGCTTTATGGGAGGGTTGAATTGGTTGCTAAATGCACAGAAATTGCTTTGAATAAGAAACACAACTCAGTCCTTCTGTGCTTTTATTCCCCAACGTCTCTGGCTGGAGGTCGGTTGGCAGACAGAGGGCTGAGTGACCTCAGCCTTCTGGAGAGGTCAGCTTCTTGCATAGAGAAATCCCACTGTGGCCATTATGCCTCTCCCTTGAGCCCCATGGACAGAGAGCAAAACTAAAACTGACAGGAAGGTAACTCAGGGCAACGATCAATGCTAAAGCTAGCCTCTGTTGCCCCCTGTGTTGTTGGAGGACACTGAAGTGGTCTTTTATTGAACAAACTGAAGGCTGAGTTCCTACTTGCACATAATGTAAGGGAGCAGCTGTGAGCTGCAGGGTTTAGCTTCTCTGAGATGAAGTCGAACAGTCTTGAGGATGTAGACGCACACACTCACATGAGTTTGGTGAGTTTTCGGTGAAAAGACAGCAGATAAAGAGGTTTGTTCTTTTGCTGATATCACTAGATCTCTAACACCGTACCAATTCAGTAGTAGTGATGGAAGTTATCCACCCACCTACACATACTGTAATGTGTCTGCCAACTCACATTTGTGCCCTTCCGCCCACGTCCACACACTCATACACACACACAGACATACATGCAACCAGAACAGAGTGTCCAGATATAGTAATAATCCAATGCCCTGATGTGCTAGCTGTGTTGGCAGTTTTTAATGGTACACCACTGAGAGCAGCAGGCTGCATGCAGCACTAAGCTTCTGTGACGCTTAGTTTATTGCAATATTCTACTCATTTTCATAGATGAGAATAAAACAAGACAAACTCCTAATAGTACTTTGTATTTTGATATGTAAAAACTCCAACGTCATCCATCTTTTAGCAGCATTAAAAGTCCTTGTCCCAGCACTGTGGCAGCACTTGGCATAGTTATACACAGAAGGATGGTTCTGTTCATAAACCTGCAGTATAATAACATCATCCATGAATTTAGGGAATTCATTACCCTTAGGTATTTTACAAATCATATTATGATGTTCAATTCGAGGGATTATGATATTTGATAGAAATATATGGGATAAACCTCCAGGCCCAAAGAAATTATTGCCAGTAGACTAAAGTGTGTTAAAGAGCTTATGGTCGAGTCCAACGTCTCAGTCTAGTAAGGTTGAAAGCAAAGGCCATGGATTTAAACATGTAATGACCTATTTTCAATGTCAGCATTTTGTCAGAGGTTCCCAAACATGGCATATCATGGCAACCTTTATTAACTTAAATAATGCAATCACTCCAACAGATGCTCTGCAGATTAACAGATCAATAAACAATGTATTTGTTTAATTTCTTCAAAATTAAATCATAATTAAATAATTAAATTTAGCCTATATTTAAAAAGGTGTACAGGGAAAACAAAGAAAACAAAACAAAATGGGCTGCAGGTGTTTTAATGGGTCAGGTAAGCCTGCTGTTGATGTATGGAGTAAGAGCTCAAGCCACGAGTCTGACTTGTGTTATATTAGTGTGTTGTTTTGTTTTTATGAGCACCAGATATTAATATAATATATAATATAGTACCAGATATGACAGAACCAGATCACACATACATGATGTTGGGAATGTGAGACAACGGTGGATATCTTAAGTCTTAAAAGTGTGTAAGATTTATTGGGATCTATTGGCAGAATATGGAATATAATATTTATAACTATGTTTTTATTAGTGTGTAATCACCTGAAAATAAGAATCATTGTGTTTTTGTAACCCCAGAATTAGCAGATGATCTTCTATAGATTTTCTATAGTTCACAATATTTCTACACTGTAAACCAGAACAGACAAACCAAACACTGATTAGTCTTTCAGCCACCATATTTTCTGCCTCACTCTTAAAGGGGACGGTGAGGCAAGCAGTATTCAATTGGTTGCAATATGCTATAATAGTTGCCACTAAATCCTACCCACTGGATCTTTAAGTCTGATTTTACTATTGTTGGTTGGCTCAGATTCTGTCTCTTAAGTGTATGAGCTCTGTTAACTGTGTGAAATCAGATTTCTGACTGCTGAGACCCAGAAAACTTTAAAAGCATGTGGTGTTGCTATGACAAATGGAAACTGGTGCTTTTAATACTGTGATTTTGATCTTAATCACCTTTTTTTGCTTTTGTTTTGATATAAAAAATGTAACATAAAATGTTAATATACATGTCACAGATTTTAAATGTCATTAAAAACACGCAACACAACAACAACGATTTGCTAAATCTGTCCTCAAGGCAACCACTAACCCACACACTGTCTGAGACAACTAGTACTGGCAGCTGCCATCTGCGTGTGCTCATCAGGTTTACATTCATCGGCACTGTGATAATTAATCTAGCTATGTTATGTTTTAATCTGGTAAAATAATGCTAGATGTACTTGTTTGGAGGTGAACAATAAACAATATATAAAAGAACACTTCATAAAAACAACATCTCCAGGACCACCACTGGAGTGTCATGGTTTTGGGTTTCTTGTTTAGTGTTTCCTGTTTTATTTTGTATTTTCCCCTCACCTCATGTTTGTAACCTTACTTCCTGCCTTTGTTGTGTTTCCCGCCAGTTTTGATTGTCTGTTCCACCCTGATCAGGTTCACCTGTGTCTTGTTGGCCTGCCTTCGCTCGGTGTCAGTGTCGGCGCCCCATTCCTGCCCTGTTCAGCCTTTGTGTTTCTCCCTGTGTTCCTGCCGCCTTTTTTTGTTATTTTGTGTTTACCTGCTTCTACAGTACGTTATTAAAGTTACCTTTTGTTCACTTACCTTCACGTCAGCGTTTGGGTCCATTTTCTTGAACTAAACCGTGACAGATTGTACACTGAGATGATTTTGCCATTACATTTTCATATAAGCGAATGACTACATGTGCTAAACATCACATATAAGCTTACACCCCCCAAAAAGTCCAGATTTAGTAGCATATTAAACTTTTATTTGATCATGTATGCAGACATGCTATTGAGTAAATAATATAAGTGGTGATAGGCATCCTGTAAACACACTTTAAAAGGTGGTAATAAGCCAACATAACAAACATAGCATGTACATTATGAGTGATTTAAAGAGATGACATTACAGTCATGGTTGTGCTACACACGTTTTGTCTCTGTGCCCATTGTAAATCATTTAAATCTGTACTGTAATGTTGGAGATCAGGCCAGACCATTCAAGTTTTGGCTTGATACTAAGTAGGCATTGCAGGGTCTGTCTCTCCAAAATATTGTCAGTCTGTATCTGTGTGCTGAGGGGTAGCAGGCTGTTTAGCCCCGTCAGCATAGAAGCTTTTGTCCCGTATCCCTCCCAAGGTGACTTCTCTGCTGTTGGCAGGCATAGCCGTGAAAGCAGCTCCCTAGACTCTCTCTCTCCCTCCCTCTCTCTGCTTCTCCCACACACCCGTCATCTTTTAGAGACCACTGGATAATGTGCTTTCATAGCTTTTTCACAGAGATGTCAAAGCATGTTTTAGTCTAACATTTTCTTTCCCTCCTCACCTCATTTCCATAACTGCAGGTAGGAATTAAAATGCAAGCAAAAAAAAAAAAAGCAAGTATATTCATTAAAATACTCTCTCAATTCCTTTGGCCTTGTCTACAGTCAGATTTAGGCTTTGGCTCAATGCCACAACACAAGAGCGCCTGACCTTTTTCTGCTTTCAGTTCTCATAGTGGAGAGCGTCCACCTACGCAGCAGCACACACACCGCCCACACACAGACAGAAAAATTATACTTTGAGAGCAATCGTCTGTGAATTTGTGTGTGTTTTCTGTTGGAGGCTGCAGGCAGGAAATACTAACTATGTTATTTTGTATGTAACAGAACTTTTGTGTGGAACCTCGCAGGTGTTTGATCATAAGTGTGAGTAAATAGGCCATTGTCCTGTGTCTACAGTAGGTCATCTATTTTTGGTCCAGGTTAATTCTCTACATGGGAGTAGGTGTGCTAATTTCCTCTGTGTGTGTGTCTCCTCCTGTTTCTGTCTCTCTCTCACTCTTTGTCTGACTCTCTCTTGCTCTGTTAATTGATTAAGAGGATTCAACCGGCTGCTGCAGCATTAAGCACAGACTGCTACCACCAATACACACTTGGGTGCACATAAACACACCCAAGCGGGACTGACACACCTACTTTCAGATCATATTGAGACTGCAACCACACACATACACACATTTGTTATTGTCACATGAGAGCACACTTCATTGACTTCTATCTATTCCCAGAAGAATTACCACAATCTGAATTAACTGAACTCTAACGTGAACCAAAAAACAAGTCCAAATTTAGTGATGTGGGAATCATCTTTTCATCCCCTAATCAGGGCTGAGTCCTGATAATGTGTCAGTTGAATCATCTTCTCAGTAACATTTACATTTATTCATCTACTTTTGTTCAAAGCGATGTACAATCCAACGCACAATAGATGAAGAAGAAGCCACCAAATAACTGTAGCACTCTGACGCTGCCGAAATCCGAAATTATGTTTGCATGTGGGGTGCTTAAAAATCCGCTGTGAGCCAGAATTTGCATATCATAATGGTAATCTTTCTATTAATTAGTATTATAAATGACTATTTGCAAAGTTAAATTTGGGGCTTCAGGAGATATGCTTTACCCCCCGAAGCTGCTAGCAAACAAAGCACCAAAATCAGCATGGACCGGCTTCCGAGTTCTCATGTTCTTATTGACAGAAATGAACAAAACACCTTAAAACTACCAAACCTTACAAACAATACCACATCTTCTCATGAAGTATCATAACTAAGATTGAAAGTGAGTCTTGTGCAAAATGAGAGCACCTAAAAGAAACAGTTTAGTCTTTAAATGTCAGGCCGGATATTAAATTACATCTCTGAGTCTCTTCTAAATAAAGTTTTTGTAGCTCTTCCAGATAGATAACTTCCTCATATCCAGGATGAATTTCCTGCAATACGCTGCAGATTAGAGAACGTAATCACAAAATGTTCTCATCGTAACCAGACTGCATTTCGAAAGGGAACATACAAACACACATTAACACGCATCCTCAGACAGCACCGGCATCCTGATTACCTTGCACTACCCGGCAACTCCGACACTACTCAAAAACTCATCCTCACTCCTCTGCAGACAAAAACACACATACGTTCACACACACACACACACGAGAATAACACTTTAAATAACCTTCACACTCCAATCAAATCCCAAACCCAAATCACTGGTGACATGCTTAAAGTTGTCCCTCATCCAAAGCATGGTCTTACCTTTGTGACAGTCATGCAGAATCAGTGGGTGAGGAGCAGGCCAGTGTCCCCTTCAAGCAGAGAGCAACGCCGCAGGAGTGGCAGAGTGATGAGGAGGAGAGGAGGGCACCTCTGCTGAATATGCAGAGAGAGAGGGGAGAAAGGAGGAGGGGACAGACAGGTTAGTGTGTCTGGCTCACTAAGTACGGAGGGGCTGATTGCTGCTGCAGTGAAGTAATGGCTGGCAGTCGGCGTGCGGTTGGTTACTACAACAGGGAAAAGCTCCTCGCTAGGATACACCCCTGCCTCCTCCCTCCCTCCCTCCTTCCCCAACTGCACACACGCAAATACACGTACACTGATGATGCACACAAAGTCTGGCTGTCCTACTCTCTCACTCTCTGTCTCCTCGCAATATGATTAGTGATGGGCTAATACAGCTTATTGATGAGCAGTCAGGCAGGCAGGGCTGCAGGAGGAGGAGGAGGCGGGAGCAGTGCTGCCTGGGACAGGAGAGGAGAGGACTGCAGAAACAGAGAGGGAGGGAGGGAGGGAGGGAGTTGGACGCTGTGTCGCAGTCTGCTACTCAGGCATGGAGCTAGCTGCACGTCATCCGGTGTGTACAAATGTGTGTGTGTGTGTGTGCGTGTGTTAATGACACAAGCATAGACGGGGAGAGACAAGAACATCTTTTGATTTTTGCACGTCAAACTCTATCAAGAATCAAGATATTTCTTTAGGTGAAAACAATAATACAGACGCCTAGACACGTGTGCATGGACACACGAGGTAAAAGTTGTAAAGCCGTACTTATGAGGACACTCTTTGACTGTGTTTATCTACTTTCCTTCACCTAATCCCTACATGTATCCTTTGACCTAACCCTACACTTGAGGTGAGCAAAACCAATCAGCGTTATTGTTCATCCACTGTCAGAATCAAATTGATATTAATTAATTAAAGGTTACAAAATCATCAGAGTTATTAAACCTTTATTTCTTACACACTTTTGTCTCAACACAATAATTCGTATAATCAGTCTGACTTGATTTTGCATACTATTTGTCGTATTGTGATATAAATCATCACACAATATTCTTATTAATGTCATGATGCTGCTTGTGTGTGCACTTAACTCGTAACCTTCTTATCTTAAATTTAAAAAGGTCCAGTTACAGATGAAGTTACAGATTGCAACCAAATAGTCTCCCACGTCTCATCCTTTCCTTCCTATCAATTCATAAAGGTCATATCTAGATCTGTGTTTGGTTTTTCCGTTCTGAGCTACTGTACCCGCTCTTACTGTAGATATAAAGGGCTCATTTTAAAACAAACAAAAACACAACAGTTCTTATATTCAGGTTATTATACATGAATGAAAACATACTAATGAATATTATACTTAATTCCTGCAAAGAAATACTTACAAACTGGACTTTTAAAAGCTCTTCTAAGTCTTAAATACAGATGAATTCATCAAAGAAATCAGAATATCAGTATGATATCTTCATATTTAAGTACTTTTATGTTTCCTTTTCATTGTAAGGACACTAGTTTAGTAGCACAAAGGCACAGACACTCACAGAGTAACACATCTTTGTCATACTAATTGTATAAAGACACAAGCCAAAATTCCAACTCAGTTACCATGGCTTAACTTCCCATAGCTGTGAGAGACTCTTCTCTAGTGGCTGCAACTCACAATACTGGTTTTGTTTTGTGCATCCACATGTACACACTTCTGTGTGTGTTTCTGTGTATGTGTGTGTGTACTGTAAGTGTCTGCACATGCTGGAGTAAAGGTCGCTAAGACAGACAAAGACAGAAGGAGCATGATAGAAATTGTTCATCCCAGGCGTCCTGCGATTATGGTTGTTTGTCTTACTGTGGTTTTATCGTTCTCTCCCATGTTGTCATTCAGTGGTCACTTTGCTCCTCAGTCTCTGTCTCGTCTGAGGTCCCACTCTCAGCACTTCCTGTCTAGGACAATAGTATTTCCTGTGTCTGTGTGCATATGTTAGGAGTGGGGGGCTATGATAGTACTTATTGCGTGCCCAAGCTTAAATAGTAATATGACAGGCTGTACTTCATCATGAGAAACACATACTATGAAGGAATAATGCATTAATAATAAAATAAAAGCACTGACAGTAGAATAGAAACATCAAATTACAACCACAAGAGTTTTGGTCTTTCACCCCTTTTAAATAAAGAAAACACAAGTTATTTATTTAATATTTCTATAACATGCATGAGTGTGATCTAGTGTGAAACTTACATGTTGTGCCATAGCACTGAAAGTTGAATTTTCCAGGATGTTGGAAGTACGTAATCTTTCCACTTCACATCATGAAGAAGGTGTGAGTGGAACAGACATCATCGGCTGGGTGGAGGTGGCAAATACATGGACCTGCAGACCAGGAGGAGCCACCGTGTCTCATGTGTTTCCACCACATGTCTACATGCTGCTAATAAAAGAAAATGGAGATGGCAGAAGAGAACTTTTATTTACATTTTTGATAGTTAAAGTTATGCATGGATGTCAACAACATTCATTTTGATAAATTGAATAATAAACCACAGTTGCTACTGTCTATCTTGTCTGTATGCTTTAAATCCACGATTCCTTTCTGTTCCAGTGAATTATGGAGAGTCTGTTTTGCATTAGGAATTTCATTTCCTTGTTGTTTACAGCTCTGACCCTCTGACAGCTGTGTAACCTGAGGGAATCCACCATATTTAACAGTTTGCTGCCATCTTGTGGTGAAATCAGATTATTACCTTCAGGTTGTTTGGCTCAGACGTGGCCAATGTATTTGAATTCTTCTGACTTATTTTTAACTTTTTAATTTAATGGTGTCCAGTTGTGGATTTTCAAACTATTAACTTATAAATGAGCTGTTAGTTTATATTCTACACAATGAAGAAATAACCTTTATCATCAGTACAATGAGGATTGTGATAACGATAGAATAAAATGTGACATTTTCAATTCACATTTGGATTTTTTCAAAACAAAAAAAAAGGGAAATATTGTAAGAATAACAAGCAATGAAAGATCTCTGAAAGCAGAGTTTAATTTAATAATGCCAAATGTGAATTTCCATTAATTTGGAGTATAACAAAGTTATATTAGGATGTGTACTGTTGAATGAGAGAATCAGGAGCAGTATAATGCACAAATAACACTATTATGTAATTATGTAATACAATAATGTTAAGATAATTAAATTATAATAATAAAATAATTAAAGCACTATAATAATAATAATAAAATACTTTATGATCGACAAGGATAGAGCATCTAAGTATGTAGCTTGTAGCCTTGTTTAGACCACTTACAGTGCAGTGACAAAGTTAACTTAGCATCTCTTTCTATGAAAGATGAGCAACTTACAAACTAAATGTACCTTCAGAAACACCTGTAGGTCGTTTTACAACACTTTAGTGCTGATTTAAAGATATTAATAAAAAGCTCTTTAAGGCAGTTGGAGCAAAAACAAAACAATCTATTGCACAGTAAAAACCGATTTTTACCTGGTTTCCTTGGTCGTTTGACCAGCTGCAGTAATCAGTCATGGGAGTGGTTACACCTGGTGCTGTGATGGGCGACGGTTAATTGATTAATTTATAGCTTAGCTTCATCTATCAGGTTTGTAAAGTTAGATAACGTTATAGCAATGTTTAGTTTTGCTTGTAAATTGATAACTTAGTTATAATTTTTTAGTTATAATAATTTTGTGATTCGACAGAAGTCCAAAGTAACACAAAAGTAAAATATATTATTATATAGATGCGAACTACTGCAGCTAATTATTTCAATTGACTGACAGGCTTCGGCTTTAGCTGCGTCATTGTGGTTAATGGAAGTTTTGATCATCAAGGCTGGGTTTTTAATGTGTGAAGCTTTTCCTGAGCTGCTAGCGAGAGTAGCTTGCATTACAATGCTGTCTTGGCTAATATAACTGTCTATATATATTCATGGAGGAGACAGACAATCACAATCTCGGGCACAGGTGAAGCTTTCCTCATTGACCTTCTTCACAGCAGCCATTTTGACATGAAATAGTAACACAGGTGTTTCCAATGATACTAATTGAGGTTCAGGTCAAACAGAGTCAGGGTTAGCTCACTGGAAAGGCTCTGCTGCAACAAAATTGGGAAATGGTTAAAGTTAAACTATATTATACAGTTGATATAATACAGTATATTATTATTATATGGATTTTTTTGTTCCAGCTGTATAGAAGCGTCTTCAAACAACCTGGATCTTTAGAACAGTAAGTGTTTCCAAACAACCTCCATTAGTCTGGTTTATCTTTGCTTAGCTCTGGCTTGATCATTGGCATTAACCATCAATGCAAAAGTCTCAAATTTACCACAAATATTTACAAGGGAAGCACACACAATAGGGCTGAGTCATGTTTTTCCTCCTGTATTGTCTACTGAGGTTTCACTAATTGAGCTAACAAGCTGACAAGCTAAGATCCTATTTTAATGTTAACTAAACGATTGCCCAATAAGCTTTTATGACCGGTAACGTTACTACGCGGTATACTCAGACATTGCCTCTCTTAGCTGACTATAATCAAAATATTACACAAGACAAACAAGAGTCTAAAGGCTGTGACCGAAAGCTCGTAACTGTAAAATGTTACTTTAAAAAATGTAAATACCACTTATGTGTTCAACAGAAATTGACTTCATTACATCATTTATTGTTTATTATTATTTATTATTTTCACATTTCGTATTATTTACAGCATATGAAGCCACTTGATATCCCGTCAAAATGTGCTTGTTCACATGTAGGAAAATGTACTAAAAAGTGATTTAGATTTATCTGTAGGCTGTAACATTGGTAATACATATTTGAAAGCTTCTGAAACTGATGAATTGTGCCCTTCAAATGCTCGAGAAATCTTTTAATTCTTCTCCCACTAGAATGCTGGTCGTAATAGAGCAGCTTGTGAGCTCTCCACAGCTGATAAACCCTATAATTGAAGCACTTCAGATTACAATTGGCAGCAGTAAGACGTGTAGTTGGATCACTAGAAACCTGAATCTCTGCCAACAGACGTTTGTACATGGATTCCCTTCATTCCCTGTATTAATGCTGTTTATGCACATCAGTGCTCAGTGGAGTCCCTCATGATTCATTCTCACTGTAAGCAAAGCATCATTCTGCAAGTTATTTAATCAGTTTGCTCAGCAGAGGACTGTTACAAAAGATAAAACAGATGAATATGCGGTAATCAACCGCTCTGTCACTGCCTGAGCTGACTGCCTCTCGAAGAAAAATTGGAAAATCTGTGCAAACCACTAGAAAAATCAGACAGCTCACCTAGGGACCCCTGTTCTTTGGCTTCTCAGCTTACTCACCATTCAGAAACCACATTATTATAATAGTCAGATGGATGACTAATCTTGCAGACTAAAGGCTGCTTGCATAAGCAACTTGAAAACAGCGATGTAAAAACAATTTTATGCTTGAGGTGAAGCTGACATACCAGGTGGAAACATCCCGTCCAGCATCTCAGAAACTACTATTATTCAGTGACTAATGTTTCGGCTGACCTTAAGGCTGCAAATGTTCCACTTAAAAACCAACATAAAAATCATTTTCACTATGCAGCTGTAATTATATGAACTGACAAATTACATTCTTAATCTATCAGTCAGGAGATGCGTATTTTTACACGGGCTGCTGTGTGTTCTTTTAATCCAAAGTCAGTGAATACTGAACTGCCTTTATGGGTTGAGGTAAGCCATAATTACAAATCTGTAAGACTGATATTTCAGCCCTCAACTACTATTTTAAAACATTTAAATGGATTAAAATGAAGCACAGCAAAATATGTCCATGACTGAGGCCCATCTACAGGTGGCGCTGTGTTTCTGCGTGCTGAAACACTCACATGCGTCTACACATACAAGCACATACAATTTGCTTTGTAACTAATTTCTTTTTCTGATTTGGTGGCCGGCTGACAGCAGAGGGGGGAGAGAGACAGGAAAGGATGATGGATGAGGAGGAACACACATGTACAATACACAAAGGTATGTGGTCAGATTTCAGTCCAGATCTACACTATATGATGTGCACCAAAACCAACTCAACCACCACAACGGCCAAGTTCTTATTTAGCATCATGAGCAGCCGCCCCCCTCATCAATACTATCCCCAGCTCTCTCACTCCTTCCTATCCTGACTGAGCGCCCCCCCACCCCCTTTCAGATCCTTCCTAACACTGGCCCACCGCATGATTTCCCCTCACAGAAATTGTTGCTCTAGTGGAACATTTAATGCACAGGGGCTCAAATTTCTTCCCAGTGCACAGCACAGTGTTCCAGTCGGCCACAGTCTGCACACAAACCACTTCCTCTATCTGAAGCAAAGTGAAGAAGAAGAAGAAGAAGAAGAAGAAGAAGAAGAAGGAGAAGAAGGAGAAGAAGAAGAAGAAGAAGAAGAAGAAGAAGAAGAAGAAGAAGAAGAAGAAGAAGAAGAAGAAGAAGGAGAAGAAGAAGGAGAAGAAGAAGGAGAAGAAGAAGAAGAGGAGGGTAGAGGGGTTTGAATAGGACCATGAAGAAAAGGTTAGAGGCAAAGCAGAGCAGCTGATGGAGGCCAACAGAAATAGGAAGCACGAGAGTAAGTGGGAGTACGAGTGATTGAGGTCCTAATCAATCAGTCCCTGCAGAGTCCGTTTGTATAGGTGATGCCTAGCTCAACCATGAGTAGACATTTCCACAGCCCTTTTCCACCGGTTTTTAATTCATCCAAGTCTCCTCTTCAGCTATGTTTCCCTTCCCGGAGCCTCTCGTTTGCTCTATTTTTTCACCTGCCGGTCATTGGGGCAGATTTACGGACTCCTCTGATGGAAAAAAAGCCTCAATCCCTCAGCAGAACGTGATTCATGTCAGTGTTAAGGAGAGATGCTTCTGAACTTAATACTCTTATAATTTATTTTTTGAAATCATTGCATAACCTATCTTCCTGCTTTTTTAAATGGACTTGATAACCTTGTGGTCTAGTTATAAACTGTTACATCTACAAAGGTAATAGATAATGCAATTAATGAGGGAGATGTATTATATCTGTGATTTAGAGTTCAGTGTTGCTTCCATTTGGAAAAAGCCCCAAACTGAGTAACCAGACACACGTATACATTCTTTCTTTATTTTAGCTCTCTTTGTCAGTATGTATCTGTCTCTTTTCCTCTCTCTCATACACATTCACCACACACAGAGTCTGGAAAACAACACACTCACATTAAGTCAATGACAGCAGTACAAAGGCTTCACATGTGGTAGCAGTTAAGCAGACCTTTGCGATCCAATAGACCTTAAATAAAGACTGGTAACATAGCAAACAACTTCTCATCAAATACATACGACAGGATTAAGACATAACTTTTGCTCCATATGCTTTGTTAAGGTCTGATTAAAAATGTTCTTCCATTATGTGACATCACTCGAGACAGAAAAATAATAACTCCTACCCAACACTAGTTCATTTTCTATTCACAATAGCCAAAGACTATATATTTGTCTCTCATAAAACTTTTCAAAACTTATAATTCTCAGAGGATCATTCACTGAAGTGAGTGAGTGAGTCAGTCTGGCAGAGAGTGTACATTTAAATATTCCTTTGGTCAGCTCTGTCCCTACCAATGAATATGAAGTGCCTTTTATGGTCATTTGGTTTCCATTTGGGGCTAAGTTGGAGGGTACTGCACCACCACTTGACAAATTTCTGACTTGATTCTATATATTTTATGACTCTGCTGTGCCATAAGGGTGCTAAGGCAGGTATATGTAAAACCGATAATTCAGATTTTAAACAAACCTTAGTCTAAAGACATTAAAGGCAGACACAAATATGTAATTTTTAATATATCACCAATGATATGGTGTGCTTCAGTGACAATACCCTTACAGATTCAATTACTCAGCAGTTTTCAGAGAAACCATAACTTGTATTTAAACTCGTCATAGTCATTCGGCAACCTCCTGTGGCTGTGAAGTGAAGCCACTGCAGAAGTGCAGTTCCTTGAACGTCCACTTGAGGCTGGCTACAGAACAAGTCAGTCTCCATAAGCCCCCATGTTAAAATGTCCAACTTCACAGCAGAAATAAACATGTTTACAGCGTGGCTGCTTTGATTGACAGGTGGATGCCATTACAGATGGCTTGTTTGAGCACCCAGGCGTCATTCAGCCCACCCCGAGTTGATGATCCACATCTTTGCCTATTTTTTTTAATTAGCTGTGAGGGGGAAGGGGCAGGACTGCCAACATGGTGGCGGACAGAGCTTCACAGCGGCTCTTCAAAAACTTGTGAGCGATGTCACACATAAATTGTCCATTCTTTATACTGTCTGTGGTCATACAGTAGTCCATCTTTTATGTCCTCTATCTGAACAAACTTTATCTTGGTTTATGTCTTTATTTCTTCTAATAAGGTCATCTGAGCATGGAGCGTCGATCCTCTGTTGAGATGAAGATAGTGTAACAAAAACAAAAGTGGTGTGGATACGGTTGTGTGGTCTTCCTATCTCAAAAGCCAAAAGGACAGACAGGCCAGGTCCTAGACTAGCGCTAAGTCCAACACTCTTTCTTCAATTAGTGAATCTGCCGTCATTGCTTACACAGCTTTTTGGTCAGCCTGGAGTTTTCACTCCCAGGCTTAGCGCTAACAGGGTACGTCTTATCATAAAAGCAGTGGAATGCTATTGAACCCTCTGCAGAAGTCCGCATCCCTTCCAGTGTACTACCAAATGTGAAAACAAAGACTGATGAATCATGTTTGCCTCTATTTGAGAGTCAGAAAGTCGTGTCAGTTACTTGAAAGCTCAAAAACATCCAAATAAAAATGTATCGTCCACTCATTTTACAGTAAGAAGTGCTTCTGGGTGGTATAGGAATCAAAAACCTCTGTGATCTTTAAAAACTGAAGGGATTTGTTACAGTTTTGTAAAATCATGTCTCTTGTGCTCTTTGACTCCTTCTGTATTCTGGTCTGTTGTTGCATTGTTTATATCTAACAAATGGTTTGAATCCTTACTGCTCTGGAATGATTGTGTTCCAACTTTCCTCTTGATTGTGTTTGATTGAGCTGGTAATCAAACTTGGAACACATGTGAGGTCTGATTAGTGCCAGCCGTCTGAAACCAGTGGCATGTTTCTACCACATGGAACAAGTGACACAGTGTTGTTCAATCCGGGCATTTGGCTTGATTTATTATGACATAAGGTAATTTAGAGGCAATTTCCCACGACAGAAGTCTTGGATCATATTAAAAACTCTCGGGAAGATTCAAGGATATCACAAAGATATTACACAATGAAATCCTTTCTTCAGGCGGTGCACTCCTTGAATACATTATTACTTGCATTTTTGTTTGGTTATTAGGTATTCGTTCTGGCTATATTTTCTTGGGCATGCTTTCAGAAGTTTAGATTTTTTAGAGTTGATTAAAACAAACATTTCAAATAGCTGAAAGGTGCAAGGTTTGCTCTAGACTGCCAAATGAGGAAATGCTACTCTGTGATTTAGAGTGTGCTGTTGTCAATAACCATGAGGTATTTGTTTTTTTACGAAAACCGGATAAAAAAGATTGTGTTTTGTCATTGTGTCCAAAACAGTCCTTTTGGAATCTGCTTTTTCTTATGAGGGTGCAGACGTCCCTCTCTAATCCTTCTACTAAGAGTCACATCTGTGTGGAAACAGCTGGTGTTAGGAACAGTTTGAAGCTGTGAGAGAGAATACAACCTCACTAATTGGGTGAGAGGCCGACATTTCTTTCTGGGTTGAAGACCAAAAATAATACTTTAATTGTCTAAATCTGGGTTCTTGGCCTATGAAGGGTTTTGAAACAGGCTGACTCATTCTGCATCTAAGCTGTGTTTCTCTGATCAGATGGGCTTAGAGAGTGATAAATTGCAAATGAGAAGAAAAGTGATGTTCTTAAGACATCTGAAAGCATGTGACCAGTAATATAAAAGCAGAAAGAGCACTTCATGAAGCTATGTTTGTAACCAGAAGTCTTCAGTGCTCATAAACTGCATAATTGAACTTTGGGGTCCAGCTGTCAGCATCCACGGGGGCATATTTACCTGTAGCTGGTAGAGGAAAGACACTGAGCATGCAGGGACCCTGCTCCTGGAATCATGCCATCGTTATACTGTAAATCACAGAACAGTAGGGATTGTTGAAAAAGTTTAAAAGTCTGTGTTGGTATTTCCAGATAAACATCTCATTCCTGGACACCAGCTGTTTGGCAGAGCAAAAAATGAGACTCCGGCCAGCTATATATCTTGGTGGTTTTTGGTAAAGGTAGCAGGGCATTTTTTTCCATGGCTCATTTTTCAGACTTTGTTGCAGACTGTATGTGATGTTCATTATATGTTTAATGTGGTCTGCCTGGTATAATTGGCATGGCTGTGGGAATGTACTGTATGGAGCCTACTAAATGTTATATAGTCCAGGACATTTTGCCTAATCATAATGTAATCTAAGCCTGTTCAAGTGTCCCTAAAGGTGGTACAGGTAGCGTTTAATCTTAATGATTTAATACATATTCAACTGTATTTGTAAGAATCAACAAATCTCACCCAAACCTTTGTGCATGCATTTTTTCAGTGTAGGCAATGTACTGTATATTACAGTATGATGATGGAAGAAATTACTTCCAAATGTTTGGAGGCGAATGATCTTTTTTTTCTTTTGCAGTAATAGCAGCTACTCCACCGTAACCCCATTCAGCTTTTTACAGTAATATGAGCCTGATAAATTTGGGGATGCAGTTGCTCTTAGTAAAAAAAATACTTCAGTGATTCATTATAAGGAAGACTAAACTTGTCTATTATCTTCCTGTATGTATTAAGATGCAAATTTTGATTTACTGTGAGATCTGACAGACATGCACAACGACTTTAGAAGCCCCCTCCACTATGCTCGACCATTGGAAGCTTGAACTTATCCAAATCCAAATCTGACCAGTGTCATTTTAATTCAACACATAAACCATCGACCATAATAAACTACACTACTACTACTCTGATTTCACCAGAATATCCTCTTCAGGACAAGTGCCAATACTTCATTAAAGTCTGTAATCAATATTTCATCCCTCGTCACCCCATCATGCTTGTTTACACATGACCGATCGTTCATCTTTCTTTCTAAACAAAACTTCTTAGCTCATCTAAGTTATTGCCTAAGTGTTTTGTAGCCTGCACTTGATTCAGTCAGGACTCTGCACACGCAGCATTTTATTAGCAATTCTTAGTAAAAATGAGTTTCTTCTCTAGAGCATGTGTTGACCAGACTCCAATGACTTTTTTCTGACTAATTTCTCATTGTGCTTTTATCTATTCCAAAGAAACACTTTTCAATCTCTCCCACGTGTCCCAGGACAATCACTGTCTGATGTGTGAGTCACTGCGAAGCTACTCTCAGTGGTGGTAATAAAGGAGTAGCAAACTCAGATTTATTCTGGGAACCCGGTAACCTTCTTTTTATAAACCACCTCCTCTAACCTTTAGGCCATTACTTCCCCCATTTACACATTCATATTTACATTTCAGATTTTTACCCATTATCCGGGGGCGTCTGACTCTGGGGGTTTTGGCTGAACTAACAGCAAGGCCTCTGTTGGTGAGAGGCCTCTTCCACCAGAGCAGATAATTCTGGCACATGTCACAAATGCTAATCTCACATTATATATGACAAAATAATTGCACATGATTTGGTTTTTGTGTCCAAAATATTACGCCCAACATTCACTCCTGTCCTTTACAAATTGATGTTGAACTAACTGGAAAAACATGTATGCCCAGAAGAATCACTGACCTGTTTATATTATAATCTCGTATCATAAAAATCTTGTGTCTTGTCTATTGTTGCACTGGTTTCTGTCTATGCACAGAGAATGGTTTGATTCATGCTGAGGGAATCACATTTTCGATCTTGTTTTTAAAATCTCAACCTAAGCAATGAAAGCAGGTAGCGCTCCCTGAGAGGCCCTCAGTGTAATCTTGGCAGATGCTTTTAAACATGATGTACAGCACAAACTCTAACTGGATTATAATCCATTTAGGGCAGACACCTCCTGCTTGCCAAATTAAATAGTTCTTACTAAATACAAACATAGTTAGGGAAACTGAATCTGTCTTCTCCTGAGCAAATGAACAGCCAGGGCTGATATGAAAATAAACAGAGGGTTTAAACTCTCGTTGGAACAGTAGCTGCCAGGGTGTAGAACAACATAAAATATCATCGCACATAGACTTTCCCTTTGGAAACATCACACCACAAGATGTGTTGCATTAACCGTTGATGTGTTATCATAAGGATTGCATTTAAAAAGTCTGTGAGAGGGACTTAACTTGGTGTTTGAGTGGTCAACCTGCAACAGACAATTGCGTATAAGCTTCGTGAAACCTAATAATTACAAGCAGAAAATTGTAGACCGTTTGGTTTTCCATGGAGATCCAAGAGGAGAAAAAAGCCTAGTACAGATTTTCCATCTGTATCACAACGAATGTAAATGCAAACGCAATGAAACAGGAGTGCGTGTTCTCCCATGATGAAGACATGACGGAGGCAGAAGTTTATGCTAAACCACAGAACGGTATGACCTAAGTCTCTTTGTGAGGACTTTTGAGTTGTGAGTTGCCTGATTGGATATAGGAATGTGGTGAGTGGCCATAATTCATTTTTGATATACTTTTGTGCGTATGTCCTGGAAAGTAACACACAAAAATGTGGCTTGTATAAGAGACGATTGTATATTATATGTATAGGACTGTCTCAAATTCAGCACTGTATTGTATCCATTATTAGGAGGCAGACAGGGAAAAAATACCTACTGACATATAGCACATTACTACGTCCATGGAAGTAATTTCATATGGGCAGCAAGGCTTTGTGTTTAAGCTGGGTGTCGAGAGACATGGCTTTGCCCTGAATCTGGATGTGTGAGCTTTGCGGCGTTCCATTGTCGTCCATCTTGTGGCGTGTGGCTTTAGTTTCCACATTAGTCTATTTCCCACTATTGCTACTGGCACAACTTAACCTGCACGATGCTCTGCCAGAGATCTGGAAAAGTTAGAATGACTCACTTGAGCTCAGACAGAAACATTTACTTCTCTCATTCTCTGTATGTGGCTCTTCAATATGTTCATTTTAAAGATGCAGTATATTGAGATTTTCCATTTGCATTAAACAACAGGGGTAATGAGAAAGTGTCAGTTACTGAGTAATTGTTTTATTCTTTGGAAAACTGGGCATGTGGAACACAAACACAACAGAGCTGAATAGTGTGCTCAGGAGGCGAGTTAAGTTGACTATTGGCTGAAAATCATTTCTTAGAACCACTGAGAGATTCACGGTTCCAGTGATGATTGTTTCTCTTTAGAACTCCCTGATTGATTTGGACCTCCACAATGCATCCAGCAGCCGTACGGTAACATGCCAAATCTCAGAAATGCTGAGCAAGGTCCTTTGAGACTGATGAATTTACATCCCCAGACAATCTATTAAGTAGCTAATAACATGTTGCTGTAGGATACTTCAACCAAAGTTTTTACTCTTCAGCCGTCATGTCAACATGATAAGTACTGCGGTGACGTTTGTGTTTTGGACACCATTGGACTTTTAATATCAAATGAATCTCAGATTGAGAAGAAAAATAAAGCCCTATCCAACAAGTCCAGATTCATTTCATTAAGTTCCTGAATAAGACCGTGTAGTTGGGTCAAAAATGATTACAGGAAAGTTAAAGGTGAAGTAATTGTTCTTGTTTTACGATTGCTTGGCAGAAACACTGCACAGCAAACTGACCAAACCACAGTCATGACACATTATCAATATATAAAGCTGTTATGGGCAACATCAAGACTACATCAATTAGTAGAGGTTAGAGCTGCTTTAACTGATTTTGGAGTCACTAGCCGACCAACATCTGAAATGTGAGAAATTAAGGATCTTCCTGACGACTAATTTCACCATTGATTCAATAGAAATTTAAATTTAGACTAGTTAACTAGTCCCAAAAAAATAAATGCTCAGACAGCCAACATGTAACAAAATTTTAAAAAACTATAAACACCCAAATGGATACATGAATTTGTCACAGTTGCACACGTGTCTGAATACTACTAAAATGGGAAACATTAACAGTATCTTCCTGCCGGACAATGCCATGAATGGTTATGAATAAAATTAAGATGCTGTTCATGTTATTAGACAAAGATAATTTTGATTTTTAATTTCACTTCTGACTTTGGGGTTTGAATGACAAATCATAGATGTGGCATCAGCAGTGATGTGACGTTACAGAGGATAAAGTTACAGCTAACACTACATTAGCTAACTAAACTTAGCTGTACAGTGGGACAAACATCTCGCTTTCCACAGCTGTAGTCTGGCTAGTGGGGTGGTTGGATTAAAAAGTAAGATGCAACATTAATAAAACATTAAGAGCTCATTTAGCAGACAAGTATTTATAGTGTTGACTAGTGAGGGTAGCAAGATTTTATCGGCTAATTGATGAATCGGTTCAAAAGGATAAAAAAAATTAGTTCTGATTGCTTGGAGACATTGCCCAAAAGCATGAATTGGGCCTGCCTATCTGTGCCAGGCCTGTTGAACTTTGTTATAACATGCATTGCCTTCTATCTAATGCATGACGGTCTTGACAGCTCTATTTGACCCCGAAAGGAATAATTAGGTAAAGAAAATGAATAACAGGAGGACAGAGCAGTTGCAGTTGGTCAGGTGCCTATTTTTTCAGCCAGCTCTGCATGTTTACCCCCAAATTAACAGAAGCTCAGCATATAACTCTGCATTTCCGATTTGCAGTTCCCGAAGATACCACAATGACTTGAACATAATGATATGTGGGATGTATTACGTATTTCCACTTCAGTTTAGCTGTGGGTGGACAGTCTTGGGAACTTAAAACCATGGATCTCAGGTTGAGTTTACATCTACGATAGACTGTTTATTCTAAATGCCATCTTTAGAGAACATCCACAGAAGAAATCACAAACAACCAAAGAAAAGACTCTCAGTTTAGCACACACAGAAGATCCTTGCTATGTTTATTTACTCATCGCAGTATAATTTTGCTTATAGGTGGAGTATACGCATCATTTTCCTACAACAAAGGAATCTTCTTATGCCACATGCATACTCACAACATACAGTAACAGAAAGAAAGGCTTTAAAATACACTATAATCCCCAAAAACCGTTTAAAAAACAGTCTGCATTCTGTAAAGTAACAGGATTTCTGCATGGCAGCCTAAAAACCACTGAATTCCTCTCGGCCTGCATTCTGTCATTCAAGCTCTCCAAATCCAAATCCGCTCGCAGTGCTTTGATTTTTATTGCCTCAACGTTGGTTGACCATCTCCTCTCATTCCTGAAAGATGATTTAATACATTTGGTGGAACAAAAGACCTGAGTTTGTAAAAAGAGTCTATTGTTACGGATTATATAACACTTAAACATCTATGCAAATTGTTCCACTTTAACAACATTAAAGCGCTGCCTACTTATTAATGGATTAAAGCAACATTCAGTATATTTTTGATTTAGTGCCCTCAGTTTCAGAGTGCAACACCACTGTCATAAATATGGACAGTTGTACATGAGTATTTCTTCTGAGCTTTGCTAACAGGCAAACTCTCTTCCTTGCAGTCATGCCCATAGAGGCTGCTAAGCCAGGTTACATTGCCCACTCACCCAGCTCCGGGTCTGGCACGACACCGATTCTGCTGCCGTCAGCATTCCCCCCACGTCCCTGGCCTTGAAAACCTCCTCTTCCTGGTGGTCCTGGCTTTTGCTTAAATATGAGATCTGACTACATTTTCCATCTCAGAACATTTGTCCAGTTACCCTGTTTTTATGTTTAATGAGTGAAAATACATGTACACCAGATATCCGAGTACAGCAGAATACAGAAATGTTAACGCGTGAGTTTTTCTATGTGGGTAATAAATGGCGTCTTGTTTGGTTCATGTATTTTACAGCACATAATCCTTGACAGAGCTCTGCAAGAACTTCCTGCTATGACCTCCCAACACTTTCTCCAGGTTAATGTTTTATGCAGGGCTACTTGCTGGAACTATGCCGTGATCGCTCCCTGCAGTCCTCACAGCAGATGATACAAGGCCAAAAAACTTGCTTCTGGAACAGCAATGTGTTTCAAAAAGCTCCTTGGAGAACTTCTGAGTGTGTGCTCTGTTGCTCTAAAAAACCATTCATTGTTTTATGCCACCCCTGCCTTACTTGGCTGTGATTTGTGGAAAGTAACATCTCCACGGGCAATAAGCTTCAGCATGTACAGCTGAATGTTTGAAGAACAATTTCCAAGAAATATCTACAGCAGGAACAGAGAACTGGATATGACTTCTGACACCAGGTTCTGGGACTGTTGGGTATTAGGACTACATATGAAACATATCAGTAGATGTATCAATATCAGTAGATGGTGGAGGCTTCAGGCTCCTGAGCTTCTGAATCTGACCTCCCAGTTGATTCAACTTTTTGAGTCAAAGAGTGAACACTTAGTCACATTGTTTTGTTGCTTTAGAGTCCATGCACTTGTGGGGAAGACCATCTTCTGAGGCAGAGAGGGACATATGAAAGAGAAAAGAGAGATTGGTTTTCTCAGTTCACAACAAAACTGAAAAGTCTTTGTGTCTGCTTGGCTTTAAAATCAAAGGCTTTCTGCATAGCATTGATTACCGGCAGATTTAGGGTTAGGGAAAGTACTTTCTTTAGCTCTAAGGAGTGGTCATAGACATCATTGTTTGTATTTGTGTCTGTGCAGAGAAAAATATGTATAAAAGTGAGTTAATCTATTTCAGACTCTGTTTAGTTCACCTCTAGTCCCCCTTACCCGAGGCATGGCAATTTTGGTTAGCAGTAAAGTATTGGAGGAAGTGTGTATTTGTTGTGTATTTGTGAGTTTGGTTTTATATTTTTCCAGCCCCCCCTATTGGCTACAAATTTGTGCATATTTAAGGAGCTTCCTGAAAAATATAAACAGCTTTTGTTTCAGTGAGTTTTTATTTTTTTCCAAAACTTTCGAAATGAAACTTCACAGCCCACTTAGTCATGAATAAAACTGCAGAAAACCTGAATTAAATTGAGAAACATGAAAACAGTCAGATTTAATTATAGCTTTCAGAATTGGCACGGCCCTTCAGAAAACCGTATCATTCAATTCGTAGTTTTACTGTTGAAATGATGCTTAAGTCATGATGCCTCAGAGAGAAGCAATTCAGAAACAGTTGAATGAAATCCCCAGAGTCCTAACTTGGAGGTCTTGAACGTGACAACATTATGATAGGTGATAGATGCTGGATCTCAACATGAGGCACGCACCCCAGCCTGAACTCTGATGGAGATTGCCTTTTTTCTCCTTTATGTCTGATCCCAGAGGCCTTGTTCTGTGTTTGGCCAAAGCTCCCGTTCTAGCCTGAGGAGACAGCCATATATCGCACACAAACAGATAATCCTGGGGTGATTGAGGTAATTGCTTGCAGTTGTGGTATGGTGTTAGAGAGGGCCCTGAAAAGGTGAGGTAAGTGCAGCTCCTGTTCAGCATTGATTTCTGGCTGCAGCTCACACTGGGAACTGGAGGAGGTAAAAGAATAGAATTTCAAAACCCAATTATTCACACTGCGTTGAGTCCTGGTCCACCTAATCCCAGGCCTCCCTTACTGACAGTGAGCTAAATATCTACATGGCAATTTAGGTTAGCAGCAGAGTATTGGGGAGAATTGCTCACTACCCCCCGCTGGTCTTGAAACATTGACAAAAAGAGCCCACTTCTTAACTGCCTTCATTCAGAGCACCAGACCTTAATCTTAATTGTAGGTTCCTCTCCGATCTATCATTTGTCTTACACGCTTGACAGGGGGAGATTCTTGAGGTATGAGTTTGTACCCACAATACTGGATGAAGCAATTATTGTTATGAAACTTTTCATGTTTATGGAGAAATTTTTATGTTATAATGACTGCCAAACCCCCTACAACCTCTTGATTTCCCCTCCAATTTGGAAATGTTTTATTCCGCCACAGTTTGATGGGCAAGGAATGCTCCCTTTTTAAATCATTTCCTTGTTATATTGTCATTGTTAGTCTGTCTGAGGAATTTACTGCATCCTCGTGATGTAAATTGGTACACCCCGTGGACATGCTTTTGCTTTAAAACAATATAATGTCAGTGTCATGTTGATGTTTTTATAGTTTAAGACAGAGGAAAAGTCCAAAGGTCAAATGCAGACATTTGTACTGTATCCAGCCATGGAGTATCACTTACTTTCGCACACCCAATGCAGTAACTCACTTCAGGAACCCTGCCCATTGATATTTACATCTGCGGTGCTATGTGAACTTTTTCAGGCACCCGCAGTAGGCACAGAGCTTAATTTCCTGCCTTGAAAGAAACAAGGGGGCCAGCAGTCTACTGGGAAGAAGTGATGAAGTAGAATAAAATCCAATGATCTTTTAAGCACTTTCAGTGAAAGCAAGTCTTGCTTCTTTCTTGTTTTTGAAAGCTCAGTTATCATAAGTCGTTTAAAGCACAAACACTGGCTTGATTTCTGTGATCTGTGGTTGCTCTGTGTAGAGAAGAAAGGGGGATTGTGATTGCAAACCAAGAGGAAGTGTCTGGTGGAGCCAAAGATGTGTATTTGTTAGTTTGACAGATTTTCAGATAGACAGCTGCTCACAGGATGGATATCAGATCTGGATATGTGACAAACTCATTATGGATAACCTCCCTGATGAGTTTCACAGACATTTCACAGTCTCACAAGGGCTGTTTGACCGCCTGTCTGTTGAGATACTTATGGAAAGATGTGCAAGACGCCTACTTTTGAAGGCAACTTATTCTTACTCCCTAACTTCCTCATTCATCACTCCCTGCAAGGCTTACCTCTTGGCTCGTACAATACATTTTCCTAGTGAACTGTAGTGTATTTTGTCATTCTGACATTTTAAAATCAAAGACACAACACATTCCTGGTTCGCTTCATCCAATAAAGCGTACCTTCATCCAAGATACCCACACAGTAGCCAACCACTAATAAATATACACAATCAACGAGCATCCTGCTTCAGCTTTCTGATGCTGGTGGAAACAACAACCACCATCTTTCCCAATCCCACCAGCATCAACATCTGAATAACAATGGCTTAGCTGGGAAGTTATATTGCCAACTGATTATGGAGCTCATCTCCCAATGGATACATCAAAATGTAATTGAGTTATAGGAACAGTGCTTTACACTGTATCCAAAATAATTCCCCCAAATTAAGCACACACATAGAGCACATTAAACCTTCAACAACTGATTTTTTTAGCAGCGGAACAAGCTGCACACAAGACATTATCACTTTTTAAGTTTATACGATAAAATTATTGGAAAACGATTGCTTATTTGCACATCCAGCAGTTACAGAGCAGTTTAAAGTCCAGTTTCCAGTGCAATATCTTCCTCTGATTCCACTATGTTGACCATAGCTCAGTAGATTTTGAGAGCTTTTTTTGCACAGGCATCCTTCAGCTGAAAACAATGCTGATGAGAGAGGTGCAAGTGAATCAGAACAATAGAGATGCGTGGGTAGGTCTGTCGCTACCACCTTTTACAATACACACGGTCATTTCACAGTCACAGTCACTTTGAATATAAAAAGATTGATTGTACCAGCTTTAAGTAGCATTTTATTCACGTAGCACCTTAATTACACACCCTAAACATGCCATATAGAACAGAAGAAAAGATGACTGAACATGTCCCATAAAATAGAGCTCAGCAATATGACCACTGCTATTACTAATAGCGCTAATAGCACTCTTCTTGTAGTATTAATATTTGTATAATACACACAAAATAATTAAATTGATTCAACGAACACAAATATCACAGCTTTGTATCAGTAGCCACACATCTGAAATAGATTTTTACGTACATTAGAAAACTGCTTCATATGTTGAAGTACCATTAAAAACATTTCTCTGCATAGCTACTGTATTGTATAGGAGTTTGAGTATGCAGGTGTTGATGTATTTTATTCAAATAGTCTCAGCCATTGTTTATGTAAAACGCTCCAAAGCAAACTGAAAATAAGGACTATGTAAAGAAAAGATGTGCATTGATGTGACATACAGTGGTTAAGCAGTAAATTGGAGATCTACCAGGTGGCCACAAATGGATTTCAGGAGAGCTAATGTACACAAACTATGTCTATTATATAAATGGGATCATTATATGTTCAGTAGTTACGACTTGTTGGTTCAACTGCAAGGGTATGAGGTAACATACAAACCCCACATTTGCGTTCCACTGTTAATACGCTGGTTAGTTTGTGGTTGTGCCATGATGATAGCGTTTGTGGTGCATAGCTTGAGTCTGACAGAAGACGTGTAATGAGAAAAAGTTTGCCGGTGTTACTGATCTACTGTATATTTCTTTAGAGTTACTTGTTGAAATATCTTTGGGGATGGGATCATGGTACTGTTATGCCTTGTATCTGCTTGTGTATGTATGTTCCTCTCGATGCCTTTCAGTTATTTCATGCTGTATCAAAAGACTTTCTGCTGTTTTCCAAGCTGTAGTTAGTAAATATCAGACTTTTCTGTTATGTGTACAACTAAAGTTTACAACTCGACTCTGGGTCACCCATTTGTATTTAATTTGTTCCACATTAACATGTTTCTAATCTTCCTGAACAGTTCAAAACCTCATTCCCTTAACATGCATGTCATCATGCAGCCACCACAGAAACCTCCACTATAAAAAACCTTGTCCAAAGATGACCCATTTAAGAGTGTCCACCCAGTCAAAGTGAGCTGAATGAGTGTGTGAGAGACAGAGTCGTCCTGCCTGCTGTGTCAGAATGGACCTCCTTCTTCTTCTCCTTCTTCAGTCCCCTCCTACTTCCCCAAGATATAGGCAGCGCTTTAACTTAGACTTAGAGTCAATCAGAGTGGGATCTTTAACTGTGCCTGCCACTGGGTCTCTTTGCCTCAGCCCACCACATACACACTCACGGCAGGCATCACACACACACACACACACACACATACACACACTCAACACAAACACATGCACGCTTGCACCGGCAAACATATGGAGTACTACTGCTTCCTCCTGCTCTGGATCTGCAGCCAGCAGTTAGGTGAGTGAAAGGTGTTTATGTATGTGTGGTTACGTGTTGTCAGTTTTAAGTGTATGTGTGTGGGTGTGTGTGTGAACTGTATGCATCCTTACATACCTTTGTTATAAATCTGACCTTCTTTCTTTCTTCATGTAGCTCTGCAGTTATATTAATGGCACTCTAATTGTTAGTTATACTTTGACTCTTTCCAACAACAACTGGAAACTTTGAGACTGCTGCTTTTAAAGCTATATTAGACAACATTTTAGTTGGTATTTTAAGATTTAAAGTCCCTTATTAAAAATCCAAATGTGTACAAATGTTTTGTATTCAAAGGAACAGTAATATATGAATATCTTAAGTGAATGAATGGCTGCTTGTGTGAATGACATAATAATCTGACATCTTGACTCAGTATCATGAAAAAAAACAGGAAGCCAGAGCTCACTGGAGGATATGTTGTCCCCTTCAGGTCTACAGAGGTGCTCTGAGTCCCATTGGCTTGTTCTCTGAAATGAAAGTTGATGCTATCTTTGCACAGTCAAGTTTCCAGCATAAGCAGAGTTATTGGTGCTCACCCAGAACTGTGGTCAATTACCAGTGAAATTACTATAGCAGTAACACATCTAGACAGGAAACAAAGAGAAAGACAGAGTGACACCAAAAACATATGTATACAGCATGTCTGTTTCTCAGAAGCTAAACATTTAACACGAGTCACATAAATAAATTGCCACAAGCTAATCAAACCTACTGTGCCATTTAAATATACTGTAGGACCTCAAGCAAGTGATGCAGTGCCACAGTAGGGGTCTCTATATTGCTTTTGAGCTCAGTATACTGTGAACTGTAACCACATTGTTTAAACACACTGTGCAGTGGCCAATGTTTCCATAAAATACTGGCTGTACATTTAACATCATGTTTTTCGATTGGAATTTTACAGAAGAAAATCATTAATCTTTGATTTAGACACTTGGTAAATAATACAAAACTAAGGAGTGGAGCTGAGGAAATCTTTATTGTAAATATTTTGTTTGATTTTGGAATCTGTTGGAAACATGTTTTGGACTGATACCACAGTGGGGGAGAGACTGACCTTGTAGCTGGAGTCTGCGGAGAAAGACTTCATGCTGGCTGTGGTGTGGAAATAATAAGGAGGCTGCATTTTAGTCTGATGTTTGTGGATTCCTGGGGCTTTTGGACCAGTGACACCATCCAGATAAGTAGGGCCATCTCACGTAGACGTAGATGACACGTCAATGTGAGATGGAAACAGCGGGTGCCATTTGCCTAAGAAACTACCATTTGACATAAGTACACTTCTAAATCAAACCCACATTTAAATTTTTTCCGTGATAGAACATCATCCTCTTTGCATACATACAGTTTTGTCCCCGTCAGCATTATTCCAGCAGGAGAGAGTGAATTTCCTCCGTTTTAATAGATGTTCAATGTGGCCACTCCATGCAGGGATGTTCCAGCTGTCTTGATGAGTTCCCACAAACAATTTTCATTTTGATGCAGGGGATGAAAAGTGCACTGCAAATTACAATGAATGAATGAGAATGCTAATCAATTACTCACATGCTAAATTAGCTATTACTGGAGGGCCACCAAAACTGCAGTGTGCCAGATTCTAGATGGATTAAGTAAATAATAGTACTGAGGTGTCCTGACATTAATTAAGTGGAAGCCAAGTCAATTATTTTCTTAATAGGTAAACTTCTAGGCTGGTCTTGTGGTAGCAATCATATCATGGCCACTTCCCAAAGGGAAATGAGGCGAGTGAGTTTGCATCACCATCCTTTTAACTCTTTCAGCTCTGTTTCACCATTGAGTAAAGTTATGCCATAGTGGGGCCAGTGTGCATTCAGGAGGATCTACTGGCTGAAATTGAATATAATATTTATAACTATTCTTTTCATTAGTATATAATCACCGGAAAAGAAGATCAAAGATTGTGTTTTTGCTACCTTAACTGCCATGTTAAGTTGCAAGGTTTTTCCTCACAGTTTCTCCTGCATGCTTGAAAGGGGAAGGTGAGCCAGGTGGTATTCAGTTGGTTGCAGTCTGCAGCCTAACTGCTAGATGTCAGTAAATCCTACACGTTAGACCTTTTAATATTTATTGATTTTAATGGTTGTTAATGAACCAGCCACTAGAGGTCAGAACTCCAGATCAGGGTAACAGACACTCAGTGCTTGCACAATATCACCATACACAGTTGCCATGGATAACTTGGAGCAATATTAGTACACAATTTGAAGTAATTATTTTGGCCTGAAAAAATATTTGGCTCTTTAGCAGCTTGAAGTTCCTCTGTCTTCATCAGCCAGTTGCTACATTTGTTTGTCTGTGCCCTTATTGTCAGGATGATGTCATTTTTCTGTGTGTTCATAACTGTAACAAATCATTACTGGAAAGATAAATCAGTTTTATATGAAACAACACTATTGTTACAAAAACATCTTGGTTTGGGTTCCACAGATGGTTGCGAGAAACCAAAGTTTCCTGTTAGTAGGATGCAGGAAATGAACTGTGATCTCCCATGTTAGTTTAAAGTTTAGTTGACACCTCCAACCAACCCCACCACTTCCCTATGAGGACTTTGTGGCACTCTTATAATGTCACCCATCTTCCTTCTTTGACATCAGAAAACAAGACTGAATTCCTACGGCCTCTAGAGGGCTTTGTCACTAGACATAAATCTGTCATTTTGAGGTTGTTCGTCTTGTGAGGACAGTTTCTTTACTCTAGAAATGTATCATTTTTGACTGGTTTATGTGAGCCTTTATTTTACACATTAATTAATGTAAAGAATTGTTAATTAGTGTTTTGACGGTTGACCCAAGCTGTGTGTAAAATGTCCTTGTGCATGATTTGAATGGACACATTTTGCATAAAATTTGAAAAAAGTTTGAAAACCTTTTGAGACCTTGTGCAATCCCCGATATTTACTGTACCTCTACCAACAAAAATTGGGAGGAGGTTATGTTTCACACATCTCTGTTATTTTCTTTGTCAGATTTCCTGATTGACTATAGTTGGTCCAAGAATCAGATGATTTATAATTTGGTGAGAAACCTAATCAGGTTCCCTTCATACTTTGTCGACTGCCTTTTTCAATTGTTAATCCTGTCTGTTGGCATTTACTGAGGCTAAATACAGTATGTTGGTAGCAACAGATGTCCCTGAAGGTAGTTAATATTTAATATGTTATCATCAAAATGAATTCTGAAAGAAATTTGTTTGAATTACTATAACTTATGAAAATACCTGCTCATTAATCAAGAGTTGTTTCATTTTACAACATTTATATTTATACTCTGTTGAAGATTTAATGTTCCAGTTACTTAATATTGCAGAAGCCAAAAACAATTAATGATCTACTTCTGAATAAGATACACACTCACTGCTTACTGCAGATGTCCTAAATGTCATGTACAGCAGTTGTGTGTATTGCGCTGCGCTAGAGATTTGGTTTGAATCCCTGAAGGGCCTTTTGTTGGCTCAGAGGGTTAACAGCTTGTTAAGCAGTGCCCAGTTGGCTGTTGTGGATCGGGAACATCTGGTTTTAGATACCCCGTACCTCCCACAGTATTTTCATTGGCGTGGGGCAATCGCGATATAAGGTGCCAAAATGTTTGAAAGTATATTGTCAACTGTGAAGAATCTTGCCAGAGAAAACCATTGTAATGGAAGCCCAGAATGGATCAATGGAAAAACACTACGTTCTGTTGCTTTTGAGATTTAATTTATGGGGAGACTTCTCATAGTTATTCAAAAGCTACTGGCCCAATATCGCCAGTCAGATGCAGTGATAATGTGGTATTTATAAACTCACACTCACATACCAGACTTGATTTTTAACATAGACTAAAAAGCAGTCGAGAAGCGGAAACATCATGATGTGTTATCATAAATCTAAAACCTTTTTATATCAACTTACAGTAACTGCATCATGCATGTCTGATATCGATGTCTCCAAACCAACAGTTTGCACAACACACCCGCACTTCTGCTCTATATCAGTGAGTCTCTGATGGAGCTCCTGCAGCTTGGTGTTGGGCCAAAAGCAGCACCGGGCTGATGTGGGTCACACCGGCAGCCACTGGCCTGAGGTTTATTTATCTGGGCATGGAAGCCAGTACGCAGGAAACTCTGCAAGACTCAGACTTTGCGTTAGAAGCTGCTGATATTACTGGGAATATTAAATTGCTCTGCCACATTTGTAGCTTGAAATGGAAACTGGATCACCCTTCTCAAGCTTTCACCCTGACACTTTTCCCTGTCCCTGTCAAAGCTTTCGCTCATTGCTTGGTCAGACTTCAACCAGACTTCAATCTCTGATCGCATCTTGGGAAATTTATTTTCACTGTTTAAAAGTCATCTTAGCATTAAATCAGCTATCAAGGAGAGACTTCAAAATGATTCAGCCGACTGCCCTTCATTTGTGAAATGATTTATGCTGCACTATCAAGAGTTACCTTCTGATTTTTATTTATTTTTCAGTCACCTTTCTGTTCCCAACAATCTATTTTCAGTCACCCCTTTTATGTTTATAGATAAACAGAAACCTTGGGAGGATGTTTGGCATCAGGATCAAACACCAGCTGAACCATTCATTTGACAGGAAATGAGCGATGCGGAGAATGTGTCAATATTTACAAGAAAAGTCTGCATGGCAGAGGTGGCCATTTGTTTTAATGGAGGGTTTCATGAAAAAGAACAAGTGGGCTATGGTTGTGCCAATAAAGCTGTGATGTGCTGCTGGTCACTTGACAGATGTGAAAAATGAATGACTTATTCAGTCTGCGGCTGTCACCCTACTCACATAATGTTCTGTGGTAAAATTGTGGTGTGATGGTGTTGACACACACCCAAATTTCCCATTTTAAGTTAAGTAGATGAAGACCACTGGGGTATTTGGTTTCCTATTTGTTTCCTATTTGTTTAGACAACCTACTGACACTCCTAAATATCAAGGGTTTAAGGAATGTAGCCTCTTCACTTTTGTTTTTTCTTCAAGAAACAGCTGCTCAATATGTAACCAATCCTCTGCATTTAGAGTGCCAACAACTGTGCTACTATCTTGTCTAAAAGATAACATCTTATTTTTATAACATAGAAATACTTATAGATCATTTTGAGATGGAGCACCTGACGCTTGATTTCTAAAGTGAAGTGCAAGTGAGGTTCATCATCCTGCTGCCACAGTGATATAGTTCTCAAACTGTAAATCTGTCAGATAACCAAAAAGTTCTGCCCTTGGTTATTTGTGTTCTATTAAAAACTCCTACATTTTAGAAGCAGCACAAATTACTTACCACGTCAATGTAAAGATTGTGATTGGATGCAAATTTGCACGTACGCCCAGGCTTTATGAATCTGCTCCATAAATGTACAGAAACTAGAGGAACAATGAGAAACTGGAGGGGAGGATTCAGAGTTTCGAGTGAGTATTCAGATCAGTCAGAGGTTGAGCTGAACAAATATACACAGACACGGACAAGTTCTTTCTGTACTAGAAAAGAAGTAATCCTCACGAAGTGTTGTCCGACCATGTCGGAAGCCAGAAGTATTTATAGCTCTTCTAAATGGCCACACTCAAAGGCTGGATGAAAAGCCCTCCGTCACAGAGAGGATGACACAATAATGGTTTGAATATGGGGATATTGTTGCAGCTCCTGGAAGACCTCCAAAGTGTTTCAATACGAAAGCCTGAGAAAGTTCAGACCTTGCTTCTTTTATCACCACTGCACAGCTGGCCAATCACTGCATAAAGTGGGTTTAATCGTTGTATTGTCAGTTACAGAAATTGTCAGGTGCATTTGTTCATTTTTGCTTACTTCATCTATCAAAGCGTTGGTATGTTTTCATCTCCACCTGACGAACAGTGGCAAACCAACTCGATATTGTTTTTAACGGTTTTCCAAGAAAAACAAGCAGCTCCTGTGAGGTGTGTTGAAAAGACTCAACTGCAGTTTTCCTAGAGGCAGACTGGTACATATTGTTACTTCTGGTAAGTTTTAGGACATACAGTCCTTGACATCAACCAGACAGTTATGTAATGTGGGCAACTTGGACATTTTGATTTATCTTGGCAATGCAGATGAGTATCATTGGGATAAAAGTGAAAACAGATGCTATACTCACAAGTAATAGGTTATTGGATAACATAGCACCAATATCAGGTCAAGAGCATTCATATTAAGAGACTCTAGAGACTATTACTTAATGATAGTGCAAGTATAAATAACAAGTCTCCTTATTATATCTCTTTATATTTGTCAGATGTGTAGAGTCAGTTTAATGGCTGCAAATAGAAGAAAATGAAAAAATAGTTTCACATCAATATGAAAGAATCCTCTGTACTGTCTTGAATTTGACCTCAGCTGTCCTTAATTGCGGGTTAATTTGAATTTTACGTGTTTTCCAACTTTGTTGAGCATTCCTCCACCTTGTTGTTTACATTTAACTGAATTTCCCCTTGCAGAGAAAAAAGGCTCACATAACTTGACGTGACCCCAGAGCCCCACAGATGGAGAGGGAGCTGTGAGGGGGGGTCATTTAGCGTGAGTGCGAGGGACTGAATAAGCCCGACAGTGTGTGTGTACAAGAGCCGCAGAGATGTCAGAAGTGGGGGAGCTTGTGGTGTTTAAATTCAGAGGCATTTGTGCTCATAGCTCAGCTGTGCAGCTCAAACTGTGAGAGAACTCTTTATTTTTTAGGCAATGATCTTTAACTACAAAACAAACCTCTGTGTCTCGTTAAGCATAAAGTTTGCTTAACTTTTCCTCCTGCTTTCTTTACTTGATGCATCTTTTTGCCTCTGAAATATAATAGTTTCAAATCTAAGTTTGTATATTTTGGGGATTTAGAGTATCAATGAGCTCTAGTGTGAAGGTCAACATGATTGTTGACCTTACAGTGGCTGAAACATCAATGGAGTAACAGATACAGTTAAGATATATTTGGCAACTGGTGAAATGAAGGTCAGCAGGAGATTAGGTAGAAGACAGATAAATGGAGAGAGATGGATTGAGAGGAAGTCGGTTATGTTTTTTCCCCTTCACATGTGCCAAAAGGAAGAAAAGCCAAATGATGCTGTCACCATTAATTAGCCATAATGGGTAACTTGGTGACATGCAAAATCTGAAAAATACCTTCCCTGACTGGTATTTTAATTGAAAGCAGACATCCACTGCTCTTTTCTACCACCTGGTAAGCTGTCTAAAGATGTGAGAGTAATTTAAGTACATGATCGGGAAAACAGAGTAGCTTTGATCAGGTCCCATGGCAACTTTTCCTTCTTACCCTCTTACTGTTTGTGAGGTTACAGTTCACCATCTATTAGCTGCAACATGAAAACAAAACTTATTTCTGAGATTCTTTACCAATCTTATAATTGCAGTTGAAAGATATTATGTACTTATATAGTGCAGGAGATTTTGTCTCTCTCACCACAGAAATGTAAAGCCCATATTTTACGTCTTTGACTTAGGCCTCTTAAATGCTGTGATGAGGTACGCCAGATTGGTGCCTGTCAAAGAGTTCTTATGGAAGTAAAACATCGGTCATGTAGGTGGTCATGTTGATACTATGCTGCCTAACCAAAAGCCCTCTGAGTCCGCAAATGTCTGATGGAAGAACGGCAGTCAAATATGACCGACAGCTCAGCTGGTGCGCAATGCTAATATATTTGTTTCCATAAGGAGAAAGTCTGTGTTTAGACTGACTCTAGGGAGACAGGGACACAGACATGAGAAGAGAGTAGGGATTATTTCGAGGATGAGTAAGGCTAGTATGCAGCTGTTTGTTGCTGTTAGTCCAGATGCTGAGGTGTAATCAATGTCCAGGCGTCCACTGCTGAGATACGACCACGTGGCACTGGAAACTAGATGTTCTGTATACATTGACGCTAAGAAACTAGGTCACGAATGTTCAGATATGTAAAAGCTGTTTTTGATGATAATTGTCTTTTCTTTTTCAAGGATTCCACGACTGCTTCAATATCGACACGAAGAGACACAGGATCATCAAAGGCCCCAAACAAGCCCAGTTTGGATACACTGTTCAGCAGCACGTGGCAGCTGGAGGAGAAAAGTGGTAAGGGACTTGATATGATATGATTTACACACTCCTGCTATGCAAAGTATTATAGCCTGTTGATCCTTTGCACCTGTAAAGTACTACAGAGATTTGATGTCTGCGGATTAGTCTTGGGAAACATTGTGTTCTTCGAAAAATAGCCCATTGCTGAATAATTTTGAAGATCACTAATCAATCTCATCAATCTCTATATTCATCATGAAACAAATAAAACTTTGTTTCTGTCTGGTTTCACTATCTGTAACAACAACTTTAAGTGTAATGCATTGTGCAGGAGCCCTGTTGCTGCTTTCCAATATACTTTTTAGTTTCTCATGACTAAGAAAACTGCTGTATTGACATTTTTATGACTTCCAAAAACCACAATAATTACTTGAATTACAGTTTTATGACATGCAATATCAGTGCCTCTTATTGTGATATGCATTTTTAGGTTCTGTAAAACTGACAGAATTTACTTTATAAGAATAAGAGGTCAAGTACATTATGCCTGTAAAACATACAGCGCTGACAGACGGTCCAACTCGGCAGAAAGATTTTTTTCCCCCAGAAAGATAGTGATCTACTGTACCTCTCCTGCGGTGTGCAAAGTTTCCTCCCATTAATTTATGTTTTTAAAACAAACCAGTCCTGAGCTCGATACCTCACATTCATCATATTACCTCATAGCACAAACTGACTCCTGATGCACGCTATTATTAGGCCAACTGGCACCGTGTGGTGGCCAGGATTAGTTTCTGGCATCTCCAAACTGTCTGGTTGCAAGCAAGCAATTGTGCAAGCACCATGCCGAGTTCCAGTTGTGCTTCTGTGTGTGTGTGTGTGTGTGTGTGTGTGTGTGTGTGCGTAAATCATTAGTGTAGTCTGTTTATATATATTTGAATTGTATGTCTTTTTATATGGTAATGGATTCCAGACCGGCTTCGGAAGAAAAATGATAGCATGTTTAAACACAACAACCTTTGTTTACAATTTCCTGATGAGCGACCTCTTGCAGTTGTGCGACCTCTAAGTAGATTTTTTTAATAGGATGTTTGGTTTACAATGCATGTGACATCAATTCCTGACCATGGTTGGCATCCTGTCTCCTTCCAACATTCAACCTTGGTTTAACCATGAAAGTTAAATTAAAATGCAGACCTCTCATTGTTTTGAATAGGACCACTGCATAGACACTGTCTGGGAAAACAGTACATCCTGGCTGAGCTTTCGCAATAACACAATGTAGTGTCATCTGGAAAAGTGCTGCATTGGCCAATAAACAGATGCAAGTGGATATTGATGGTACTCTGATGTTTACCTTGTGAAAGCTGTGCAACAGTTCCTACTGTGCTAACTGTCTAGAGCCATAAAAGTCCTTCCTCACAATGTAAACTCCATGTCGAGTACATCCAGGACTCAAACTGGACTTTTTGGATCTCATTTTCTCATTTCTAATTTCTTATTTTCTGTTCAATACAAACTTGCAAAATGCAGACTGTACTGGGTAAAACATATCCAGCTGGCGATTATCAAACTAGAAAGAAAACAAACCTTAACAATAGGGGTGATAGTTCAGTAGAATCAGAAGAGTTTCTTTGGAAGGCCATTAATGACGAGTAACATATCTTGTTGTTAAAGTATTAGTACTTTTTGGTCCGCCCCTATGAGTACACTTCATCAGGTTACGTACATTTTGTGTAACCGCTTATCCTCACTAGGGTCGCTGGAGCTCCCTTGTAAAGCCCTCAGAGGCAAAATGTGTTTTGTGAATTTGGGCTATACAAATAAAATTTGATTTGATTTGGAGCCTATCCCAGCTGGCTTATGGTGAGAGGCAGGGTACACCCTGGACACCGAACACATAGAGACAAACAACCATTCACACTCACATTCACACCTATGGCCAATTTAGAGTCACCAATTAACCTATCAAGTGCATGTCTTTGGATGGTTGGAGGAAGCCGGAGTACCCAGAGAGAACTCATGCAAACTCCACACAGAAAGGCCCCAGCTGGCGTTTGAACCCGGGAACTTCTTGCTGTGAGTCGACAGTGCTAACCACTGCATAAACCTATTCTGATTCATAAGCACTGTTACTTGCATCTATTCTAATTATTGCTGCAGCAACACTTTTACACTAAGTGCTGCACTGCAAACACGGGACCTGACCATGCACATGTAGTAAATACCAAACTGGGCTAACTGTCCCATGCTGGTTGTTTTTACTATTCCTCTGAGCAAGTTATTCATCCTCTGTGACCCTTAGGCACCCTGTGGGCTGGAGTGTCATATGTATGTGTTTGTGAAAAGAGAGAGAGTATTGTATTCATATAAAGACGCTTTAGAATATTGTACTTGTAGTGAAATCACTGTATTCTGAAGGCTGATGAAATCAGATTACAGTGTCTGCTAATAGGCTCACCACCAACCAAGTAAAATATAGATTACACACTATGTATGTGAGTGTGTGTAGATGCTTGTGTATTTATATCTTGAGCCCCAGAGCAGTTTCAGACCATGAGAGTGAGACATTTTTGGGAAATGATGGCAGTTTAGCCATTTTTTTTCTTCTTCAAAGGGTTAGAGTTGGCTTTAGTGTTAAGGTTAGAATCAGGCACAGGTTCAAGTCTGGCTGAGGCTTAGGCCTGTGTTAGTTAAATAATGTCTGGTCTCTCTTTTTTTCTTTTGTCAGAAATCCCATGAAAAGACCAAAACCAACAGTGAATTGATCCTACTAACAAAGGGCAGTTCACTCTAAAAGGGCATCTGAGCCAAGCTATGGCTGTCCAAAACTATAAAAAAAAAAACATAATTAAGCTACATTGTTTCAGTGTAGTTAATGAGTGAATTGATCCAAGGAACACAGTGAATCTACAGCTAAACATTGTCCCCCAATAAAAAAGTTTAAAAGATCTTCAGTTGAAACCACACATGGGTTTGAGAAATCAGAAAATATTCAAGCATGGTTGGTGGTCTTTTTATGGGATTATTTAGACAATAATGAAAATGTAGAATATCCCTAGCATTATCCTTTAAAGCTACAGTAGACGAAACCTTTCGCCTCTCTTTTATATCACTCTCCCTTTCACCAAACCCACCATCAGTCCGAGTGGCAGTAGGCTTCAGAGGTAGCGGCAACGCCATCTAATAGCAAGAGAGGCTAGTATATCACCACCACACACATACACCACAGCCCCCCAAAGTTACTGTTTGCCTCTTTGCCAATCATCGATATGAGTGCCATGGCATCAAACATAATGAGCTCAAAGCTCTGGAGGTAGCTCCATTATAGGGAAAGGACGTGTTGGAAATTTATCAGAAGTTGCAGAATTTTCCATCAAGCTTTTGCCATCTGATTTTATAGAATCTGCATTTGTAGAACAGCCAATAGTTTGGCCAAAGTCTCCCATCACAGGCTAAATGTTCCACTGGAATTACAATATGCTGAAAGGTTATTATGGACTGGCGCAAAGGAAATATTTCCCCAACTTTAAGGTTTAGTTTAGGCGTTAAGGAGTGAAACCGTGTGTTCTTAGTATACAGGAAGGGACAGTGACATTCTTGGAGCGCTTGGAGAGTGAAGTGACAAACCAGCAAGAGCTGCCAGCCCACAGAAGTCAAAGTCCTTTCGCCACAGAGCGCATAATGTCAGCAACTCTGTCGATTGTCCTCTAACATCCAACCCTTCATGATTCTGAGCAGCTGTTAGCCAACCATGTCTAACATAATGGAAAATGTCCGATGAGGCTGATTTGTGTAGAATAAAGGTCACCAGAGACACTGTTTCGACTGAGGTAAATGTCTGAGAATGAGGTAAAAATAGTGCAGCACAGACTCCAGACAACTGGGACTGAGATTTTGACATCTTTATTAGATGATCAATCATATTGTATAAAAATGTCTTTACTTATAACCAACAAAATTGTCATGTGCAGGGGGAATATGCATGTTCTGGAAAGTCTTCTGAATGACGCAAGAAAAGACACATTTCTTTAAATATCTCCTGTTAATGTTATAAAGCATTGCATGAATATTGTAGATATTCAGTACACTGCTGTGACCCACAGTGCTGAGTGTCACGTTTTTTACACCTCGGTTGTGACAGACATGTTCGTCATCCAGTGGTGTTTAGTTTTAAAGGACTGATAAGCCAATGTAGCCCAGTGCGTAGGTGTGGGTATGTGAACACAGCTGCATGCACAAACTCAGGCGAGTCTGTCTGTATATTTGTTTGTGTCTGTGAGAAATATGCAATGCTAGACAGCTCTCAGCTGGACTAAAGAATGTTGCCAGAGCTGAAAGAGATGTGAAATAACTGTGTTACTGAGTGTGAAAGGCTTATCATAACTGGTCAAACATAATGCTGTTGTCAGGGTCAACAAGATCTGATTATTTTTATAGTAGTAGTAAATCTAGCTAAAGGGATTTGAGCATTCACCCTTTTATCAAAAGTACTGTTATAGACTGGTAGAATAATGATTTATTCGTATGTCTCAAGTAAAATGTTAATCTGCAAAGAAGATAGTAACTATTGGTTGAGATATTTGTGGAGTACAACAGAAATTCACTCTGAAATGTTCAGAAGTAGAAGTATAAAGCAGCATACAATGGAGATACTCAAAATTGTACTTAACTGAACGTTACTTTATTTGCTTTGCCTCGTTGGTACCAGATCCAGATGAGTGATGCTTTCTTGTAGAGTGTAATCTGAGTTACAAGTAATGACTTCAACTCCACATGTCTCTCATTTTCAAGTGTGTCTACTAAGAGCTTTCAACAAGATGAATGTGTTGAGGCAATGATCACTACAGATTAAGACAAAAAATCAGCAGTTTTGTGTTTTGAGCAGATGAAAATGCATCTTTGAAGTTTCAGACAGCAACTATGCAGCAGAACATGTGCTCACCAAGTGTCAGCACTTCAGGGAGGCCATTTCTGCAGAATCTGTGTGTTTATCCGAGCCTGTGAGACTGCTTGTATTCACTGCTTTCACAAATGTGTCTCCACACTCACATAAGTCAATTAGAAAACCCTTTTTGAGTGATACTCATATATTAAACATGGCAGTGGGCAGTCTACGCTGTCTCTGGACATTTATGCTTTTTTAACTTTCTAACCTCCACTTTCCTTCCACTTCAAGTGGTTTCACCTCAAGTTTTTCAAGAGATTTTAAATTGCTACAATTACTGATGTTGCCCGTGAGCATTTGTGCTAGACGGCAGTGCTGTCAACTTTTCCAGAGTGATTCCTGAAAACCCTCAGCTCTGTGTTTGGATTGGAGCAGGATCACAGCTGGAAAGTGACTCTGTAAGAGAAGCTTTTTATGACCCGAACCTGAAGTAAGACAGGCAGGCAGCTGAATTCAGAAGGCTTTCTTTGATCACCAATTAAGAAAGTAATGTTTGTTAGACAAGTTATTTACAAGAGTTTTCATCAATCTGAGATATTAAAACAGTATGTGTGTAAGATATTCTTTCATTTCAATTTTTGAGCCAAGCGTGTGGTATAAACAACAATATTTTGCAAATCAATATTTATACCATATTTGACTGCAAGAAGTTGAGACATCTTTGTCAGGTCTGTTGACAGTTTCTGTCCATGACTGCTGATTGAGCTACCAAGTTGAGGAAAGGTCACCGTGTCAAGAATGTCTCATTTCCTCACGTGTCTACTGAGTCCATACTGCATTATGGTGCTTTAAACACTCTGCCAGAGCAGATGCTCTTTGGGGAGCCGAGAAGAGGCCACATCACTTCCAATTGGCAAAGAGCTTGGGTCTTTAAATCTGATGAGATACACGGACCTGCATCCCACTCCAGCCTCCCACTTTCTATTTCCACTGTTTATTTTTCTACAGTTGTACCAGGTCTCCTCAATGGAGACCTGACCTTTACTCCTTAGCTCAGTTACGGGTAGCACACCACAAAGAACTACAGGGAGTCTGTGAAGTCTTTCACCACGAGCCTCAAATAGTGTTCCCTTTATTTGGGTCGTTTGAAAAGCTGCAAAGAAAAGTGTTTATATGCCTCCTGAGCGAGGTAGGAAAAGAGAAATCGATCTCTTTAGTTTGAAACAACACTCACAGTCATGTGATAGTATTATTTATTTTATCAGCATTGAGTATTTTCCACTGTTTAGAAGATAGATACTTGTTATAAGGATAAAAACAGTGAAAACAAGATTACTGAAAAGCTTGCACATCTGTCAAGTTGTATCAGTCACAGTGGTGCTTTGAGCTAAATGCCACGCCAACATGCTTACAATGACAACGTTAAAGGGCCGGTGTGTAGGATTTAGTGGCATCTAGATATAAAAGGAACCATCATCAGGTAACAAAACACACCAAGTTTTATTTTCAGGTGATTGCACAGTAATGAAAACATAGTTACACATATTATATCACATTTCCGACATATTTATGGACATTTCTGCCTTAAATCTCACAGACTGGACCTTTTTAAAATGTTGGTTATGGTGGTACTTGATGATAATAATAAAGTATTCGCCAAATTGAAATATTAACGCCATGAAGGGATTACTAAAGTTATGGCTTTTCATCCTGGGGACAATATTAATGTTTGTACCAAATCTTGCATCTAACAGTTGTCAACAAATGTCAAATGGTGCTAGAGATCAGAGATTCACAAAAGTCATTACGATTCATCCTCTGGCACCATGAATATCTGTACAAAAAAATTAAATTTGGAAATCCATGTAGATGTTGAGATATACTGTATGTGTTTTTGAAGTTTGACCTGCTGGTGGCGTTGGAGGAAAAGCCAGTGAATCATCAAAAGCAGCAGGATTCACCCCGTTAAGACAGTAAACGTCTGTACAAATTTAATACACTCTATTTAATAGTTCAAGATGTCTCAGTCTGGGTTGGAAAGTGGTGAACCGACCAACTGGCATTGCTTTTCCAAGGGCCACACCGCTAGCATGGCTAAAAATATATATTAAATTTAAATAAAGACAGCTCAGTGTTCGAGCTGAAAAAGACCTTTGTGAGGCAATGAATTAAAGCAACCAGCATGTGCTTGCAAACTTCTCATATGTCTGTTCACCCTGTCACAGTCTGGATAATGCACTCAAGTGAAACAGAGACACTAAATAAATGTCTTGGAAAATGATTATGTGACCATTACAATTCCTGCGATTTATGAGACAGTATTAACAAAAGAACACATATCCTGTTAATGTAGACAAATGGAATGTGATGAGCAAGCGTGACATTGGAGTAGCACACTCATGTTTGGGGCATGGATGTGGTTTCACAGCGTATACATCTTTTCCTTCCAAATATGAAAAACATTACCACATTAATGACAGCCTGGGCTTGGAGATGGCGCTTCCTCAAAACCCCAAAATCCTGTATTCCCCGGTAACCATGGTAGAAAATGTCCACGCATTCATTTTGGGTCAAGTTATTTCTTTCAGTGTCATTACCATTCCTGCAGTGACGATGCACCGAGGCTAGCATTCGACCCTAATGAGCTCTGGAACAGGATTGTTTGAACAGCTTCTGGTGAAATTCAGGAGGTCCTGAGGCCGCCGTCCAAGTTAAAGGCAACAATGGCCTCTTTTCATCAAGGTAGCTGTATCCTGACCTGAACTTGTGCAACAGTGTCTCGTCTTGCCAAGGAATGGCAATAACTGAAGTAATAATCCTGATATTAATAGCTATGAAAATATGAGCACTGCTGGAGCCACTGTGGTGAAATGACTTCCAGAGTCTGTGAGACTTTAAATGTTGGCTTCAGGAGCAATAACACTGAAGCTTACTTCCATATGAGTTGATCTTTGATGTGCAGTGATGGACCGTTTGACCAACATTTCCCCTTGTTCTCAGCTGCTGTTAAATGTCAAATCATAACTGGTGGTAAATTTTATGTTTATGTTCCCTGAATATATCATGCATCACACGTACAGCTGCCCTAAGCGAAATTCACAAATAAAGATGGCATGCCACATGACATCGGAAAACATACTCATTCCTGAGTTTGGAAGCAAACAAACAATTTCACCACAAGGCCCACTTCTGTTCTGGAGCCTATTGTATCACACAGTCTTCCTCATCAGAGTTTGCCATTGCATTATAGATTCAGTTTTTAATCTGTGCAACTTTATTAATCCCTGCAGGGCCATAGAGAGTCTGGTGATGAATTGTATGCAGTGACTGAGGTCAACACATACAAATGCAGGCAATAGGAGATGAAAGAAGAAAGCACATAAATATAAGTATTTAATAAACAATGTAATGATGTTTAAATTGCCATTTTCTAGAACACTTCATCATCTTTTTACTGTTTTTGTATACTTCATAAACAGTAACGTACTTTATGAGTTTTTAGAGCTGTGGGGGTAAAACAACATATAAAAAGGACAAGATGGACTTAATGACTCAGTGTCCTAATTCGATTGAGCAACTATGTTTTACAGCACATTGCAAGATTTTAGCTTTTATAGCACAAGATGATAAATCGGATTGACTTTTGAGCTGAATCATTTAAAAGTTTTTGTCGAGTACAGATGCCTTTTCAGGCTACATTCATATGACTATCTTGCAGGAAGAAAGAAGACATTATGAAGAAAGAATGAAGAAATGAGCCCTCTTCTTCTGATTAACTGTCCACTCTTATCTTTTTGTCCAGTCATCAGTGTCAGTGCTGTGATGAATGCAGTCTCTGTATTTGAAAGAATGGGTTTGTAAATTATATCAAGCTCAAAATGCTGCAAACGTATTATTATAATCCCTAGAAGACCTTTTGATTTTCCACGGAAAGCATGCACATCAAATTATGTCATGCTACCCTTATGCAATTATAAGGGAGGTTCTGCTGACACGCCTTTTCAACTATTACCCAAGTGTTTTCTCGGGTATTTGAAACAGTTTTGAAACTCTGGGGCATCGTAAGCCTGACCTAGAAACAAGTCGAAGATCAATCTTTCTTTAATTGTTAGACTTTGACCTCGAAGACCATGCAGGAGGTTGGCCATGGTCTGCTTTTGCCATAAAGTGGTGTCGAATGTCTTTCCTTTGGGGCACCACTGAACTGGGAGTTGCTCTTTTGCCCGATGCTTTCCCTATGATTTTCACTTGGACTGCATAGTTGTTTAAATTCCTAGATGTCCTACTGTATTTATTGCAGGTTTTCCTGGAATGTGATTAGTTTTGGATACAACTTGCCAATGAATACTTTGGCATACGGGTTTGACATTAGTGAATAGTATCAATTCCAAAACGCCAAAATCTATCATTAACTACCGAGTCATTGCCAGGTAATGGTTCCAGTACAGTTTTTGTTGTGTCATAGAAATAAAAAAAAAAAAGTAACCCTTTTCCTAATGTCATCTAAAGGCACTTTTAGGCCACATTCTTCTTCTTCTTCTGATCATCTTCTGATCTGACCATTCTTTGCCTGTTACGAAACTATTTAAATCACTGCCATGTTTTGTGTGCTAATAGGAATTGTTACAAGCACAATTTGTCCAATTCTCCCCTTTTTCTTGAATTATATTTTAGGTCTTTTTAGTCTCCTATTTTGGTGAGGATGAAAAGATACAAAATCTACTGTTTTATAGCCGTGATCTCTATATTGTTCACTGCTGATGTTGTATCTACAAGGCGGGTTTGATACTGGACATATGGGTCGCACTGTATGAACTGTATATGAGAAGCTGGGGGCAGTCCTGCTGTGTCATGTTATCTGTTATGATATGTTAAAACCTGAGGCCACAGGATAGTGAACCTTGTGACACCAGTACAGTGCTGAGATGTAGAAAAAAGTAGCTATTTGATAAACAGACACACATCACAAGATATAGCATGAAACCCTGAAGGACTTTCATGGAGAATACAACAGCTTTAACCTCCTTTTGGTTCACACAAAGAGTTCTTATCTCTGACATACATTTGAATTATAGCTCCCTTAAGGGTTTAATGCCCTCCATCAGTCCTGAAGTAAACGCGCCAGACAATTTTATATTCTCCATCACATCAAGCCGTCTAAAACCTTTTAGTGACATTTACGAGACCGCACTGACCCCGCACAGGAAAACCCACTGGGAAGTCAAGTGCAGGACTGACTCCTCACAAACACGACGTCATGTGAATGAAATGTCCAGCACTCAATACTGCGCTTTAAGGAAATCTAAATCCTGTGGTGGTCTATGACGACAAACTCTGATTTAATTTTATTAGTCTGACAGCTCTCATGAAATCAAATAATTTTTTCCCTCAGAGTTGCCAATGAGAGCATCATAGCAGCAATTGTGGTTTAGAGAGCTAATACAACTCCTTATACTGTAAAGGCATCCTACAGCAAGGCACCTTGCACCAACAACTAACATTTATTTACTGCTTTTCTACCTGATCAGTATATTTACAATCACTTTTTTGTGAAGCTACTGGTGTGAGACCACACTGACTGTCTCTGTCTCAGCACACATTGGTTGGATTGCCATGAAATATTGTGCAGACTTTCATGATTCCCGGAAGATCAAGCCTGTTGGCTTTGGTGACATTTCCTCGAGCACCACCATGAAGCTGTGATTTGTGATTCTCGACAACTGCTGGATGAATCGTCATGATATTTGGGCTACACACCTCAGGATAAATTGTAATAATTTTATGTGATTTTAGTGATTTCATGACTATTCATCTCGTGCCACAAAATGTAATTCCAATACTTATGGTGCTTTCACACAACGTGCAATTGCCAGTGCTGCAACTGCCACCTGGCAACATTGTTCTGTATTTTGAATCTGTAGCAACAGGGTGCAATCTCTGAACTTATCCATCCACCTTGTATGATCATGCAACAAATCAGAGCTTCAGATATCTGCAAAACTAATGATATTCCCATCAACCTCAGCGGCACTTTGTATTTAATGCTCATTTGCAGAGGTTATGAGCTTTTAGCAGTGAGCCTGACTGGCATAATGATGGTATAAATGCAGATGTGTACTATGCAATATATTGCGAGATATGTGTGTTTCTGCATATTTTGCAAAATAATTTCCATGTAAATGTTCAGTAAAGGCGGCTGTATCTTCAGGATATGCCTTGCCGGAGATGACTGGTTGTACCCGCCAGCTACCGGGTGTGACTGTGGAACTGTTTATGAAAGTGAAGTGAAGTGCTGCTGGACATGATTAAACACACTTAGTTAACCTCCCTGGATAAATAAAGGTTTGAAATCTTCCATGTCAGCCCAGTGTTTTGTGCGGCTCACTGATGTTAACAGTCATATGCCCTCAGAGAATTAGATGCCAGACAAAGACTTATTCTTAAATAGAACAAAAGTCGTCAGTTCTGCTCGCCTATCACTAGTTATCTGATATAAATAATGACTCAGACCTTTATTATTTGAATGTGCTTTAAGTGATTCTAACTTTTGGATTTTGTCTTTTTGCAGGTTATTAGTTGGTGCCCCGTATGAGATGAATGGCCCTTACCAGACAGGAGATGTTTATAAATGCTCACTAAACAGACGAACCAATGGCAATGGTTGCTCCAAGCTCAACTTAGGTATAGTATCGCAAAACACCACTCTTTTTTTTTTTTTACCAGAGAATCACAACATTCACGACATACAGTAGCAGTTACAGTCAGGAATGTGCAACATCTGCATGAATGTGTATGCGTGTATTATAATGTGTTTATATGTCTGCTTTTGTACCTCAGTAAACATCACAGTGACATGTGTGAGACAGAAGTGTGGGTACCATACCAATCATTCCACATTTTACTTTTTTTTTTTAAATGGTTTATGTTCATTTCCACATGTGTGTTATACCACACATCTCACCACATGCTTCTTCATATGGGTTGCACATCTGTTGTGCTGGTTAGGTAGGCACATGAACGCTGTCGAGTGAACGTTTAGAGCTGAGGATGTAGACGATGATTTGGCTGCGCAGACAGCAATAACAAACCATAGTCCCAGATGGCTGGAAGCCTGTTTGGTCTCTGAAGGATAGTGCATGTATTCATGTATATATGAGTATGTGTATCCAAGATCCTTACATTTATTTTCCCTCAAGGAAGGATATCTCTGACCAATGTATCGGAGCGAAAGGACAAGATGAGGCTGGGTATGACTCTCACATCTAACCCTAAAGACAACAGCTTTGTGGTGAGAATGTTTTTAACATTTATTGGATTAGTCTTCTTGACTTATAACATAAATTATCGGTCTGTTGTTGCAGAAACTTTTGAGCAAGTCCCTAAGGAGGTTCTCTGAGAGTGTGAACCAAACTTTTTGTAATATACTGAGGTCATTATTGTTGCTTTTATAAATGCTTTCCTCTATCTTTCAGGCCTGTGGGCCGCTATGGTCCTATGAGTGTGGCAGCTCTTACTACAGCACTGGCATTTGCTCCAGAGTCAATGCGAGCTTCAAGTTCTCCAGAACGATTGCCCCTGCCTTTCAGAGTAAGCCTCAAAGTATCTTTCCTGTTTGACAAACATTAATGGATCGTTTTTAGTCACAGCAGGGGATTTTTCTTCTCATTTACGAACATCTGTTTTTGTTCCTGTGCACTCTCATGATTAAGTCTCATCTTTAAATACTTTTCAGGATGTGAGACCTATATGGACATAGTGATCGTGCTGGATGGCTCAAACTCCATCTACCCCTGGTATGAAGTGCAGGCTTTTCTCATCAACATTCTTCAGAAGTTCTATATTGGACCAGGTCAAATACAGGTGTGTTGTAGATGTTCCTTGTTGGATAACTTTTAAAGGTCTCATATTTTACACTTTCCTAATGTTTTATTTTAAATTTTGATATCCATAACAAAGTATCTAACTGTTTGGAGCTTGTGTTTCATCTCTTCATTAATATTAAGACCTCTTTTCTGATTGGCTGACTGTTATTTGAGTGTTATTTGACCACTGGTAATGGATTGTAGCCTTCCTGACAGTAGCTGTGGGCGAGGACAGTGACTGTGAAGTCAGGAAGTCTTGACAGCTCATTTAAGGCACAGTTTCTGAATATGTGTTTTGTGTATTTCTCTGTGGAGTGAGCATTTTGATACTTTCACAGCATTTCACAACATCTAGATCTGCTTTATGGTAGTAAAAAAAATGGAAACCTGACTTTCTACAATATGGGGCCTTTAAATAAATACTTAACTTATACAAAAGCAATTTACTGTACATGCGATATGTTCATAAGTTTGTGTTTTGTATTTAACTGCAAGAATACAGAGTTCTTGTTAATTGTGATAGATGATTTTCATTGTGTTTCTTTGGACAGGTTGGAGTCGTTCAGTATGGTGAGAAGGTAGTCCATGAATTCAAACTCAGTGACTACAAATCTGTGGAGGAAGTGGTGAAAAGAGCACACAATATCAACCAACGGGGTGGAGAGGAGACCAACACAGCCCTTGGCATCAATGTAGCACGGTACAGTTTCTTCATTGGTACAAATAAGCAGCACTACTTCACTCCTCTTCCTCCTCATTCTGTAATTTATTATTTTTTCTTTCTCACAGCTCACAAGCTTTCAAACAAGGAGGTCGACGCGGTGCCAAGAAGGTGATGATAGTGATAACTGATGGAGAGTCACATGACAGCGTGGATCTCCAGCAAGCCATCGAGGACAGCGAGAAGGACGGCATCACCCGTTATGCCATTGCTGTGAGTCTTCTAGACCTGTTATTCACCTGGGTTAGATGGCTTACACTATATGAGTTATTTCTGCATTTTCTGACGGCTAATAAATTTCCAGTGCAGCATTAAAACACCACAAACATTAATGAGGTGACCTCATAGAGTACAGTTAAAGCACGTCTTTCAAAAGCTGAGTTAAAAATGGAACCAAAAAGACTCGGAGCCTCTGAGCGCTCCAAATATAAGCTCAGTGGAAGTGCAGTTAAAGGTGTAAATGAATCCTCCAAACCACACGATCCTTTGGTTTGTGCCATTGCTGGCACACTTAATACCAGCCAGCGGCTTAGCTTGCCATGGGCATCTGAAGTTGAAAACCAGCTGGAACTGATGGCATTGGTGTAGAAAACCTAAATCCTCTGAATCCCCTTCAAAGAGTGCTAATGTTAACCTGATTAAGATGAACTGAACTGACACTCAAGTACTTTATTCATGCACTTACAGAGTGTTTAATCTTATCTTCACAGGTCCTTGGCTACTACAACCGTAGAGGAATCAACCCTGAAGCCTTTCTCAATGAAATCAAGTACATCGCCAGCGACCCAGATGACAAACACTTCTTTAATGTGACAGATGAGTCGGCGCTGAAGGATATTGTGGATGCACTTGGAGAGCATCTTCAGTTTGGAAGGTCTTGCAAGGAATTAATTTGAACTAAATTACTTTACATTCATTAACATACACTTTTGCCCACCATAGACAGTTGGAATAACATTTTTTAAACAACTTAAACAACTAAAAGTGTGTTTATTGCTACAGTGCAAGTCCTTAAGACTAAGCAGCATGAAAAAAAAACACTTACTGTGCTGCTATATTGCATGAAAATCTTCTCTACGTTTGATGATTTTCACATTTTAAATTCAACCAAGGAATACAGTGATTCTCTGTGGAGTGATACAAACTTAGTGCAAAAAGTTAAACAAAAAAAGTGCTTTACTTTTTCCAAATTTCCTCATATTTCCTGTCTGTAGTCTCTCAGACAAGGTAAATCTTTCCATTACAAAGATTTCATGAATAATATCACACCATTCCTTCATAGACTGTCTGGCCATAATTGTTTTTTTTAGCAGCTACAGTCAGTAAACCAAACAGGTGTTTCGTTTGAACCTTTGTAGGTGTCGAATGTAGAAACCCAAAGAGTAGTTTGTTCCAACTGAAATTAGTTTTTATCTCAGATTATCTTACACCAGAAAGCATTTCCATTTGGACAGGCGCAGAACAGGTGATAATGGTTCATTTCCTGGGAGCCACGTTTTCTCCAGCAGCTGGAAGAGCCTGAATGATGAGACTGCTGAAGGACGTAATAAAATATCTGCAAAGCCAAACATTCCTCAAGAGGTTGAGCTTGATGTCTTCCATTGAAATGTGTAATATTTTGTCCAGACGTCTACCGTAATGCAACTGTTTCCCTTTCCCATTTTTCTTTAATTTAGGTGCTACTTGTTGTGTTTGTGTTATAAAACCCTGACTCCCCACTGTAGACAATAATATAAATGTTTAACAGATCATTTCAAAACACTTTTTGGCTCTCTGGAGTAGAACTGAAGAAAATATTTAACTTTGAGCAAGCCACTTTTATTAACAATATTTTATAGACTAAATGATGAATAGCATTAGGAGATTAATCAATCATAAAAGTAATAATTTATTGTTATTGAATGAACTATACCTGTTAAAATTAGTAGCTGAAAAATCTTTTATACCTGAAACATGCACATCAAGTCCAATGTCAGGTCTCCTCTTATCTAGATTTTGGTTGTGGTTGGCAGCTTAAATTTCTTTCCTGCTGCCGTGGTTCAAAACTGTAAAAGACTGACTTGTTTACACAGGAACCAGTAAAAACGGGACAGCGTTTGGCCTCCAGATGTCTCAGGCTGGATTTTCCGCACACAACGTCGAGGTGAGTCTGACTTCTGCTACCCCATCACCTCATCATCTGTCAACATGTAGAACAACACACATTGTCTCAATTCCTGGCGCATCATAACTCCTCCCCAAAACCTGCCATTTATCACTTTCCAGTCCCTCCCTGAGGTGCCTGCTGTGTGGCCCCAGAGGTTTAGGTCATCCTGATTTAGGAGCCCCTGACAGAAGAGACAGGCCTTTTTCCACTGAAAGATGGGTAATAAGACACCACTTGTTCCCCAGGGAAACATATTGGTTAGAAGCTGGGACAAGATTGAGACAGTTCTGCTGGTAGAATATGTTTTTCCTTTTTCTTTACATAGAGGTTTTTGATCCTATCTGAGAGCAGATAGTTGCAGGTGTGCTGGCTCAGAGGGTGACACAGCTGGAAGAGGGAGATAAGATACATTTCCTCTGCTGTACCTGCTGTTCATACCAATTAATTGATTTTCATTCCTCTCTCTCTGGCTCTGTCCAGACATTTGCTGATGCAACTGCTTTGATTTTCCAGTTCCCCTTCACAGTGTGATTTGTCAAGGGAGAAATAAATATATCCCATTTATGACCAAAAATAAATATATAGCAGAATTTGCAGCTGGGTGGCAGGAATGGCTGGAAATTCTGTCCACAAGGACAGATTCCAGAGATGCTCGACAACACCAACCTGAGTGTTGAGAGTAGGATAACTTATTGGAAAGAATGTCGGGGCTTTAAAGCAGAAAAACAGCTCCGAAAAGCCCAGATGGTTTTGCTGAATGTGGTATGTGCCAACTCTGAAGACTGCTTATGTCATATACTATACAGACGTTTCATGCATCTGCATGCATAGCAATTTCTCCATCCGCTGTTTGTTTGGTTGACTGTAACTAAACAATGTTGAAAAATTGTGCAGCTTTAGCTCATTCGCAAAATTGATTGCTGTAATCACCGTGATGCAGAATATACATCACATGTTTGTTGAGCTGGTATAAAGTGTATATATTCTCTATACACTTCCCTATGTTTATGTAGAACCACAACTCTGGCCTCCTCCAGTACAATAAAGATTTGACATCCTATCCAAAGCAAAGCACATGTCTGTGCATGCAACTGCATTAGAAATAGGTCGCTGGTTTATAAGGTTGAACTGTTTTGGGGTTTCATTCATTTGCCATGGAGACCATTTTGACCAAAACAGATAACCACACTGGCATAACGCTGCTGTCAGAGAGTGACGTAGTGCAAGCGTGGTGAGCACACAATTCCATCTTTCAGAAAGAAATCGCGAGCCGTCCAGCATACGCTCAAACACTGGAAAATGTGTTGTCGGCATATTGTGTACGGCAAGAAAAAAAAAAAACTGAGCTCATTAAGCAGAGGAACCATATAATTACAGTGTCACTGATACAAAGTATGCTGAAGAATGGAAGATAGAAAATCCCTCCTCTATCCCTCCTCGTGTCTGCAGCTAATTACACTTTATGGTTTGTTTCCTTTGTTGAATGACGAGTTAAAAATACACAGTGATCAAGATATGTCACTGATTCTTTCTTTGCATACTTTGTGGTTTGTGACTGTGGAAAATGTTCTATTGTAGATTTTGTTACTGTTGATGAAGTAGCTGGTTTATGTCATGAGTTCAAAACTCCGTTAATAGATATGCTCCAACTTTAACGGGAAATATGGGGTCCCTGTGAGTTTCAGTGGAAGCTTTGTCGAGGCTTTGAAATAGGTTAGTCAATGTGGATGATAGACAACCCAATAAATCACAAAATAGTCAATTTGTACAATGTTTGTTTGGTTTCAAGATCATTTTTTGAGCTAGAAATGATTGATATGGTATCGCCAATGGGGAAAAGGATTCAGAGTTATAAACACGACTGGGCAAATGACATCTGAAGTAAACCAAAGCTATGTACTGTGAACTATTAAAGAGTTTTTAATGTTCTTCATAATTCATCAAAAATAATTCCACTACATCCAGTACACTGCCTCTCTCTGTTGAAATTTACTATAGTTCTTTACACACAGTACAATGAAAAGCAGCAGCAATAAAGAATAAAGATGATGGTAAACAAACATACCAACGAACAGAAATACCATTGAGAACTGATTAAAACTTTACATAATAGTGTGTGCCCGAAAGAAAATATGGAATAGGAGTAGAAGAGTAATAATACAGGAAATACAAATATCCTTCTGTGATTCTAAACTCTCGTAGAGCAGTGCACAGGGAGTGATATCACATAAAACCCTGTTCATAAAACTGTGTTTTTAGAAGGGATCTAAAAGGTGAAACAGGTTTTGCTATAAAGTCCAATTTGTGTGTGTGTGTAGATAGAAATAAAAATAGTTTTTACTGCCCTTCGTGCTGGAAATGTCGTGATCTTTTAGTGACATAAAGAATAGGAAGTGAGTAGATGGAAATGAATGGCTCACATCATCTGATACGGTTGTTTAAAAAAGAGACTTTCCAATTGGCAGCTTGTTTCGTGAAATCATGGAGTCCAGGAAGAAAAACCTTGTATTAGTAAGTGGTCTACCTGGACTGATGTTTGAGCAGCACAGCTGGAAGCTGTTCACTGTACATATTGATGTTTTGTAAACGTGATCCCATGAGATATCGGCCATGCACCATTGATTTCTATATACTGTACCACAATATGTTCTTCTTGTAGCAACATCTGAATGAAAATGATCTGATGTACTGAGTGAGACCAATCATCCAAAGCAGTGAGAACCTCTCCTGCGTTTTGATTACATTATGATTACATTTCACCACCAAGTGGAGTTACACCATCATTAATCTGACTGTGAGCCAAACACACGTTCTCCTCCAAAATGGTGGTCACATTTTACTACGTTCCATGACGTAGCGTCGTCATCATCATACAGCAGAATGAAGCACAGACGTACAACCAGATCATTCTCCATAATTGAAGTTATATGTACTTCTTCTGTAGGATGGGATTCTGGTGGGCGCTGTTGGGGCTTACGACTGGAATGGAGCAGTGCTGAAGGAAACACGACAGGGCAAGGTGGTCCCTCCCAAGTCTTCCTACACACAGGAGTTCCCTGAAGAGCTCAAAAACCATGGTGCCTACTTGGGTGAGTAACACCATATGGCTCTATAGAGTTTTAATGGAGCGGAAGAATCACGACTGGATTGTGATGTTTATATTGGGAGAAAACAAGCGGGGAAAGTACAATGTTGTTGTTTGAGTAATGAAGGCTACATTTAAACCCCGTTTATAGCATTTGCTCCCATGCCCACCAGTCTTTAATTTCAGTTCACACCCTTTTGGCCCATTAGAAGACCTGTGGTTTACACCAACTATCTGAGCTGCAACCCATCTCTATGAAGTGTACCCATTTCTCCAGTGCTTCCCATCATATCCAACCCCATCTCACTCCACCACCACAGATCTCTGCTTTTACCATCAGTGGTTTGTCTCTGAGCTTATCCACCAGGCTGCCAATAGAAGCCATTCTAGACTCAATAGTAATATGAGGTGGAAGCATAATTTTGGACAGGCAGGGAGAAAGTTAAAGCTGGGGGGAAAAAAGGGGGTATGGGTTGAGAGATGAAGGTGGAAAAGTATACGAGGAGTAAGTGGAATTTTTAGTGGGAAAACGAAATAGAAGAAGAAATCTGAGAAACCTGAGAGACCAGGACATCCAGTTCTGCGTAACTGAATGCAGCTCACAGAGTTTCAGCTCCTCAAGTTACAGATTTTACATTTTTTCCTTGAGTCATACACATCACGGCTATGAAATTCAACCTAAAGGTCATGCCCAATCACTCTAACCACACGCAAACAGTGGAACAAACGCAGTGCCTGGGGTTTTTATTATCACGCAATCAAATTATTTACTTTAAAGTATAAAGTAGATAAAATCGCAAGTAATATCCTGCATGGGTTACATTGGTGAGGGTCGGTAAGCCAGATCTCTAAATCTAATTACCTCAGAGGGTTGTTGTCTGTGATTAGAGGCTGCATTCATGTGTGTGTGTGTGTGTGTTTGTTTTACATAACCAGGTTACACTGTGACGTCTGTGGTGTCAGCCAGAAATGGTCGTCTTCTTGTAGCAGGAGCTCCGCGATTTAACCACACCGGCAAAGTCATCATCTTCACTCTGAAGAACTCCGGCAACCTCACCATCCTGCACTCCCTCAAAGGGCAGCAGGTACTGTAGCATGCAGATCGTAACCTTGCCTTACCTTCGTAAGTGCTTGCTCACGGTGGGAATAGTTGGGTCTCAGTCTACACCTGCTCTATATGAAAAGAGCCCTGAGATAACCTTTGTTATGATTTGGTGCAAGTAAAATGGAACTGAAATTGAACTGAACGTACTTGATACAAACTTAATCAGCTGTGGGCCTGTTGCACACTAATGTAGTCCTCATGTCTGCTGTGGAAGAGTGCCTCAGTGCAACAAGGAAGAAAACATTGCTTACAATGCCACTAATGAAAAGCAGCTAAGAGTCTTTAAAGGTCCTTTGTGTAGATCCTTATGTGATTACACAGTAACAGCTTACAAATTATTCTCATGTCCCAGGTTTATGCAGACAATTCCAGTGTAGTCTGTGTGTTGCTTTCAGCACATTAGCAGCACACATCTCTGTCTGCCACACTATTGCTTTTAATACGATGGTAGGAGGGAACCAAAGTCTGACCATTTCAAACGTGATATGTAGTGGTGAAGAAAATACAGATTTAGCATAGCGGAGACTCAACAACTTCCAGGCCCTGCTGTTTAGGTCTTGATCTTGTGACATGCCAAATTCGTGTCCTTCTTACCTCCTGTCCTTTTGTTTGTTTGTTTGTTTTACTGTATAAAAGTGCTCCATTTCATTTGTGCTGGGTCAGATTCGCTCTGTGTCTGTTAGTTCATCAGTCGGCCAGCATGCTTCAGTAAACTTACATCACTACAGGTAAGGTAAAAGTACACTCACAATGTGTATCTAAAGATAAATTAAGGCCCAGTCACACCGCGTTTAAAACATTTTGCAGGAAAATCAGTTCCATTAAATGGAATTGGTGCAACCACAGTCGCAACATGCGCACTTTCTTTGTGTTAGTTTCATCTTTGGTGAACTGACACATGAATTGTGTGCTGATCAATAGCTAGCTGTCTTTGGTCAGGATGCACCTTCCATTGTAATTTAAACTCCTTTGCGTTGGTATAATCTGCTTCACAAAAGATTTGAGAGTCAATAGCATACTGTATATGTCTTTTGAATAAACTGTGCAGACTCAGTGTCCTGTTTCATTATCCCGTACTGCACAACATGATTTACAATCCAGAGAATAAAATGCCAGAGGGAGCTAAACTGCAGTTCTAAGAAAATACCACAGATTTCACAAACAATGAATTTGTGCCACTTTCTGGTGTGATCTTTATGCTAAAAAATTGTTGACTTTAAACTTAAATTCCAGTATGTTTTTGAAAAATCCTCATGGGGCATCTCTGCGTGATCTTACATAATATGAATAAAAAAACAGGATCTGTCGGTGTACTTCAGTGAGATTTGTGGATAGATCTCCTCTTTCCCTCTGGTTTCAACATTTTGGTTCCTGGTATATCCTGTATATTTAACTCTGGAAAGCATTAGAATTATTCCAATTCATGAACATATAAAATAAGACAAAATGGTCGGAAAAGTTATCATGACATGCAGTATTTTTCTGTGGAAAAAGCCAATGGCCAGAAGGATTTCCATTTTGAAATTCAATCCCAATAAAATGACTGCGCTCCACTGCTACAGTCCAAATGACATAAACATAACATATGGTGCAAGGTGACATAAGGACAAATTCACTGTATGTGAAGGTCTGTAATGTCTGTGTTTGTGTTATATAATTTTAACTCTAGGACAGTGAGTGTGCATCATCTGTTGGGATTTAATCTCACTATCTGAGTTTAAAAATAACCGCCACTTCAAGGGGATGCTTTGCTTTGCGTTAATGACCACTACACTCACAATTGGCAACCCTTCAGAAGACCCTGCAAGCCTGAAGTGATCCTACAGCAGCTTACATTGTACCTTGTCAGCAACAGCTCATCCAGAGGAGCAGATGTTTTTTTGCAGAAAACTTTCTTGATCTCACAATAGTCGAGAAAAAAGCTTTTTATAGGCAGATGTTTCTAATCTGAAAGCCAATAGATGATGTTCCATCCACTCCGTTCGAGTGACTGATCCTTTCTCTGTAAAGCGCTCACAGTCTGAGCATTTTACAAAAGCACCAGGACTCTGACCACTTGCTTTGATACAACACAGACACCCATTTGCTTACAATATTCAAGTTTATAAGCCACTCCAGATCACCAGTAAATCAGCAAACCCAAACAACATGTGGTTCAGCAAACAGTGGAGAAGACGCCAAGAATTTTAGGGCATATAATCACAAAAATTATTCAAAATAATCAATAATAAAATTATTTAATAACACGCATATATTTCTCTTTCAGATCGGCTCCTACTATGGCAGTGAGATTGCACCTGTGGATATTGATGGAGACGGTATAACCGACAACCTTTTGGTGGCAGCACCCATGTTTTTCAGTGGAGGCTTGGAGAAGGGGAAGGTCTACATCTACAGAGTGACAGAGCTGGTGGGTAAAAACTGTAACAACAAATAGAGAGAGCCAGGACACACACAGAGATTAATCAATTGTGGACAAAGCAAACCAAGACACAGAATTGGGTCGACACCTGTCCAAACTCCAGACATACCCAGTAATTTCTAACACACCTCACCAGAAGTGTCCAATAACACACACCAAACCAGACTGTGTTGCATTCCAGCTCAACAGTTCAAACACTGACATGCTGCAGGCAGACATTTGACACATGACCTCGTCCAGATTAAATGTGGCGATCAAGTGAAAAAACTTTGCCATGCCAGTGTGCAGACTTTATGAGATGCGTAGAGTGAACTCAATAGGAAAGTATTCTGCCCCTTTCTAGACCTATTTCCAGCAAACCATTTGGAGGCAAGAAGTTTCTTTAATAGAAGGAAATTTCCCGGTGTTCCAGGTCTGTCTTGCTCATTGGAATAATAAATGCCTTCAGCTGTTTTGAATCCATTGAATAGGCATAGAAGAGGTATTTAAATATCTGGCGTGGCCCAAACCACATCACAGGTGGAAGACCAAGTTTAACAGTCAAAAACAAAACACAAACAGAAAGAAATCACTCTTTAAAAAGTCTGTCATCATCGAGACACGACTGCCACGTTATGGGCAATTAATAATCATGATGTGGTTGATTTAGGTGTTGCTGTCGATGCTGCGCGGTTATATTGACCTGGAAAACTATTTAAGAGATATTTTTTTATGTCTGCTTGTGAAACAGCACCTCACTAGAATAGATTTATATTTTCCTTCTGTTCTTCATTGAAAATGTCTGCAATCGTTTGATGGATTGGCAGGAAACTTTGTATTTTTTGCAAGTTAAAGCAGCTATAATCAATATTTTTACATCAACGCTACTTGATGACCTCTTGGACGTGAAAGGAGTCACTCAAAGTGATGAACCCACAGAGAGGTCTGCTGTTCTCCTCAGCTCTATGGCACTATAGTGTCCTTTAGCTTATTGTTTTGGTCTTCTGAAAGACCAAAGACTAAAGTCTGAACAACTTTAGGTTTTTTTTGTTTTGCTCTCACCACTCTCATAGCGTTGGCATCAGCTGAATGTTTATATTTTCTGTTTACTGACAAATTTGCTATATCAACTTCAATTATGACAATATGTCAATATTGTGTTTCTTGTTTGTTGCTGCCTCCAAGTAACCAAAAAAAAAAAGTTACTGTGCATTTGTCTGTATGCCAACGTTAGTATATATCTTAAAGCGCTGAGCCTCACAACCTCAGAGAGCTAACGTGGCCGTAGACTCTCTTTATTGTTTATCGACGATATATATTTTTCCTATTTCTCATTACTCAGCCTTATCAGAAATATATGTGGTGGTATATTTGGAGTGCAGTCAGAACAAATGATGAAAATGATTGTGAGTACAGGATAAGTAGAGCACAGATACATTAATACTGGGCTTCTTTTGCCCTGAGGGCTCTGACCTAAACTAAAGGGTTAATGTCTACAAGTTCAAATCTAAATAAAGTTACATAAAGTCTGGCAGCTTGTCAAGAATAAAATTCCATTCACTTCTAACAACAGTTTCACTTTTAACTCGCTCCTGGGCCACTGCAGACCGGTTGTGACCTTTCATGGCCTCACAAACCATATGTTTCAAATTTAAACAGCACCGAATATATTTTCCCCATTTCTCCATCAATCTCCCACTTTGTCACACATGCACACATCAGGTAGCCGTGAAGTGAAAGCTACCTTCCTAAATCAACTCCCTTCCCATTTATTCAACTGAAAAAACAAGTGATCTCATGTTTCGTCTGCCGATCCTGAATTATATTATGGACTAGGATGCCAAGTGGAGCAATGATATGCATGACTACCGATTGACTAAAGTATTTGGGTCCATTTTGCCAGAACGCTCTCTTTGAAAAATTTTCCAGCCGGGCAGTGGCTTTCAAAGATGTGGATATTTTCCATCTGACTTTACGCTGGCTAAGAATAGAACTTCAAATAAATATACTAAAGCTATATGGCCTTCTTTTTAATGACTCGGAGGTAAAATTCCTCACTTTTCTGTTGCCAGATGTTAAAGATATGAGTTCAAAAAGGCAGAATTAAAGGATTAGGTGGAAAACACAGAAGCTGATCCAAACTTCATCTCTTGTCTGATTAGACGGAAGATAAAACCTTTTCCTGAAATATAAATTACACCATGATCAGTTGACTAAAGTTCATTTTTGAGATAATTGAAACAACAAACTCTGCTGGATGAACAGTGTCTTCTTCTTGTTATGAGACGTCTAAATAAATGGATGACAGATCATTTGAAGACCATCAGCCTATGAATGGAAAACTGAACTCTGCCGAAGGCATTCGTCTGTCCATGAGAGGACATATGCTTCTGTTTCTCTTGCACAGCTTGTATTTGTTGTATGTATTCATACTGTATTCAGAGGTTGTCGATGCATGTGCATGTCACGTTTTGTTTGAATCACCAGGCTGTTTGCGCGCTGAGTCATGATTTATCTACTCTGTTTTCTAGTTCTCTGTAACACCTTAACGGATAATTCTGTATTTTTGACATTAGATGCTGTGAGTTACTTGTTGATTGTCACATGAATGCACTGACATTAGCTCAGGCATGATTTAGTAGAGGTAAATGTAAGCTCTGGAACATGGGGGTCTTAACAGAAACTGGTAGCTACGTCAACAAAAGTGGGTGTTGCAAATTTCTGAGGGGGTTGTTTGGACAGATTAAAGCTATTGTTTTTCTTGCAACATGTTTGAATTTCAAAATAAATAATATTAATTATAATAATAATAATAAAATATTATATAATATATATCCATCAATCCATTATCTATGACCGCTATCCTCGTCGCAGGGGCCTGAGGCCTATCCCAGCTGACTTAGGGTGAGGGGTATACCCTAGACAAGTTTAGACAGTTTATTACAAGGCACATAGAGACAAACAACCATTCACATTCACACCTACAGGCAGTTTAGAGTCACCAATTAACCTTTTATTTCTGTATGTCTTTGGACTGTGGGTGGAAACAGGAGTACTCGGTGAGAACCCACATAGACACGGGGATAACACACACACACCAGGAACCTTCTAGCTTGCTGGTTGCCTTGCTGGTTGCCACCCATATAATATATATTAACAAGCATAACACTGTAGAGATAGCAGACACATATACATTACTGGAAACAGCTCTACAACAGAGAGTAAAGAAACCACATATCTCAGCAAAATCTGAACTCTGTTTGGGAGGCCAAAACAAAGGTTATTAAAAAGGTTATTTCCCAAATGTAGCAGTCCAAGATACACACTGCTGCTGAGGGAATTTGGGACTAGAATGGAGCAAGTGATAAGATAAACAGAATGAGAGGTTGTCTAGACGATCTAAAAAAATAAAACTTACAAATATTTTATGATGTTGAAAGAGCAGTTTTTAAGATGTGTTTCTAGTTGGACATTCGCGTGAGTGCAATGACACAATTAACCAATTGGTATTTTAGCTAAAATTAGACCCAGGTTCAAAAATACCAACTTGTAGTTCTTATGATTGAGTCCAGTTACATGGACATAGTGATGCCTGGCAGGAGAATCAAACTTTGGAAATACATGAAAGGTTTTTGTCATGTTGTGTTGTGGCTTTAAAACGTTTTGTTTGTTGCATTTTTTTTTTAAATTTTTTATTTGTTTAGATGAGCAGCCAGCGCTCCCGCTGTGGGACTCCCCAACATTAACACCAAAGTAGTCACAAATTATTCTTCAAAGAAAAAAAACAGAAATTCTGAAGAAATTTCTGTCTTCAGACATCCATGAAGTGGAAACCACATGGCGAAAACAATTCATTACATTCTGATAGCAACAAGACTAGGATGCCTTGTGTTGCACATGAGCATTCTTTGAGATATGTCCAAAAAGATGATTCATGAAGTCATAAATAAGGCGACACAAACTTTACTGTCGTTATGTTTCCCTTCATCCCTCAGAATCGTTTCATCCTTGAAGGGGCGTTGGAGATCCATAATGGTGGCCAGAACGCTCGCTTTGGATCAGCGCTGGCTCCTGTCCCTGATCTGAACGGCGATGGCTTCAATGACCTGGTGGTGGGAGCCCCACTGGAAGATGATCACAAAGGAGCCATTTATGTTTTCTTCAGCCAGCACAACAGAATAATACGCAAATACAAACAGGTAGGATGTGTGATAAAAGTAAAAGTGGTAGATTCATGTTAATTTCAGTATACTAAAAAAATCAACTTGCAGAGACTTGAAATGACTTGAAACCGTTCAATATCCACACAAGTGAGGCGTTTACTTCTTCTGTTTCTGGTTGATTCATTTTTTGATTACCGTGTCATGCATAAATCTTCCGCCCAGGCCAAACAGGCTCACAAGACACCGTTATTTAGAAAAACAGACCAGAAACCAGAGGAGAAACATAAATATAAATAGCAACATAAATAAAAGAAAAGCCCCAGAAACCAGAATCGCAACATAAATTACAAATAAACCACCCTGACATATTTTTTCCAAGCTTTAGAAACAAAAGTAGACGACTTATAAGCATTAAAATTAAACAGCCATTCCAGTCTGTCGTCGTCAGAGCACCAAAACTGTTCTCAGTTATGAACAGTTATCTTCTTAACTTATTATCATCAGGACAATACAGAAGAAAATGTGATTCATTCTCAACATTTCTCAACTCCACCATTTTTCTTCAAGTCTGGCCAATTGTGTTAATGCTGCATGAGAAATGATTACTGTACATACTGTATATTACATATACATAAATCTCAGTTTTCTCAAAAACAGCATGAAGCTCTGTAGCTCATGAAGTGTTGTGGGATAAGAAAAACCTTTCAACTGATCCTGTAGGCTGACATATTAAGCAAACGATTCCACGGTTTATTTTTTATTGATCCAGGAATCCAACGCATATTATCATGAACAGCCAAAGTAGAAGCAAACTTATGAACGCCTAAAAGACAGCTGTTCTGTTAAGAGTCTGCTATATGACATTCTTTGAAATCCCTGAAGCATAATTTAATATAAGCGAGACACATGCATCATAAAGTTGCGAGTAAGTAAAATACCCAAGATCTTTACATATTTAAGACCTGTTGACAACAGACATAATATTCTCACACCTGAACCCAGCCAGACTTTTAATTCTGACCTCATAGGTCATAAATTCATCAAGAATAAACCCCAGATATTTATATTCAGGTGTATATTCCAGTGTTCAACTCCCCAAAGTTAAATCTTTTCCTACTGCTTGGAATACCTTTTTTTTCCTAAAATGAGCAATCTGTGATTAATTGACAACCTCCATTTGTAACACCAAGGCTTTAAAAAATGTGACGTATTTTGTAAATCATCCAGTACAGCCACTTAATCAAGGCTGAGGTTAGCAACAGGCAATGTGTCAGTGAGGGCAAACAAACAAAGGACGGGTACACGAAGGCTACAGAGCGTATAGACGATATACCGTCCTCGCAATGAGTAACGTCTTTTCAAAGCTAGACAGTTAGCTTACACTTGATGTCCTTCAAAAACTACAAGGCATGACTTTTCTTGTTGAAATAAAAAAAAAAACACCAATTAATTTTGTAAAACTGAAACAAATCACAAAATATAGACACACATTAAAATGTCAGCTCACGATTTTGGAGCAAATCAAAACAGTGCAAGCACCACATGGCGAGCAGGCTAGCTGGCACCTCACAGGCATGCTAATTATCAATTAGATTACACATGAACCAGTTTAGAGTAAAACAAATATAGCAAACAAGACACGTTTATAATGAAAATACTGAAACCAAAACAAATAGCTGCAGAAAACTCAGTCGCCTGCTCTGCCACTACTGTGGTCACATTGCCAACGGGTGGCAGTGCAGGGCACAAAAAACTATGCAATCAATTCTAAATACACTCAAAAGAGAGGGCAGAGCAGACGATGTAACAAAGGACTCAGGAAAAGGGCCAGCAAATATACTGAGGGGCAGGTGGCTGGTGGGGATCAGGTGATTGGAGATGATGGGAACACAATAACAGGAGAGGTTAGACATGAGGAACTGACAGAAAAGTCTGAGGCAGACTATGTGACAGACAGTACCTATAAACATTAAACACAAGCAGGTAGTTGCGGTGGAGACAATGGTACGCTTCAGTGTGTAAAATATAGTATTTACAGCAAAAGGATTTAAACATACAAAAACCAAAGACCACACAAAGCCTAGAGACACAAAGTTAGGTTATGTCGTATGTAGCACCTCGAAACTCTTTTCGCTTTTGCTAAGCTTAAGTAAACTAATTTAAATATACAGCATGTATTTACTATCATGGCTTAAACTTTGGACTGTGTTTCCCAAAACTTAACTGCACAGTTTAATTGCACATATTGCACAAATAATGACTTTAACCAGAACATTGTAAACTGTGGTTGTTGTTATTATGATCCTGATTTACTCAGATTTCTTTCTTCCTCTGTCTGTTCCTCAGAGGGTAGCAGCAGTAGATTTGGCTCCTGGCCTGCAGTATTTTGGCCGCAGTATCCATGGCACGATGGATATGAATAATGATGGTTCGGTGGATCTGGCAGTTGGATCTCTTGGTGCTGTTGTTCTCCTTTGGTTAGTATTTCACCCAGTGAAGGATATTGTTGTTGAAAATATAAAAGACAGGCTTCATCTAAAACACCTTTATGCCCTCACAGGTCACAGAGCGTTGTCCGGATATACACCACTGTCAGGTTTGAGCCCAGTAAGATCAACATCTTTGTGAAGGACTGTCAGAGAGGTGGCAAAGACGTGACCTGTATGTCAGCCATTGTATGTTTCAACATCACTGCCAGGACAGCCATTCCTCCCACACAGGAAATTGGTAAGCCAGTAAAAACAATCCACTGCTGTGGAAGCATCTTTGTAAAGTTTCCTAGTTCCTCCCTTGGTCTTTGCCTGATGTTTGGCTTCCTAAGGTTAATAAATAACCCTATTTCATGTATTAGAAAAGCAGAACCTTTTATTTATTATATCAAAGCTATAGATAAAAGAAGAAAAGTAACATTTGTCTTCCTTAAATATAGAACACTCAATCATGTTTAGTTTCTGAGACAAAGAGATGCATACACTGCCAGCTAGATTGTCAAACATCTGGATATTCTCATAACTTTATCAGATCATTTTTTATCGATACGCTCGAGCAGAGAAATTTATATTTTGGATCTGTAGTCGCGGTGTAGTTCAGCTGTTTTTTGGACTGTGGTGCATACCAGGTTGAGTTTTCTGAATGTACTGTATATTCTTCATGTCCTCGCTCCAGAAGATATTTCACCAAGCAGCTCCCTGTAAAAACTGTAATACATGCTTCCATTCAGAGTGGCACCAAAGCAAAACATTTCTTTACTAGCTGTAAGAGATTCTGATCTCACTGCCGTTTCACTGCCAAAGCTAATGCTGCTGCCTGCTAAACTGTTATATCTGAACCACACTGGTGGTATCAGATGTTCCTTTTATTGTGTGAATGCTGGTTGGAAATCATCTAAGTTTATCTCTGTTTTATTCTGCTTAAAAAGAGAGTTGTTTCTAATAGATAACTGAATCCTGCAGATTGATGTTGTGCCACCAATAGTAGCCCACCTGCATATAACCGCAGGGTTTCTCTGCTCATAATTTGTTTTAAAGAGACGCGATAGCGGCGTCCAATTTCACTGTGCAACAGGGTGGAGGATGCAAAGGTGCGGGCTAGCGTGTTCTGAGTTAACCTCTTGACCCTCCGACATCTTTATCAAATCTATCAGACGTGCCCAAACAGAGCAGAGAAAGAAGAGGAAGTTATCTTGTCCTCCGTGGTTGCATACAGTGGAACACATTTATTTAATTTTCCTCTTATTGTCGTGTCTGGCTAGTAATGCGTGGCAGATGTGCTGGTGTTTTTGAGTCCGCTCTGGTCTGTTGCATGAAATGGAACTTTTTTTCTCCGTACCAGTCAAGTTATTTAGGTAAATGCCTATTTACGGTATTTGAGAGTGTTCTCTTTAAACAAAAAAGGACTCAACCAACGGCTACAAATGTTGCTGTGCAGCCAAATGGCTCTTTAAAATTGGAAAGTTTACTACAGAACTACAGTCGGTCTCATCAAACCAGGAAAATGTTTTATAATAGCTGATACTGATAATTATGATGTGGTGAAAAGCTCCCAATTTAGTATCTATTATCTGCCCAGAACATTTTGCATAAGGCATTAAGACATTTCTCTCCCGCTCTCTAATTCTCTAGTTGACCCCAAACACTGTGCATGCATAAGTTCAGCCTTAGTACATTTTTCCTCGTGCCATGAAAACACGAGGCAATAAATGGAAAGCCTCTTAAACAATGTGGCTTGGAAATGTCTCAGTACTGAAACCAGAGGGTTTGGATTCCTGTATATGTTGGTCACACATTCATCATATGTTCAGAGTCAAGCTGATATTGCATTGCACTACAGTGATGTCATTTATCCTAGCCTGTTTGCCGCCATTTGTCAATTAGTCTGCACCAACCGATCGATCTTAGAGGCATTTTAGATTCCACACTGAAGTGTAATTTCTTAACTCTTCCCACTAGGAATCAAATATAACGTCTCCATTGCGGAGAGACGTTTCAATCCTCGGGCCATGCTGGACAACCTGACCATGCTGCAGCCACAAAACCTGACCCTCTTTCCCGGAGAAGAGACCTGCGAGCACATCTACTTCCACGTCATGGTGAGGCCCGATTTTATTTGTTCATTTAATTTTGTTTGTTTGTTTACATTTAAATCAATTATTCAGCCCTAGACTAATGTATCCCAGTTCTTCACTCTATTATTGAATAGGTGCTATACAGTTTATTGCTAGTGGAAAGAGTTTTGTGGAAGGTTAAAATGGTTTTCTGCTTTGACAAGAGTTCAATACAGAATTTACATAGTTCTTTCAATAAAGTGAGTCCAATTTTAACATTAACATAACACACAATTTCAGCAAAAACATATTTCACTCAGCTACCGTGTTATTATTGATATTGGTCTCCCACATTGGTCAAAAATGACACATCAGAATGAGGTTATAATCATATATTTTGAGCTTTTCTACATTTTGTACATTTGTGCAAACCTCCTGAAAGCAAAAAATATTTGGTTGCCATAGATAAAGTGCCACGATAGAGTAAATCCACAGACTAATCTTTGATTTTTAATGTTTTATATAAGGAGACCACAGATTATGCAAGGCCCATAGTGTTTGCTGTACAAGTGGGGCTTCAAGATCCAGACCAAGGACCAGTTCTAGATGACAGCTGGCCTACTGTTGTGAGGACTGAGGTGAGCTTCCTGATTCTATCAAAATATATGGAAAGGAAAGGAAAGGAGTACTTGTTTCTTTTACTTACAAAAGCTTGTCTCTTTGCCTAGCTGCCCTTCTGGAACGGCTGTGACGAGGATGACCGCTGCATACCCGACCTTGCATTGCAGAGTATGACCGACCTGATGACTCGAAAGTAGGTACACACATTCATCACAACACACAGACATGCTCTACTTACATACTTAAGTTTAAAATACAACTGCTCCTTTGATTACTTACGGTTTCACCTTTCTCTCCCTCTCAGTCAGTTTTGTGCGCAGCCCGTACAGTCTCGTGGTGCTTTCTGCCGCCATCTAAGTGAAGGAGGGACAGAGGGATCTCTGCGGGTTATCGAGGGAAACAGGAGGAGGATGGTGGTGGATGTCCGATTGGAGAACAAAGGAGAGAACGCCTACAGTGCACGCCTAAATATCACCTACACACCCAACCTACGCTTCTCAAGCCTCATAGTGAAGGTACCCCAAACTCGAGCTTTAGCTGATTTGAGTATAAGCTACCAATACTCTAAAAATCTAAACTGTTATTGTTTTTGATTCAGGACAACTCCGACATCAAAGTAGAGTGTTACACTGAGGACAAACTGAGGAATGAGAAGCTCTGCAATGTCAGTGCTCCCTTCATGAGGGCTAAAACTCAGGTGAGATATCAATTACATTATTTATTATTTAACGGTACATTATTTGTCATTAGATAATCTACTGACAAAACATTTAGACCTCAGTGCTGTTGTATAATGTGAAAACAGTAAAATCAAAATGATGGATTGGCAAATTTGTAGGTTTTTCACAGATTTTACAGCATCTGACATTTTGTTATCGGGTGCAGAAGGCCATATGTTTTAAGTGAGAATCATCATTTCTATAATAATCTGACTGAATAGAAAGCAGATGTAGAAGTTGATCTTTCCAACCATAAACTCATTCATATCAGAGTTTTCATACTGATTACAAAATATGATAGAAATCAGTTTAGATGCTTGCACTTCTGACTGAAATAAAAAATCTGGATACATGTCCGCAGCCCTGTCAGAGTAATCTCACAGCCCCGCATTGTGCCGCTACTCCGAAGCTGAAAAAACATTGACGCGGGTCATATTAGACCACAGGGGCACAAAACACATGCTGCAGGCTTTAGATGACCGTGACAGACCACAATGGTTAATGTAAGACCCACAAGCCGACCAGAGGAGCCCAGTTTAGTTCTGGTTTGTGAGATCCTTTCTTTCTATAGTCTGACATCAAAGTCTACAATGATCGACACTGAAACATGTATTCATCTCTATAACTATAGCAACTGCGGGTAGGAAGCAACTGTAATAAAAATATGACTTAATCCAACATTTTCTTATTATTACATCAGTTTAAAATCTCCCAGTGGTTTATCAAAGCAAAACAAGACATTAGAGATAAGACTCTTATCTCAATTTATATCCTCCAAAGTTAAAGGACGGATGGCTTCCACAAAGCACAGGATGTTTCCCACACACGTCATATTAGCTTAACCTGAAGACCTTAAAATTCATGTTACTTGTAGTTTAAGCAGGAAGTGCAAAAAAGACTGTGTTCATCAAAGCTGACAGAAAATATATTTTCATTAGCTACATAACTCAAGAAGGATGCACTTTTTGCTAACCGCTACATGCACTTACTATAATAAATTTGGAAAACAAACCTAGAGCCCCCTTTAACTGTACATCAGCTGTACCCAACAAACTCAACCCAAAGGTACAAGACCTCACATAAAAACTTAAAAACCAATACACAGAGAGAGAGAGAATTATAATATAGAATATAATTTAAATGTATTAGGTAATTGAAAGCATCAGGAAGAGCAAGTGCATGCCAGGTGATCAGCCATTCTCAGCATCAGTGGTTTTATGTGATCCTGAACGCTTTCAGAAGTCGAAGGCTTGCAGATTGTGTGAAAAGTTTTTACAGAGCCCCGGGCAGAGTATCTTTTTTTCTCCAGTGTGATACAGTTCAGTGCTTCCTTGATCCAATCTCCAAAATTTAGGGAGTAAAACGTGTTTTCATTCCAGAATAATGAGGCGCCTCACCAGCAAAGCTGTGGAAGCCTTTGGACCTTTAGCAGCGTGCCAGAGAGAGTAAATGAGATATTTCAAATACTGGCATAGCACTGGTATTTATATGGCAGTATGACCAGTTGGTTCGACATTGGGATGTGTTTGCAGTTTTTTTTACTATAGAATATTAATGCTAATTTTAATAAAAGTCATGGTTCATGAGTAGGCCTATATGCCACAGCCTTCCTCAGTGAATGAAACTTGCTCAGGCGCCATCCCATGACCTAACTTTTGTCACACGATATTTGACCATAAGCTATAAATGATCACTGGTTATAATGTGAATGAGGTTCACGTGATGGTACCTTTGTGTCATATTTTATGTGCTCTCCAGTTCAAGAATGAACCTCCACATTTCTCATGTGTTAAACGTTCGGTCAGTGGCACGAAAACATATTGGTGTAACTGAAAACCCTTCACTATGGAGTCTGGAGAATTTCTGGGACACAAGCCATAACATATGCTGAAAAAGTCCTGAAAGTGACTTTGCATGTTTGGAAAACATTTTCTTAAAGGTTAACATCAGTCGAGCAATGTCTTCTTCTTCTATACACTCTGAACATTTAAATTACCATCCTGCTGTCATTATCTCAACAACAGCAGCGGGGTCAATTGGACAGAGGAACCTTCTTTCTCAGCCATTTTCCCTCCGCTTTAGCCTGGTGCACCAGGTGAGACGGAGTGAGAAATGCTGAGAGTTTCTTTTCTCTCATCTGTTCCTAATTCTCACATTTAATTCTGCTGTTTCCGAGCTTTTCCACAGGCTTGTAATGTCAACAATATTTATGAGACTCTGCTCTTTCCAGTGTATTTTACAGCAGGGCATCAAGTTTTATTTTTAAGAGGGTGATGTTTGAATTAGCTCCGATAGGGATGACACTGATGCTACATCACGCAGTGAAATTAAAAGCCATTAAAACAGTGAGCGCATTATACATAAGCCATCTTTTCCATTGATGTCTTAACAATGATCTTTCTTTACTTTCTTCACTGATACAAAGTCTGCTGACGAATACTGAAGGAATGAAGTAATGAAGGTGATTGAAGGAGTTCATGAAATGTCCTAACCACGCCATTATCACAAACAATAGTCATCGCCTGGGTAACAAAAATATCACTGCATTTCTGCGTTAACGCTCCCCAACAACTGGACCAGGAGGACCCTGGTTGCCCCTTTTAAAACTTACTGAGTGATTCATATCCAGTCATTCATGCTGAACAGCATCCAGAGCCACAACGCTGATCTGCTCTGGTCGAGAGCCTTTTCAAAATGTGGCACAGAGTTAAACAAGGCTGATTGTACGCTGGTTCTGCTGCCAAGCCTACCCAAACCGCTGTTTAGCTGAAAGAGAGTAGGAACATCGAGGCAAGCTTTTTAAAATAGCCAGTTATCGCTCTTGTTTTGACTTTTCTGGTTACTTTGGACCTGTGTAAAACTAGAGTGTACTGCAGACTTTACTACTGCAGCAGCAAAGTGAGGTCTAAATCATCTCCTGTGTACACATTCGTGGTGACAAATGTGTTTTTGCTTCTTGCGGGCGTACACAGTGACACGGAACAGCAGTTGCCGCAATTAATTGCGTGATGTTGACAGCGAATGTGGCCGACTACATCAACTCCAGGGAGGAAGCTCTGCTGTGTCTGAATTTCCATGTTCAACTATGCTGGCGCACAAACATCCTCTAGCCACGGACAATCATGCCTTCCAAACCCATACCGCTCACATGCACGTTTGTGCCTGTGCATTCTTGTGTGTGTTTAACGTTCCTCTAAATGACGATCGCACAGATTCATCCAGTTATTCCGAGCAAAAAGATGAGCCTTTTCTTTTCTAGGACATTCATAACAAAGAAGGACAGGGGTCATTTTACATAAATGGGATGTGATTATCTGAAATCATTTTTGTATGTTTGTGCTATAACTGTGGGCTGTCAAGGAAGAGTCAGTCTATGAGGAGGAGGGAAACTACAGTAAACCTTGTTATGCATTCCTCTCCAGTCAGACAGCATCAGTCAGGATTTCATTACAGTATTGGAGGACTGTAAACAATGCTCCACTCTGCTGCCAATCAATCCTCCTCTCCTCTCCTCTCTTCTCCTCTCCTCTCCTCTCCTCTCCTCTCCTCTCCTCTCCTCTCCTCTCCTCTCCTCTCCTCTCCTCTGTTTTTGTTTAGAATTCCTCACAATTTTCCATTTTCTTAGACACCCGTCGTTTCTGTCTGTCTTCTTTCGTCTCTTTTCTGTCTCTGTGCATATCTTTTGCCCTGAATCTGACTTTAACTGGTAGTTGTGTGTGTGTGTGTGTGTGTGTGTGTGTAGTCACAGTTGATTTGTACTTAGAGCATTGTCCTCAGCTAAGGGGAAATTCCCTGGCTCTCTTTAAACAGTACAGTACCAACTGTGCAGCTGATGGCCTGGGGTCAAAGCCTGGGACTTACAGCAGGTTATTGCAGGCTTTACTGCTTAATCCTCAATGTAGGGCCTTTATTGCTGGACTGTTGGGAGGGTATATACAGCAACATAAATGGTTACTGTATATTTGATGATAAACTGGTCAAACAATTCTTCTACTTTATTTTTCTCCTCTCTGTGTAGGTATCATTTCGTCTGGAGTTTGAGTTCAGTCGTACCGTCTTCCTACACCACGTCAGGGTTATCCTGGAGGCTGGCAGGTGTGAACATTATACATCATCTATAAATACATGTCCTCTTTGTCTGTCCATAACTGTCCTGTGTCCTAACCGATGCTAACCAGGACATCCAAAAAATAACAATCAAGCATTACTTTCACTGTACATACCAACTCAAGATAAGATAAATTGCTGCAATTGCACTTGAGCTACAAGGTTAAATATTTTAACTGGTGTGTCCGCCTGTAAACTAAATATTTTTGTCTCGTTCTCTCAACAGCGATGGCGAGGAAATTACCACAACGGATAATTTCAATGATATCTATTATTCACTGAAATACGAGGCAGACCTTCTCTTCACTAGGTTGGTCATTTTCTCAGCGTCCTGCCAAACAATGCATGTTGAGGTGATTTGCAGTGAACTTGGAAGTGCAAGTAACTGGAACAAAGTAATTTAGTAGAAAATATATCAGTGTGGGAAAATAAGTTTCTGATACTCGAGCTGGAATGGGGAGTAACTGTGTTATCGTGTATTCAACTTCACAAAATATGCTTTAAAGCTCAGATAAATGCCCAAATTAATGCTTCTCACATACTACTTGTACATTGTTTACTTCAAAAGGGATTCAAATCCAACTCGGTATGATATCAAATCAGAGCTGGCGCTGGAGGAGCCTGGAGTTATCGGTCCCCCTTTCAACTTCACTTTCCAGGTGAGAGCCAACAGCATAATCACCATTACTTTAATTTACTGTGCATTAAAACACTGCTTGAAAATAATAATCACAATGAACTCCTTGTTGTCTCTCAGATCCAGAACCTTGGATACTTTCCGGTGAGGGCTCTGCAGCTGAACATTGAAATCCCAGAAATGACAAAAAATGGGAACCAGCTCCTGCAGATATCAGATTTTTATATTGACCAGGTGAGAGTGAGGCCTCAAAGCTAGTCTCTGTGATTTAAAGTCAGCAGGTTTAACTTTCTACAGAATAAAAGCACATTCTTCTATTTTAAAAAAGAACAGTTGAATTGGATAAAACACACTAATGCTCATTTTAATACACACGGGGGCTTTGCTATTTCAGCACAGTAACTTATGGGGGCTAATGTGCTAAACTTACAATCTAATGGACATTAGAGTTACCTTTAATTAACTGAGCCAACTGCCCAGGGTCAAGACTCAACTGTCAAGCTTAATTGACCATTAGCTCAGCCCTGTCCCTCTTAGTTTCTGTTGTTTAGGTGAGCTTACTGATGCCTAATCAAGTTGGAGTAACCATTATCCAGCCCTGTCTCTTCTCTTGTTGCCTGTCAAGCTTTCTGTCCTTACGCAGCACATAATGCAGTTTATAATGATAAAGAATCATTTTCTAAACAATGCAGGGTCAACTATGGTTTCAGGCAAAGGTAGACAGAAACAGGCTTCCTATCCCTAGTGGGTTGAGCTAACGTGAGCTTAGTGAATGGGAAAACAATGTCTCCAGCTGACAGATTTTATCAGCAGTAGCTGGCTATATAATTAAGATAATGTTAGCTCCATGGGTCGGTTAAAGAGTCATCTCCAGATGATTTTTTATGTTTTCATGTGACTCATTTTAAACTCTGAAATACACACTTAATGGTTAAATACATGATGTCATGCAAAAAGGCTAAAACTGCATGTCTTAGGCAAAGTTTGTAGAGTAGTGCTAGCATGAGTATGATAATGATATGAAACAGTTATCCCAGCCTGACATTGTTTGGCTGCTTAGCTCACCTGGAAAAGCAAGACAGAAGTTACATTTATAGATTACTGTTGGTATGTTTGTACAGTATGTTGGTCGGGGTAGGTGGAAATTTGCTATAGTGTTACCTTCCACTAGTGGGAAAATAGTTGACAGTGTTTGTGCTGTGCAGACATACAGACATGAGATTGGTATCTTCTTTACCTCCCAATATGTAAAACTATTCCATTAGCTAAACCCTTTCTCTGCAGACATGAGGCTGTAACATACTAACAGGTACTTCTATTCTCATGTCACACCTCAGAGAGACGGCACACACTGTTTACCACCTCAGCATGTGGCACAGAGCAGATCGTCACCCGAGGACCTTTCCCGCTTCTCCCGCTTGGTAAAGTACAAACCAACCAAATTCCCAAATAAGATTTGTTTTGGGCCTGGTTTATTTCTGACGGCTGCTTTCCTCACACAGAACCAATCAAACACCCTCACGCTGCCGATCCAATGCACTGTCAATGTGGCCTCCTACAGAGAAATCGCAGTTAGAATCACAGGAGCGCTTCGATTAGATACCTTACACGCAGTGAGTATAAAACTCCAAACGTGCATGCATAAAATTGGGAGACGTTTGAGAGCTTCATAATAACATCATCATCCATCTTAGTGTTATTCTGTTTTAACTCTGTTGCGATGACAGCTTTGTAGTCCTTCAGCCGTGTGATGTGTTTGTGAAAACTGGCAGCATATTTTGATTTCCTCTCCAGCTGAAGTTTAAAATCTTGGAACTGGTAACCAGTGCATCGGTGGAGCTCCCCTCCTCCAGCCCCATGTTTTTACACGAAGAGAGGCCTGTCAGACATGTGAGTCAACAACATCTAATGCTGTAAACTGCCTCTGTCTTATCCTCTCCATGTGTGATTTGTGATTACAGAGATCAGAACAGCCTTCAAAACGTATTTGAATGGACTGAAAGTATTCAAATAGGATAATATCTATTTCTGTAACACTTATAAACAAGAATATATTTTGCTGCAGTGACCCCTGCATGATATTAGTGGGGCTGAATTAAAGCAGGCGCTGCATGGCTGAACTCTTGCAGAATCAGACAGTAAAGGTTAGGTATTGGATCACACGTGCTGTGTGGTGCTTAGGGACCGAAAGGACCCAGCGGCACAATATGTAAAGGTCTGGACTCATACGCTAATCTTTGCTGCCATCTCTTGGCCAATACCAACATCTCTATATTATAGTTTTATGAGCAAATACCTAATGATTACTTTTAGCTGACATAAGCTGTAAATGTTGGATTTTGTGGTATTAATGAGTCTTAACGAGTTAAGGAAGAAAAATTGCATCAAACAGTAAAAGTTTTAATCTTTGTTGGGCCTGTTGGCTAAAGTCTGGATTTATAATCCAGTATAATCATTATCTCTGCGTGGAGTGCATTATTATTGCCTGTGAATGTCACAGCTGCTTCATGTGTAGCATTTGTAGTCTTTCGAGACTTCTCTTGAGATATTATATACATTATATTTTCATGTTAGGTGAACAAATAAAGTCAGAACATACAGTGTGTCTCAAAAAGAAATGAGATTTTCTAATCTAATGTTTCAAATATCATCTTTTCTCAGATAATATTGGAGATCAGGAAGGAGGGAGATTACAGAATCCCTACCTGGATTATCATCGGTAGCACGCTGGGAGGACTCTTATTGTTAGCCCTGCTCAGTCTCGCTCTGTGGAAGGTAAGTCATCACATCATGGGAAAATTAGATTAAGTGTATGTCTTGAAGACTGCATGGAGACTGCTAAAGATCAGGGTGCCTCTGCACTGCCGTTTTTATCTACAGTGTATGATGGCATACTGTTCTATTCTATTTAACCTGCAGTCACAGGAGTGTTGCAGTGCAGTCTTCTGCTGCCACCTTCTGGTACAGAATAAAATAACATCTGCAAACACAGATAGAGAGGTAACAATCTCACAGCGGTGTCATTAACTGACAGACTGTCACAGGATTTCAGTGTGAAAACAGTGTTTATGTAGCCAAGGACAGCCTCATATCTTAAAAAGAAGAGTTGAGCTGCACCGTTGTCCCGTGGTTACCCCTATACAGAGAAAAAACACAGAAAACTGAGCCACCAAACCACGTGAGTTCCTTACATGTGCATGTTCTCTACTCTGAGAAATAATGGCACAGCTATACTGTATGTGGAGTCTTAATTTAAAGTAAAGGCAGCCTCACATGCATGGTCAACACAGGAGCCATTGACTAAAACGGAGAATCTAACCCCAGGCGAGCAAACAACATAAATCTCATGCTTTTCTCTGAGGCGAAGCTTTGTCATTGAATGTTCACAAGACATTAGCAGCATCCTTTCACATAGAAATTACATTTCAGAAATCAGGCCCTCTTCTCTTTTAAAGGCAAAGCAGCGGAGGTTTAAGTGTGTAGCTGCATAAACACAAACGTGTTGTTGTTGTCTGTAAATAATATTATAAAGACTATACCTGCTCTATATGACTGGCATGAGACAACGTCTGTTATGATCTGGCGCTATATACATAAACGTTTTGCTCATCGGAGTGCTAATTTGCTTCTTAGGACTGCGTTAGTGTGTACAGACTGTGTTTGAGTGACATCTCCCTCATTGTCCCGTTAGCTTTTTGCACAATTTACACTGTTGTCATATTTATTAACCCAACTCAACACAGTTTAAGCAGAGGACTTGTCACTTAGAGTAACTGAAAACACCCATGTAGCTGTTCAGCAAAGTAAATGAAAGAGCAGTTAAGGAAATAAATCAGTCATATGTACAGGCAAATTTAGATTTTTATAGTTTGGGATGCTAAATGCGTTTTTCGCTGTGTTTGGTTTTGTAGCTGTAAATGCTCTGACAACATATGTGACAAAGAAATCTCAACCCAAGGCCCACTTACATGTGAAAGATTGGTCAAATATACACCACTGTGTCACTGATCAAAGACTGTCAGATGCGGTTGAATTCTCAGAAAAAGTGGACCTTAAGTTCAGGTCATTTTATTACTCGTACTGACCCCAATTTGTTGAATGAACTTCCATACACAGTCTTATATTTTTAGGCTGAACCTTTCCATGCTTCACTGCTCTCCCCCTCTCCAGCTCGGCTTCTTCCGGAGGCAGAAGAGGAGAGACGAGGACGAGCAGGAGACAAACGGGAAAGTGGCCGAAGAACGGTAACGCAGGCTGAGGGCCCCCAGCAGACACCTTTTCCACAGGGGACCCGACACTCAGGGACCAACCCACCTCCCCCTGCTCCCCAACAACAAAGTGGCACCGCATAGACAGCTCCGCGTAACCGCTGAAGCAAGGCTTGTTCAGTGCACTGGATCTGTCCCACGCCACAACCCCTGACCCCCAAGAGTCAGCACTGTCACACTCACTTAGCATTCCTGCACTGTTGCGACATTTGGGCCTTCTTTGTCTATGTATTCCACTGCCCTCTGTGTCGTAAATTTACAGATTTTTGAGCTCTCATTTTTCTTGGCTTCAGCCTGGAGCTCTGGTGCTTTTCCTGGCCGTTTGGAAAGAAGAATAGAGCGAGCTTTGATCAATCTGTTCCAAGAATTTCAGGCCAAAATTTGCCCTTGAGGCAAGTATTAGTCAATCACTCTTTTGTCTCTTCCTGATGTATATTTATTTAACTCTTATGGTAAATTTTGAAATACATGAAAAACCTCAAGGGTGATTTGCCACCCAAAAGCTACCGCAAATGTAAAGTTACTATACTGTATATTGAATTCGATGTTTAAAAGATTTTATCTGCAACATGTTCAGCTCACATGCATAATAATTTATGAAGAAACAAAACTCAACTAAAGTCGCCAGAGTACAAAGAAGTTCTTCTACAGAGGAGAATCTTCTAAAACTTGCTTCCTCTCTTAAGAGATCACACCTTTTCCTTTAATATTTTCATCCTGGAAAACATGCAGGATGACCTTTAAACATTTGATGCACTTTTGTACAAAATTAACTTGAATTTTGTAAATAGTCAAGTACCTTTTTATACCCTTTCATATATTATAATGGTTTTCAGTATTTTCCACAGGGTTTGTGGCATTACTTTGTAACTTAAGCAACAAGGCAAATGAAACAAGTCAACTTTGTGTTACTGAACCTGTTACGAGACGTTGCATGCCTTTTAACATGCACTGCATCAGAGCAAAAGGATGTGCACAAAACACTGCAGGCAACATGGATTTGAGCAAAGTAAATCTTATGAAGAACTGTAACGACTTGATGATCATCAGATTCCATAAAGATGAGTCCAGTAAATGCACATGCTTACTCACAGTATGTCAGCACCCTCCTGGTGTTACCAACGAATGTCAGTTTGTCCTGGTTGATGAGGTGTGAAGAGCTGTTATACGCCTACAAATAAATCATTGTATATGTCTGCAAGTGTCTTTTTAATCAACACCTGAGGTCATTTTTGTTTTCAGAGGGAGAAATTAGGTCGTAGTGGTGAAGGTAGAGGTACTGGTGAGGTTGTCGATTGCAACCATCTGACTACTGCTCACCTCGCCCTCAACTTTCAAGCATGCAGGAGAAACTATGGTGGCCAAGCAGCAACCTCTGTGGCTGTGAAGTAAAGTCAATGCGTAAATGCCAAAAACTGCAGCTCCCCGAACGGCCACTTCACAGCCACTACACAACTTCACAGCAGAAATGAACATGTTTAAAGCCTCGTACAACGTTAAGTGGGTGTCCTCACAGACAGCTTGTTTAAGCACCCACGCATCATTCAGCCCATCTCAGGCCCATCAACGAGCCACGTCTTTACCGATTTTCAGATTAACCGGGAGGCGGAAGAAGCAGGATTGCCAAGATGACAGCGTCTAGTACCACCACATTCTGAGCGTCAAAACAGCTCTTCAGAAAGAGAAACGTAGTCACGTAGTCACGCATACAATGTTCATTTCTTATATTGTCAATGTGTGAAACACAGAAAAAATGCAAGAGGCCCTATTTAGAACCAGTGTTCTAATTTCCAGCTGATTGTACACCAATGAAATCATAGCTCTGGATATTTTATTCAGTTTCTGCCATATACTGTAAATATGGCAAAATAACTATATTTAAATTTAAACTATTTTGTATTGTTCCATTGATTATAGGTTAAAAAGGCTTTGCAAATCATTACATTCTTTTTTTATTCACTCAGTGTGCTAACTTTTTCAGAATTGGGGTTGTTGATTTCCCATGATGCAGCCAAGTCTGAAACCTCAGGTGTGACGGTTATTTTCGTATTTGGAAATTTGGAGGCCACAGGAGACATTATGTTTTCACAGACGGGAGTGCTACTCCACAGTATGAGTAAACTGACCTTTATGTGTAAAAATCTGCAGCGTTTATCTCTGACTGCCGCGCAATATAGAGGACAGTCTGATTAGACTGATTAGACACTATTTAATTATTAAATAATCGAAGTTAATGATGTGGTTTAAGTCAGTCGAGTCATTTTTTCTTGAAAAAAATGTTTTAAGGGAACAAAAAAAAGGGATTTATAATAAATTATTTTTGTAGATTGGTTATTCCTGACACTAAAATGCCAACAGCATCAAAACACAACACGCATGCATGTGAATTTTAAAGCTTCAGTGTGTGATAGGTAAGTAAATAATGTGTAGCTTTGAGCCAGGATTAGTAAAGAATTAAACCGACAGGTTTGCCACATGGGTCCTAACTCCTTAATGCATTATTTTCAGCATCACAAAGAACAATTTGCCTTCAAGCACAAAGATGAATGTGTGACCACCTGCCGACCAAAGCTTTTTAAAACCTACAGGGTTTGTTTGGACTACAGCTCTGTGAATTAAATTAAAAAAAATCAAATTTAAAGGCAAACCAGACTCATTTTAAACTTTGAGTTTAAAAAAAAAATATATATATATATATATATATTTATAATTCCAAGACGTGCTTTGGTTTAGTAAAAATGTCATTTGTGTGGTGAGGAGCAGGTTTGATTCACTCAGCTGACACCAGCTGCCCACCTGCCGCTGACAATGCTACAGTGAAAACATATTGATCCCTGAGGGGGAAATTACATTGTTGCAGCAACAAATGTAATAAGATTCAACGTGGAGAAAAAAACAAAACAAAAAGGGAAAGCAGACACACGAACAGAATTAGAGATAAGCAACAGAACAATGCATACCAAACACAGCCAGCTCACTTAAAAATGTGGTGTTATGTAAAACAGGCTCAAAGAGTGAGACATACGTGACAGAGTATGGATTCATTTCTGTGCTCCGTTTTCTGTGGATTGGAAAATATGTGAAATATGCGCTGCATAACATTTAACACTTGTGAATGTAACGCTTGAATATGACAAATCAGGATGAATTCTAATTATTTAATCAAAATCTGTGCAATGACTTCAGCCAAACCAAATGGAAACCTAATGAATAATCAAACCCAATTAATAAAAGGAGCGATTCAGGATACAAACTTTCTGTGCACTGACATTGTCAGCATGATAACCCGCTCATTAAATGCTATGGTTTGCTGAAATATCAATGAAAAGGTACGGTAATAAAAATTCAAAATGCCCTGAGGTTATACAGTATGAGTGTGTGTGCTAATGACACAGGAGGCATGCTGTACATGACAGAGTATGAATTTATTTCTGTGCTCTGTTTACTGTGCATTGGTAGAAATATGTGCTGCATATGATTAAAAACATGTTAATGTAACATGTGAATATGGGAAATCAGGACGAATGCTAACTATTTAATCAAGGTCTGTGCAGTGACCTCAGCCAAACTAAATGGAAACCTCTGTGGAATTAATAAAAGGAGCGATTCAGGATACAAACCTTCTGTGCGCTCATTAGCACTTTAACAGTTTGCCAAGATATCACTGATAAAGTGCATAAATGTAACCTCATAACGCCCTGCAGCAACTATTTTCACACACAACTAATATAAAAGTACCCAAATGGAATTTTAGTGAGATAATTTAGTCAGTAGGATGATATTAAAAACGGTTTATTTACCTACAGAAATAATATTATTCATCTTAATATCACTCTATATCCCCCCCTCTCTCTCTCTCTATATATATATATATATGACATATGAGGCATATGTGTGGCATATGTGTGTTCAGTCTTTGAGCTGTTCACCGGCTGAAATGACAGTAAAGTGAGGATGATCCTCCCGGTGTACATGAATCAAATGAAACTTTCACCAGGCTTACACCTCACAGCTGAAGTCAGAAATTAACCCAGTGAACTGAAACTTATAAAATATCACTGAGTACAGTCCAGTTAATTCGTTTGACGTGGACTTTATTAGAGCAACTTAAAGGTGCAATCTATGTTTTAAGGAGAAGACTGGCTTTAAGGATTCCTCTATTCTTTTAACACTTTTGTACACAAATATGCCTGAAATACAACCACACACACACACACACACGTCATGTAAATGTGGAGAGATGATCGAGTGATGGGCTGGCATGTAGCGGCGCTCTGGACGCAGTTCTGGGGTTTGTTGCCTTGCTGAAGACTGAGGACTGGCAACCAGTTCATGCTCCATACTGTGGTCTGCTGGACTTGAACCAACCACTATTAAGTCTCAAGCCAAGACCCTGTGGAGGCCGCCCAGTACATGGACTAACTCTGCATAACAACTAAATCTCTGGTGTGGTTAGACCTTTATTTACTCTGAAACATTTATACATACGTCAATATTTACATCACTAAACCAGAAAATGTGATCAGACTGTAACACTGAATTTTTAGTGAAGGTAGAAACATACAGTACATACTGATCCACACCACCTCTTGTACAGCTACTTGTATCTCAGGTAAGTTGCAGCACTATATAGAGAATATATGTGTTGAATTATGTCTTTATTGAAATAGTGCTCCTCATATTTGGCCTAAAACATAAAATATTCAGTATGAGTACTTTCTGCTGTCTGTCCTGGAGGAGTGTTGCCTCCTCTTGTTGCCCTTTCTGTGGTTTTTAGGGGGAGTTCTTCCTTATCAGAGTCGAGGCTTAAAGGATAAAGGGTATGCTGTGCAGATTGTAGAGCCTCTGAGATTTTGGGTTAAATACTGTAAATATAATTGACTTGACTGAAGACATCACACAGACCAATACCATGGACTGCTCATAAAGCAGTCCATGGTATGGTAGCATAAATCTGCAGTTTGGACACTTGTGATCCTCACTGTGCACCATCCCTGCAGCATATCATAAGACAGGCCATAAGGACAAGAGAAGAGGGGCTCGGACAGACACTCATTAGCTCCCAAACCTGGCCAAGACCCAGATGCCTGCAGCCAGGAGACAACAGCCTGGGGCTCTGTTATGTTTTGTTTGCTCAATCATCTGAGGGGGGACCTGCACCGCTGCCGAATGCCAAGTGACAGCTGGAACCTCTGCAGCCATTGTTAGTCTTTCTCCCGGGTGACCTGAGACAGTCTGTGTGTTTGAGTATGAATTCGGCATTAATAGCAGCGCAGGTCGAACATGATGAAAAGGTGTGTGAACACTACATGGATTCATGTAGACGTGAAGGTGTGCCATGTGCTCCCCCTTTATTTGTGCACTGTTCCGGTGCCAAACTCAACAATGCATGCACATGACAAGTTTTTCCTATTAATTGTTGCCAAATGAGAGAATCTGCTTTTAGAAATGCACATGCTGTATTTGACAGGGCGGACAAACTGTGCACATTTGTATTTTTAATGATCTCCAGTGTAAAAACAGTGCATGTGAGAAAACATACAATATATAGACTTTTTTTTTGTACATACAGTAGAACATGATGACATTTTTTTTACAGACACGATACAGAATAAAGGATAACTGTACATGTCATTCTTCTACTTACATCATCAACAATGCCTCAGCACTGTGAAGTCATGTGATATTTATAGCATCGTTTTGTAAATTGAAATCAAGCATAAAAGCACTTGTCTGATGGGAAAAACCAACATCTTACTGCCTCATTTACAGATTTACAGACAGGGGAATAGAAAACATTGCAACCTTGTGATTTTAATTTAATCGTCAAATCCATTAAAGGTCATTTTACATAACACAATTCCACGTTTTGCTGGGACTCATGTGTCCAACATCCAGCCATGTTACCGACGTTTGTCCCGTCCCTGTATCCCGGTCTCTCTGTTCCCACGTTTATTGTCCATCCTCTCTGTCAAGTAAAGTCACAAATATCATAAAAGTAATCTAAACCGAGGGCAAAAAGAAAAGCTACGTGCCTCTGCATTTTAGAGGAGAGAAGAGAAATTCAGCGCACGTCGGCTTTGTCCATCAGTGGAATCAACAAATAATCTGTTGACAGTTTGGCAGTTTCAGAAATTAAATGAATACCACTCCACACGTACATACGTGCATGTCATGCTGACAGACACATGATAAAGTGCACCTTAAATGTGTGTCGTTACAAAATGTTCACATTTGGGACAATAGCGAAAGCATTACGCATGAGAAATGACATTTAAAGGTGGACAACCAGAGCAAAACACTGCAGCCGCATTTAGTTTATTTCTCTATTTTCCACCAGAATGATGTTATCGGTTGTATGGGATTATTTTGGAGCTTGATAAGCTTTTACGGTCTAAAATGGACAGCGTGTACTCTCCATTGTCCATAATTTGGAGAGGAACGACTCCCTGGGTTTCTCCAGAGCGCGTCGCGCATCCCTTGTTGGCAGGTGGAGTGGAGACTCTCCAAAACAAACCTCTGAGCATCTTCCTGATCTCTGGCCTCATCAGACAGTAAAGCACCGGGTTCAAGCAGCTGTTTGCGTGCGCCAAGCACACAGTCACCGGGAACACGTACGTGTGCACCATGTAATATGATTTATCCCAGTTGACTGCGTTAAATTTGACCAAGACACCCCAGAAGGTGATGGCATGATTTGGCATCCAGCAGCAGAAGAAAGACAAAACCACGATAGCGACTGATTTGGTGACTCTGGATCTCCGTTTTGGGTTGCTGCTGTCCATGCTCCTCCGTCTTACGAAGCGCAGGAGCATCAGATAGTTAACACAGACTATGAGCATCGGGATGATGAACGCTATCAGTATTTTCTGGATGTGATAGAGGGCGAGCCAGTCGTGCCCTTCGGGAAACTTGAGGAGGCAGAGTTTTTCTCCAGCGACCACAGTCACGGTGGAGAAGATAGTTGTCGGGGCTGTGGCCACTGTTGCCAACACCCAAAGCACCGCGCACACCCACTTCACACACCGTGACCTCCTGTAAGATTTTTTCTTTAGGGCCGAGGCGACAGACAGGTAACGGGTCACACTCATGGCAGTGAGAAAAAACACGCTGGCGTACATGTTCATCACGGTGACCGAGAGGATGATTTTGCACATGGCGTCTCCAAACGGCCAGCTGAAGTCCAGCGCGGTGTCCACAGCCCAGAAGGGCAGAGTGAGCACGAACTGGAAGTCCGTAACCGCCAAGTTAATGATGAAAAAATTAATGGTGGACCTCTTTCGACCCTGTCGTAATCTCATGAGGAAGAACACGAGCAGGTTCCCCACCAAACCCACTGCGCAAACTACAGAGTACACCACGGAGATGAGTATCCTCAGGACGAGGGTGCCGTCCGCGCTCACATCGATGTCTTCAAAACTGAATTTCTCATCACCAGACGAACTTCGGTTCATTGCTCCAGTGTGGTTAAATATTTCATCCATCTTTAAAGTTATGAAGCTGGACTCACACCAGGCGTCTTCTGCGCGCACAGGCTTTTAGACGACAACACAACACAGACTCCCCATGCGAAAGTGTCTCAACTCTTTATCCCCACTGAATGAATTTGTCTGCTGCTTTTATACAGGTGTGTCGCTCCTTTGCTGAGCCACGATTGGTCGAACAAAACGTGACAGAGAAGTCACAGAAATGAGCCTAAAGCATCCTGGTCTCCATGAATTTATGTTCATCTTTCACGTCATGTCAGCTCATTATGCCTGTGACGGAATACACCGTCACAGACATAATGAGCTCACGGATTGAGCCTGAATCAATAGAAATAAAATAACAAAGGTATTAAAACTTGTTTAGCTTTGTTGGTAACTGGCACACCATCCAAACGATTCAAACTTTAAATAAAAATTAATGAGAAAAAGATATGTGCAGGTAATTGCCATCTGTTTCTTCATGGTTGTGCACCCGACTTCTGTTACAAAATGTCAAACTCCATCTTTGTCAGCATGATCACCAGAATCAGTGTGCGTCTTTGCGCACCAGTGCTCCATTATTAAAGCACACAGACACATTATCCTCGCATCGACAGTGCCTTGATTCCACCACTAGAGGGGGCGCCAAGCTCAGCCAGACGAAGACTGATAATGAAGTAAAACACTGATGTAGTTTAGTGAGATTTTTTTTTATATAATATAGAGTCGGTACAGCTTGATCGATAACGTGAAAACCGGTTTGAGACACTTTCTCTGCAAGAAGTTAAAAAGCATCTTAAGTTTAAGACGTTGTGTTTACATGATGCATGTGTGTTCAGGTTTTTCAAATGTTTTCCAGACTAATAACTTTACTTTCCTGCACTCATTTGTGGAGGTTTTGTCCCAGAGTTCCCACTGTCTTCCAGTTTTTATTCCCAAAGCGCACAGGGAGGTCCAAACGGAAGCTCCTGATCTGTAATCATTCCTCTGACTCCAAGTGAATGCAACAATATCCTTATCTGACCCACTGAAAACCCGAAGGACCTCAGTTTCGGGAGCAACTGCCAATTGGATTGAAGTATTGGATTCAGTTTCTTGGAGTAGCATTCCCCTTTAAGCCTCCAGTGCTGCTGAAAGATAGCCCCCATTGTCTTAAGTCCACCCATCTGTGGGGGTGGCTCTGCGAAAGTTTGCAGAAGAAATTTTTAAACTGTCACTGGCTGTCGGTAGGAGACTGATGGAGGACAGAGGGGACTCGTAAGCAAACGTTAACACCGACATACAAACAAGTCCTAAAAGAAAAGACTGAGAATGCAACAAAAGCGCCCCGTGGAGGCAGACGATGATCAGGCCTAAATTGGAGAAGTTTGTTGGGACTGTCACAGTTTAAGTGCATGGTCGCCACAAAGCGAAAAAGTGTGCATCCAGCTCAGATGGGAGTCATTTGAATTGTCAATCGACGCTGTGTGAGAAAGGCATTAAATGCTTCTAAAATTTAGGCTACCGTCCTGACAAAATGACCCGTTTGGACTGCGGGCTTCACGCCTTTGGACAAGGAGTCTCCCCCATTCACTTCTTCATCGCACTTCTGATGGTCCTGGAAAACTGCAAAACGTTTGGATTACCACATGAACCAGGTTAGTCGTGATTGAAAACAAGAACAAAAAGTTTGAATTCATGGATTTATGGCATCACTCTTCTCCTGGATATTGTGGCCGCTTTTGTTGTGCACATTTGTTTCAGAGCGCATCTAATTCAGCCCAGTATGAATGCAGAAACGAGCCAACAGTGCTCACTGTAGAGGGCCGGCCAGCTGTGACTTGTGTTTATAAAGTTTTGGGCAGACCATAGCAATTAGGCCCACGGTTTTTACAGCATAGTCTGGTAACTGGAAAGATCTTCTTTCCATTGAATCATCCGAGGTTCATGCCCCATGCAGGCAAGCATCTACCCTGCCCTTGAGCTGTGCTGCAGAATCCCTCTGCAGGGCAGCTGCCACTGACCTCTGATCCTGCCAGTTGAGGCCAGGAAACAGAATTTTTCTTTGGGAATCTACAGGATGCATTATTATTATCCTCATAATGGAGCTTATTTTTCCACTCTCACTTTCCAGTGTAAGTGTGGGTATCATCACATCAGGGGATTAATCCTCTCTTGTCTTTTGTAAGGACACACTCATGCTGCCTGCACTCCCTGCACTTTCATCCTCTCAGTCTTCCCATTAGATTTGCGGTTTGGATGTTAAAAAAAGTCAGCGCTCTCCTGAGATTACAAATACAAGCAAGAACAAGTAGTCTGGATGCACTCTGTCTCATCCTGTATAAATGAACTGTGAGCCCTTGAGAGAAAAAACAAAGTGCTGTCAGGGATTATAGACAAGGATGTGTCACTGAGGGGAAGCACCTCCAAAACAGTAACGATTTCAGGTGATACATGTTGGCACAGGATCCCCCAAAGTTTATTTTTATAATGACTAAGAACCCAAAATAGAAAAACACTGGAACAAGACTTGGCACAGAGATGCATAACTGTATTCAGTGTAGTTACATAAGTTAAAGTGGGACAAGGACACAGCCGTCTTAATACCAATGCAGTGGGCGTGCATCAATAGGAAACTGATCAGTGCTGCTCATTTTTCAGAGGAACACTTGGCAGTCACTTAAAGGCCCCTTGTGGTACCAGACCCCACATTGAGATGACATGTTTCCCTCAGTGTCCTTTTTTTGCCAGTATGATTATTTCTGATTAATATAAACCATTTTAAATTAAATTTTATATTCCTTCTCCTTCCCCAAGGCAAATAATTACTTGTAGACCTACAACACAGGGCACAGCTGCTTAATAAAAAGTTGTAATTAAGTGGTTTGAATTTAAATTAAACATCTTATAGGATACTTCATGCATGGAGAACTTTTAAAAAAAAAAACTTTCCAGTAAAATAATCGTCACATACTGAACAGAAAAGCACTCATGAAGGCTGCATAGGCGTATAAATAAATATAAATATTTACATCTCGATCAAGATCTGGAACAGTTATTTGATTGGGTGATGGCAGTCATAATTTTTGCAATAAATCAAATCATTTCACCGGAATGGGGCGGCACATTGGTGCAGTGGTTAGCACTGTTGCCTCACAGTAAGACGGTTCATACTTTGGCTGGGGCTTTTCTGTGGGGTTTGCATGTTCTCCCCATGTCTGAATGGAGACAGACCTCACCTTACCTTGTCGCAAAGCTGTGTGAAATCATTGTTTGCATTCTGCTCATATCTCTTGAATGAGATTAAGCTAACAATGTCATCATAAAGGTCTAGGCTGGTGAAATGAGTTTGTTTTGTCGCCCGCTTTTGCTGCTATCTTCATGTAAAGCGTACATGATGGAGATCTAACTTTTTATGTCTCAACGACTGCCACAGTTTCTAAGTCGCTCTCTTTATGTCGTACAAGCTGCAAACAATATTGATAATATCGTGTTGTCATTAGAAAGGCATTAGAAAGAGATGTTACGGCACCTCCCGAGCAAAAATATCTGTCATAAAATCATTCTAATGTGCAAAAATTGATTATGCATCCTGAATGTTGAATACGTCTTCATATGGAGTAGAAGTCTTCATGATAGAGTCAAATCCTGTTGCCTCTGCTGCTTATAACTAGCATTTCAATGAAAAAAAGCTCTCATATGAATGCAATTGTTCATATACAGTAGACACAAATATGGTGCCACTCCAGGATTTGCAGCTTCAGATTTTCGTCCCTTGGTTTCTCCTGTTTGGTCACATCTGAGATGAATTGTAGTTTCATTTTATTTTATTTAACTTTTTTTGTGTGGGTGCATACTAAACATATGCATTGATTATTCAGTGTGGTGAATCCAATTAAAAAAAGATGTGCAATGTAGAGCAAGACTTAATCTCTGGAGATGTACTGTTGTCATTGTTCCCATCAGCCAGCCACAAAGAGGCCGTATGTATAGATCTGAGGAGCAGACTGCTGGTAATCCCTCTTCTTGAGGCACATTTTCTTTACCCTTGCCTACAAAAGGGAGATCATTCTCACATTGCCTCTCATCCGTCTATACTGCTGGTTCAGCTACTCTCAGGAAATGAAGGAGTATTGTTTTTATCAGAGGAATGAATTTCCCCAACTTTATCAAACCTGCTGCACATGAGAGTGAATGTAAAAAGGTGGATCGTGGACAAGAATTTGAAGCCGTGTTCCAGGCACAGGCGCTGTATGAACTCAAGACAGATAAGACGCCCATATGGGTTTGTTTAGAGTTCCCCCAGTTTTGTTTACAGTTTCACAGCCACATAATTATTTAATTACCCTCCCCTTTCCCATGATTTAATGCCCCATCTTCTCTTACATCTTCTCTTCCCACCATGGCTTTTTGACAGAGACATTGCTGCAGGATCTTCCTCAGTATGAAGTGGTTCACCCCACGAGAGTCGATGCCAGAGGTCACTTCCTGTCCAACATCCTGTCTCACCATGCTCGCCGTGTGCAGCGCCGGGAAGCCTCAGAGGGACCAACGGACTTGGATCGAGTCTTCTACCAGTTTTGGCACGGCGACCACAGTTTGCACTTTAATCTCACACTCAATCCACACCTGCTGGCTCCGGGCTTCCTCACAGAGAGAAGGTATGGCGGGTTTGAGGGGCCCAAATCCGTCCAACTGGATCCTCCCAGTGCCATTTCTTAGGTGAAGTGTGGGATGAGGACAGTGTTAAAGGAAGCGCAGCCATAAGCACCTGTGATGGACTGGTGAGTAACTAAAAAGCTTGAAGTTCATTGGAAGTTAAATGTAGAGCTAAGATGTAGAGCATCAGAGTTAAGTGTGTGTGTAGTTAGTATCAAAACTGATGTTCAGACCTCAGATTTAGCTGACAACTTAAGGGTCATTTAGAGAGCTGCACAGCCTGGATGGATTTTCCACAAAACATAGGTGTGTCTGAGATTATCCGCTATTCAGACTTGGAATTTAAGTGCTTTACTCGAGCCAGAAGACGTAAACAGTCTGACAGTCTCTTTGTTGAAGCCACTAATTTTCTTAAATGTCATATTTGCAAGGAGTGGAACATAATAAAAACATCCACACAAAATCCACCTTCATGCTTTAGAGCAAACATTTATTGTACTTCCATTTTTCTATAAAAGTATTCACCATGTAACTGTTGAGGCTGAAAAACAAAGTGACGCTCCCTGCAAGATCACAGCAGGGAGTTCGGCTACAGGCCGCGATCTGCTAAGTCGTATTCAAAGACCGTTCGTTCAGAGCGCTGCCAGCCGTTCACGTTCTGCTCTGCCTCTGTGATCGCTGATTTGTGCTCATAATGGAAAGAGTTTTTAGACCGCTAAAGGATATGTTAGGGATCAT